>QEPC01000529.1:2897505-2997616 GCA_003113815.1 Sphenodon punctatus | reverse complement strand
GGGGGTCACTGGGTCCACCCCCCTTTTTACCCCCCCTTACCTACAACCCCCACCCTACCACCCTAGCCCTGTACTAAAGAGCCCACACAAAACAACAATCCACCCCCATGCCACCCCCTGCAGCCCCGAAGTGCCCCAAAGTTCCACGCCCTTTGGCCGTGGCCCTTCGGCTGCGAGCCTGCTGCCGCGGACTCCAGTTCAGCCGCTGTCCCCGGGGCTTTAAGCCCCCAGCTACTTCTGGGTGGGGGGAGGGGATAGGTCAGCCCACGTGGCTGGTTTTGCATTAAATCAAAAGATAAAGTCATTTGCAGATCCCATTATATTAAATTGGTATTTCCATTATCACCATTGTTTCCAATGGGCATTCAATGTCATTCATTTATTTTTTTTTCCCTTTCCAGTTTGGGGGGATTTCCAGATTTAATTATGGAATAGTATTTTTACAGCTCTATATTTAAATTAATTAAAAGCAAAATCTTAAACAATACCCTTTTAAAAAAAAACCCACAAACAATCTGTGCATGCACAAAATAGCCACGAGCACATTATCCACATGCGCACCCTTTCCCAAAATGGTGCCATTAGTGATTCCACCATTTGGAAAAGGACACCAGTCTGGAGTTATAGATTTCCCACATCCCTGGGCCCTGGAGTGATACTTATTGGCCTTAGAGGGCTTGATTCAGTTGACTGAAGCACCACCGCTGCTGTGGGGGCTCTCGCAGGCTGGACTATGTGGCTGACCTTGTGTGTATTATGGAGACCTGGTTGGACACTGAGTCTGGGCATATTTTGGCTGACCTTGTTCCAGCTGGGTACTCAGGGCAGCATCAACCACTGTCAGAGGGATGGGGTGGGGGTGGGGTGGCCATGATTTTTAGAGAATCATGGTCCGTAAGGAGGTACGGTGCAGGTTATGTCGGGTATTGAGGGCCACCATCTTGTGATTGATTTGGCAGGAGACCGATTAGGGGTGCTTCTGATATACCATGCATGGACCTGTACAGCTGTATCCCTACACACTTTCGTCGAGCTGGTGTGGAAGGTAGTGTTGCACTCCCCAAATACTTTGTTCTTGCGGAACTTCAACATCCACATCGATGCCAGTCTTGGTGGACTGGAGTGTGAGTTGATGGCAGCCATGGCAACCATGGGCCTGTCTCAAATGATCATAGGCCCAACACACAGCGGGGGGCATAACCTGTACCTGATCTTTTGCACTCCTTGAGGTGGGGCATCCATTGATGGGAGAGGTGTCAGTAGAGCCCTTGTCATGGATGGATCATTACCTCCTGCGAGCCTGTCTCCTGGCGCATGTCTGCCCCCAGAGAGGTGTGGAACCAGTTCAGATGGTTTGACTTATGGAGTCAGGGAGGTTCCAGAATGCTTTTGGGGAGTTACCCTCTGAACTTGACGACCAGTCACTCAATGACCTCGTAGCTTTTGGAACACCTTGCTGACAAAGGTCATCAACTGGATGGCTCATAGGCGTCCACTCCCTAAATATCAGTGCCACTGAACTCCTTGGTTTACAGAGGACCTGCGGAAACTGAAGTGAGAAGGACGATAGTTGGAGCAACAGTGGCATTCACATACTGAAGCCAACCAACTGCTACATAGAACTAGATTATGAGCCTATGCTGTGGCTTTGCAGGCAGCAAAAAAGGGGTTCTTTTCTGCACTCATAGCATCTGCAAAGTCTTGTCCAGTGGGGCTTTTCTGGGTGGTGAAGGGGCTGGTCGGTCCAGCCTCACTCCACCTGGAACTGGAGTTTTCCAGTGTCCACTGCAACATGTTTGTTGATTACTTCGCAGATAAAATTGCTTGTATCCATTATGATTTCAATGCTGCGCTTATTCACAATAGAAGAAGAAAATACTTATTGTTTGGCCAAGGCCATAGCAAAGTTGTACAAAATATACACAATAAGCATATCAAACAAAAATTAAAAATTAAAAAATTTAAAATATATACAAGAAAACTGAGATATATTTATAATTAAATTCATGACAATTTAAAAAACAATTATAATAAAAAACAATGTCAGATGTCGAATTGCCTTGGCCTTCCCAGGGCTTATGGTGACAGCATTTGACCCCTGAGGACAGCTGAGATATTAAAACAGCAAAATTAGCAGTAGATGGCTTTACAAAAGGTCAATAGCATTCACAATAGGATAACCAGAGGTTATGGAAGCCCTGCCTTGTCTGGTTTTGTGGGATCAATTTCAGTGAGTGTTGCCCGCTGATGAGGAAGATGTTCGGGGGGCTGTCAGAGCCACCTCTTGTGAACTGGACCTATACCTGTCCTGGCTGGTCAAGGCCAGTTGGGAGATGCTGGGGCCATTTCTGGTGGGGGTGCACAATGCCTCACTTCAGGTGGGCAGAGTGCCAAGCTGCTTCAAGGAGGTGGTGGTCTGGCCTCTGCTCAAAAAGCCATCACTTGACATGGACTCCTTCCCAGTTATCAGCCTGTCTCTAACCTCCCCTTTTTAGGGAAGGCTATTGAATGGGTTGTGGCTCAGCAGATGCAGGGCCATCTGGACTCCATCAGTTTTCCTGATCCCTCCACAGTCCAGCTTTTGTCCAGGTTATGGCACTGAGACTGAGCTTGTGACTTTGGTCAATGACCTTCACCAAGAATTGGATCAGGGTTGATTGACCCTGCTTATTCTGTTAGATCTGTCAGCTGCGTTTGATCCTGTTGACCATGAAATATTGGTGACCCACTGGCAGGACCAAGCTGGGGTTTGTGGACTTGTTCTAGAATGGTCCCACTCTTTCCTGGCTGGAAGAACTCAGCGAGTGGTCTCATCCAAGGGATTGCTCTTCATATCCCTGGGACCTCTCTTGTGGAGTCTGGCAAGGCTCTATCTTGTCCCCTCTCCTGGTCAACATGCATATGCAGCTGCGGTATGACCTCATGAGACAGTTCGCGGTTCGGTACCCAACTCTTGGTGTTGCCAAAGGAGATGTAAAAACTTAATAAGGCAAGTCAAAAAGAAATTTGAGAAGCAACTTGCTAAAGATGCTAAAACCAATAATAAAACCTTTTTCAAGAATATCAGAAGCAGGAAGCCTGCTAGAAAGTGAGTTGGACCGTTAGATGACCAGGGGGTGAAAGAGGTGCTTGGGGAGGAAAAGGACATTGCAGAGAAGCTGCATAAGTTGGTATTCACTGCAGAGGATGTTGGCGAGATGCCCACACCGGAACCTTACTTTGCAGTTGATGAATTGGAAGAGCTGTCACAAATCAACATGACTCTGAAGGAGGTTCTAGAGCAAATTGACAAACTAAATACTAACAAATCACCAGGACCAGATGGTATTCACCCCAGAGTTCTGAAGAAACTCAAATATGAAATTGCGGACCTACTGTTAGTAATTTGTAATGTATCGCTAAAATATGCCACTGTATCTGAGGACTGGAGAGTGGCAAATGTAACCCCAATATTTTTAAAGGGATCCAGAAGTGATCCTGGAAACTACAGACTAGTAAGCTTGACATCTGTGCTGGGAAAAATGGTGGAAACTATAATTAGGAACAGAATCGTTGGGTATGTTGATAAACATGGCTTAATGGGGAAGAGTCAACGTGGATTTAGCAAAGGTAAGTCATGCCTCAGTAATCTGTTGGAATTCTTTGAGGGTGTAAATATGCATGTGGAAAAGGGAGACCCAGTAGATATAGAATACCTGGATTTATAGAAAGCATTTGATAAGGTCCCACATAAAAGACGCTTGAGAAAATTTTAAAGTCATGGAATAGGAGATAATGTCTTACTATGGAACAGAAACTGGTTAAAAGATAGGAAGCAAATAGTAGGACTGAATGGTCAGTTTTCAAAACGGAAAGTTGTAAAAAGTGGTGTGCCCCAGGAATCTGTATTGGGACTGGTGCTGTTTAATTTATTCATTAATGATCTGGAAAGGGGTGTTAAGGGTGATGTGATCAAATTTGCAGATGACACCAAGTTATTCAAGGTAGTTCAAAACCCGAGCAGACTGTGAAGAACTGCAACAAGATCTTACAAGACTGGGTGCCTGGACATCTAAATAGCAGATGAGATTTAATGTGGGCAAGTGCAAAGCGATGCACATAGGGAAAAATAATCCAAACTATGAATACACAATGCTGGGTACTAAGCTAGGAGTTAGCACTCAGGAAAAGAATCTGGGAGTGATTGTGGACAACACACTGAGATCCTCAGACCAGTGTGCAGCACCAGTCAAAAAAGCAAACAGAATGTTAGGAGTTATTCGCAAAGGGATAGAGAATAAAACTGAGGATGTCATTATTTCTCTGTACAAGTCAATGGTGTGACCACACCTGGAATGTTGTGTGCAGTTCTGGTTGCCCCGTCTCAAAAAAGACATAGCTGAACTAGAAAAGGTACAGAGAAGGGCAACAAGAATGATAAAGGGTATGGAACGGCTTCCGTACAAACAGAGACTTGGCAAGCTGTGTCTCTTCAGCTTAGAGAAGAGAAGACTGAGAGGGGTCATGATAGAGGTTTATAAAATCTTGAGTGATGTGTAATGAGTAGATAAGGAACAGTTATTTAGCCTCTCAAATAGTACTAGAACTAGGAGACTCCATGAAACTACCTGCCAACAGATTTAAAACAAATAAAAGAAAGTACTTTTTCACTCAACGCATAATTAACTTACGGAATTTGTTGCCAGAGAATGTCGTCAAGGACAGAAGTATAGCTGGGTTTAAAAAAGGACTGGATAAGTTCTTAGAGAGTAGGTCCATTAATGGCTATTAACCAAGTGGCTTACGGGATGAGCCTCTAACTGTCGGGAGTTGGGAGTGAACAACGGGGAATGGATTTCCCATTGTGACTGTTTGTTCTTCTCCCATGTGATCAAGATTGGCCACTGTCAGAGGACAGGATGCTGGGCTTGATGGACCATTGGTCTGACTCAGTATGGCACTATTTATGTTCTTATGTTCTACCTCTCTTTTACATCCAACCCAGATCTAGCAGTCTTGGTGCTTACCTAGTGCTTGGAGGCTACTGGGGACTGGATGAGGGCGAGCCTCCTGAGGCTGAATCAGGACAAGACGGAGGTTATGCTAGTGGATAAGGCAGGGTGTGTGGCATCTGTCATTGATGGGGTTTGTCCTCCACTGGCCCCTCCAGGTTCATAGTCTAGGGCTGATCCTTGATTCCCAGCTCCACCTGGATGTCCAGGTTGGGGTTGTGGCGAGGAGCGCATTTTACCAATTGCATCTGGTGCAACAGCTTTGGCTGTTTCTCAGACTCGGACCTAGTCACTGTCATTCATGCTTTCATCACCTCAAGACTGGACTATTGTTACATGCTCTATGTGGGGCTACCCATGGTGATTGGTTTGGAGACTGCAGCTGGTGCAGAATGCGGCGGCCCATTTCCTTATGGGGATTGGTCACCATGAGCACATTACTCCTATGCTCCAGGCTCTGCACTGGCTGCCGATAGTCTTCTGAGCCCTATTCAAGGTGTTGGTGCTTACGTACAAAGCCCTATATGGCCTGGGCCCCTTCTATCTTTGGGACTGCCTCACCCCTGCGCTCTGGATTGGCCCCTGTGGTCCACCAGGAGCACCCTTCTTGAGTTCCCCAGGGTGTTTGGGGGGTGACTATGGGGAGGGCGTTCTTGGTTGCCATACTTTGGCTGTGGCCTTCTGGTAGAAGCCCAAATGGCCCCGGCCCCTCTTTCCATTGACAGTTAAGACCTGGCTGTTCTGCCAGGCTTTCAATGAGGGAGATGGGTAGGGGGGTTGGAGGGTTAGGTTGTTGGTATGTGTGTGTTGTTTTATTATTTTTTACATCCCCCATTGTGGTTTATGTTTTTTATATTGTATTGCAAACCACCCTGAGCTGCCCTGGGAGGAGGGGCTGTAAGGGAGCGGGGAGCAAGATCACCGGTAGGGAAGAGGAACTCCCCAAGCCCCCCCGGGGGCAAACCACGACCAGCGGACCCCCCTCCCTCACGCTCAGACGGAACTCACGGCCGGGGAAGCTCCGAGGCCCGAGACACATCGCCGACAGAGGCCCTGCCCCCCGCGGAGCGGAGCAATGCCGCAGAAACAGCTGTTTCCCCTACAGCCACAGGGGGAAGTGGAAACACCTTCCCACCAGACCGGGAGGCCACGCCCCCTCCTCGACGCCACTCTGCGTGACTGCAGCAATGCCTGGGGCAGTAACATAAAAGGCTGCCACAGACAAACCTTACCGCTGGTGATCGGAGCCTTGTGCCTGTGAGACTGGCCCCTATCCTTCCTTGTTGGTTGCTGGTGCAGTTCCCTATTCCTCCAGAGAGTTAGAGATTGCGTGGAGAGAGCGAGGTGAGTGATTGCGGTGAGTGGTTGTGGGCATGAGTGCGGTTACTAGAGTAGGTGCGGTGTGCGGGTGCGTTCCTGTGGGGGGGCTGGGGAGCACCTCCTGGGCCCCGCCCTTGGCGTGACAGACCTCTCCCACCTCCTTCTGACCCTGGGCTGTGCACTGTTCCCTTTCCCCCACAGTGTGCACTCTGCCTTCCCTCTCCCATTCCCCGTGTGCGTGGCGAGCGATCCCTGGCAGCAAACAAGGCATACGCTCACTCACAGGCCCTATGATGATATAGGCTGGGGATTTATCATCCCACTAGCCCTATTCCAACCTGAGGGCACGTCTTCCAGGTACTGCCTTGCTGCTTCCCCTTCCCCTCCGTGGTGTGCGTGTGGAACCCGCATCCCTTTCCCCTTGAGGATCCAAGCTTAGCCCCTTGAACCCTCACAGGGGCAGGGTAAAAGTCTGTGAAAACAAACAATCAAACAAATAAATAAAAGGCTTGGACCCTACATAGCCTTTCTCCTTGTGCTCCTTTGTGGCCCTTAAGATCTGCCAAGGGTGCTGTCTTGCAGGTTCCATCACTGGCCCGTTTTCATACGACTTGGGCACACGGAGAGGCATTCTTGGTGGCTACCCCACAGCTTTCGAACTCCCTTCCCTTTGAGGCTTACCTGAGCCCTATTTTGAATGTCTTCTGGAGGCAGCATAAGACCTTTTTATTTAGTCAGACATTCAACAGGCAGGGATAGATTGGCGAGCAGGCGATAGGGTGGTTTTTTTAGTTTTGTGCAGTTTAAATTATTTATTGTCCATTTTTTTAATGTGTTTTGTGAGCTGCCCTGAACCTTTGGGGATAGGGTGGATATAAAAGAAATAAAATGGCTACTCGGGCAATTTTTCAAATGTACAAAATGGCCAACGCCTTCAGCCCCAAAGGCATCGGACAAAATGATGTTGCTACCACTTTGGTTAAGGACGGTGGCCATTTTGCACATGCACTATCTGGAGTAGAGAGACCGCTGCAGTGAGGGAGCCCACCAGAGCACCCACAGCAGCAGCACTTCAGTCAATCTCTCCAAGGCCAGTAACTACCACTCCAAGGCCTAAGTACCCTTGGTGGTAAGCACCATTCAAGAGGTATGGATCCGTAACTTTCTGGGGACAGGGGAAAATTACATCAGCCCAAACTTTGGGTACCAGGTGAAGACAGGGCTGCTGTATGTCTGCTTGGTGAACAGCTGCTGCAGCTCTGCTCTCAGCTGGGTCTTGCCTCAGACAAGTGCCTCATGGCACTTCAGATGCTCTAGTCTGGAACTCTGTGGTGTGGGGGAGGTTTACCACGTGAGTGGACAATCGGCCATGGCAGCCATTGAGTCGTTTGAACCTGAAGTAGGCAGGGCTGCAAACAGGAATGTTGGTGTGTGTGGGGGGGGTGGATCCCCAAACCTGCTCCGGAGGCAAGCACCCCCATGTCAATGAGAAAACACTCCTTGTGTTCCCTAGATTGTAACACAGGATGACTACTGCTGCAGCAGGATGACTACAGCAACAAATTGTCTTTTAAAAATGCAGTAATTTTGTGGTAAATATGAGATGTGGTCCTTCAGAGGAAAACAGAATTCCTAATAGTATTCCACTGAAACACATTTTGAAGCTTGACTTCCTAACAATAATTTTGAATACACACAATACTAACTTGTATAAAATGTATCCAATCTCTCACCAGTTCATGAGAGACATTATCTAGGATGAGCAAGGAGTGAAGTACAACAAACAATCAAACAAAAACTGTTCATGGAACAGACTGCAAAACATTATTGCACATAATCCAAAGTCCCTGCAGCAAAATTGCTATAAATGGTAATAAGATTGAGTAAATGATTGTACTCAAGAACCATCCAGGAAAAATAAAATATATTCTAAAAATGGTGTAGCACAGCTCATGTTATCTAGCCCAATGGAAAGCACACAACAATCACACAGACTTTCCTTTGGGCTTCTTTTGTAAGGACCTTATTGATTGCTTCTATGTTTAAAGAACATAAATGCACTTACAAGTTCCAAAAACAGCCCTTCTCAATTCACTAGCACTGTTTATGTCTGTTTGTACCAACTCCTCTCTTTGCGCTCACTGGGAGATCTAAACTAAATGAGTAGCAGCTAAAGAAATCTGAATCCCTGATTAATGTGACAGTTCAGAGCACTCACAAAGTTGTGACAATAAACATGACTCATGTTAGATTTCTCTTAATTAAATTGCCTATCTGAACATCACCTCAGTGTGGTGTTTCAGAGAGTTGTAGAGTATGGG
This sequence comes from Sphenodon punctatus, assembly GCA_003113815.1. Lineage (NCBI taxonomy): Eukaryota > Metazoa > Chordata > Lepidosauria > Sphenodontia > Sphenodontidae > Sphenodon > Sphenodon punctatus. The sequence continues at coordinate 2,988,984 of QEPC01000529.1, read as the reverse complement.
GCTGATCCTTAGGGATGTGCGAACACGGTTCAGAAGTTCGGAGTTTGGACCAAACTCGGTCCATCCGGACAACTGAACCCGAACCCGAACCGACCGAAGCGAACCTGACACCGAACTCTGAAACGACCAAACGATATGGTTGGTTTGGTTCGAGTTCGGATGGTTCGGGCGAGAGAAACGTGACCACTACCAGTGGTGACCACTGCCTGACACAGGCGGGCACAGGGAGGGGTGGGTCAGCTGAGGAGCAAACTTCCAGGCAACAGGAGTGGAGAGGCTTGGAGTAGCAGCCAGCCTGCCCAATCACCATCCCTTTTTGCCTCAGACCACTGGCTTCGCAGTCTGCGATTGGCCATGGGCTAGGCTGCATGGAGCCAATGGGGCTTGCGGTGAGGCGGGCACAGCAAGTAACAAAACTTATTGGCCTCCCCCCTTCCCAACACTTTCTGAGCTAGCCACTGTTCCTGACAGCAGGTGTTTTCAGAAAGCTTCCTCTCCCAGAAGTTCAATCCATTGCCATTCTCCTCCTATTTCACCCATCCAACCCATTTACTTCCATATTATCATTTATTTAGATTATATTAGATAGATTGATGGGGTTATTCTTTGTTTTTACCCCTCCCTGTGTTCAATCTTCCTTCCTCCCTCCCTCCCCCTTCATTGAATCCTTTCCCTCTCCCTGTATATATTCCATTCCTGATTCCCTTCCCCTGTATTTGGATTTATTTAGAGTAAGATTAGATTGATTTAGGTTTCATTTCAGTTTTGTACCCCTCCCTGTGTTCTTTGTGTTCCCCCCCCTTCCCATATATAGATATAGATATGGATAGTTGTAGGATACTAGGAGTTAACTTAGTTATAGAGATAGATAGAGATACTGTGGTTTATAATGTGTTTGTAGGACTAGGCCTTTGTAGTTATTGGGATATTCCATTTAGTTCCATAGGTTTTAGAAAAGTTAATAGCAGTTAGATTTAGTGTAGATAGATATATATTAGATAAAAAAATTGAGTACAAAAAATAAAATAAAAAAAATATAAAATCTTTGTGTGTGTTTGAGTTGGAAGACATGGAGAAGGAAAATAGGAGAGGCCAGTCTGCTGCGCGTAAGACAGGCAATGGGGCACATAGGAGAGGTGCTAGGGAACTTGCCAGTGGAGTGGCAGCAGGCAGAAGCAGCAGCCAGAGCACATCACCACTCCCCGCCGCAAACTCTGCAGGTCTGCTTTAGGACAACAGGCTTCAGCAGCTCGGTGTCGCCTCCTGCCAGCCTCCTCCAGAGCCATGCAGGGCACTGGAAGGCCTGCAGGAAAAGAGGCTACGGCTGTCTCTGCTGCTGCTGAAGCAGGTGCTGCTTCCAATGTTCCTCCAATGTCCCCCATTGTCGAGGTGATTCACAGCAGTCCAGAGCTGGTGGATCCCACACTGACTGCTAGAGGCAGGGTCCAAACCCTGGGCAATGGTAGTAGGGAGAGGAGTAGTAGCAGCAGCAGCAGCAGCAGCAGCAGCTATAGAGAGGGGAGAGTGCCAGCAGCATGGTGACAGGGAGAGTGCCAGCAGCATGGTGGGCAGTCAAACCTCAGGGTCCCAGTACTCCCCTTTGTGGGACATCACAGTAATTGAGGACAGTGAGGCAGAAGAAGACACTAGTGCTGCGGAGATGTTTGGATCCAAGACGATGGCTGTCCCTCCTCCCAGAGCTGTGTCATCGTTGCCATCAAGTTCTGCCCCTCCCAGCAGCCCTGGCAGCAGTGCATCACCTGGGTCAGGCCACAAGGGAGGAGGGGGAAAAATCCTGTCTGGGCACTTTTTAAGCTGGTGCGGGCAGATGATCCCAGGGTGGTGCAGTCCACTTTTTGCAGTAAGCTGTCAAAGCTTGGGCAGGTGCTCACCAAACTTGGGACAACTGCAATGGCAAAGCACCTGAAGTCATGCCACAGTGCTCGGCTATTAAGCAGGAAGGCAGGGGAAGTGGATGCCAGCAGATTCCTGACTGGAGCGGCCAGTAGCCCGGCTCCTTCAGCGGGCAATCATCCTGCACCAACTGCTGCCTCTAGCAGCAGGAGCAGGGGGAGACAACAGCAGCAGGAGTCTTGCCAGCAGCGTCAGTCCACCATGGAGGAGCTGGGCTGGGGGCAGCTTCCAAGGCCATCTGCAGCTGGAGGGCAGTGTGGCTTTCAAGAGAAAGCCAGACACCTGTTAGGAAAAATGATTGCGCTGGATAGGCAGCCCTTCTCCACTGTAGATGACACTGGCTCAAGCAGCTGGTTGGTTTCCTGGTCCCCCGGTTTAAGCTGCCATCCCGCTCCACCCTCAGTCGGACTGTGGTGCCAGACCTGAACAGGGCTTTGAAGAAGCGGGTGAGGGAGCAGCTGGCAGGGGCTGGGGGAGCTTCGGTCCACTTCACCATGGGCCTGTGGTCCAGCACTAACACCCAGCATGCCTACCTGGCAGTAACAGCACACTAGTGGCAGGACACGGAGGCAGCTTTTGATAAGTGGCAGGAGGGGTCCCGAGGCAGGGTATAGGTGGGCCCTGCTTCAGGCACAAGTAATGGACAGCCCCACACCTCCAGGAACATCGAGGCAGCCCTGACCGCCATGGTGAGATAGTGGATAATGACAAGGGCAGCCTTCACCAAGGGGTGTGTGATGGACAACGTGCTCAATATACTGAAGGCAGTCCTTGAGGGGGGCTTCAACGGCATCCTTGCGCTGCACACACCCTTCACCTGGTGGTCAGGGACGCTCTAGGCTTGGGGGATAAGGGTATTGGGTCAGGTACCCTTAGCTGCCTGATCGAGTGGGGGAGGAAATTTGTGGGGTTCTTTAACTGGAGCGTGAAAGGCAGCGAGCTCCTCCGGGAGAAGCAGGCTGAGCAAGGCTCCCCAGCGCACCAGCTGGTCCAGGATGTGGCCACCAGGTGGAATTCCACCTTCCTGATGCTCAAGAGGCTTCTTGAGCAGAAAGCTGCCTTGCATCAGGTTCAACTAGAGACAGACAGCAAGGCACCAGAAGGGTTTAATGGGGTGAAATGGGAGATTCTGGCTCACACAGTCTTCGTACTCAGACCATTCCTGGCCATGACGGAAACCATGAGCAACTTGACCACCACCCTCAGCCAGGTGATCCCTCTGGTCCAGACTCTCCACAGGAGCCTGGATGAGATTTTGGGGGGGTGAGATTGTGACCCTGAGGGCAAGAAGCTGTCCAATGAGGCACTTGACCTGGTGCAGCAGCTGAAGGAAGGGCTGAAGGTATGTTTTGATGACCTGTTGAAGTGTGAGAAATAAGTCATGGCAACCATGCTGGACCCCAGGGTCAAGGACAGCATAGCACGCGAGACAGCACTCTATGGCCACTGGAAGGGTGTGCTGGTGCGTAGGGTCCGGGAAGCAGAGCGGGCTCTGGAGAGTGCACAGCGGCAGCAGCAGGACATCAATCCCTGCCCCCAGTCCTAGCGGTATCAGTGCCAGCAGCAGCACCGCTATTTCCAGAAGCAGCAGAAGCAGATCGGCCTATGTGCAGGCCACTCTGGGGAGCATGGCACCATCCAAAATAGGGCAAGCAGCATGGCTGAGGGTAGTGGTGCAGGTGGTGCCCAGGCAGAGCTATGAGAGGGAGTACGACAGTGCCTAAGCAGCCGTGGAGATCTAGCTAGAGGAGGAGCCATGCATTGATCCCAGCAGCGATCCCTTGGCCTACTGGGCCGGCAAGGTCAACGTGTTGCCAACCCTGTTGAAAGTGGCAAATGGTATGCTGCCCTGCCCACCAACCAGTGTCCCCAGTGAGTGGGTGTTCTCTATTGCGGGGCACATTTGCTCCCCGCATCGCACACCATCCCATGCCAAGGGCAGTCTTGGGACGGGGCTCCTCCTCTTCAATCTGGTCTAGGGCTACTGCTGCTGTGCTGCTGTGGTGTTGTCCCTCCCTCCTAATGCCCTGTGCCCTCTCTCTCTCATACTAGATGGCCTCATGACACAGGGTGGCATTGGGAAACTGTAAGACTGCCAGTCAGCCTCTAGCTAGACAATCTCAGCCTGCCTATCTGACTGGCTCTCTCTCTCTCTCTCTCTCTCCCTGCACACACAGTCTTCACCAGCCTATCAGAGTGCCCTGCCAAGGTCCCAGTCTGCCTTCCCTGCTGCCTCTCATGCTAAGGTGCCTGTCTGCCCGCCCAGGTTGCCGCAAAGCTCTAAGCCTTCCCCAGACTGACTGCCCGCCTCTCATGCCACGATGCCTGTCTGCCCCCCCAGATTGCTGCCAAGAGAGAGAGAGAGAGAGAGAGAGAAATAAGAGAGAGAGAGAAAGTCTCCCAACTGCTTGAAGGAGAGACAAACATGATCCTACCCATGCTGTCACATGCACTATATGGCCAGAGAGAGAGAGAGAGAGAGGCTCCTCGCTAGAATGAGAGAGATGGGGTGGAGGGGGAGAGGTAGGTGTATCCAGCTCAAGCTGCCACCTGTCAGAACCCGGAAGAACTCCCATCTGTGCTCTCTCATGCACCTGATGCCCACATCCAGCAGCAAACCTAACAGAATGAGATGGAATATAACACAACGTATTATATGTGCCTGCCTGCCTGTGTGCATTCCTGTACCTGCTGCTACCACCTATCGCATGAAGTGTGCCCAACCATGCACTAATTCTAGGGACATAATTAAACTTCCATAGGCTGTCATTCCATTGTATCTGAATCAGTCATGCCCGCCTATCCCAGGAACCATCAATGAGATTCTGGGACCATCATTCCAGTCACTGGGCGCTATCATTCCATTCCACTGCATCCAGAAGTCCAGTGCCCACACGCCAGCCTGCACCCCCAAACCTACTCCTCCACACGCACCCGTGGATGCCCACTGAAGCTGTTGGGAAAAAAAAGCCCCTCTGACTACCAGCATCCGCTGCCTGCTGCCCGCTGCCAGGGAGCCTCCCTCTCTTTCTCTCCGGAAAACCCTCACAGACACAAGTCCTATCCCTCCTGGGGGACTGTCTGCAAGTTGAGACCCTGCTGCTGGCATATCTTTGAATTAATACCTTACCTACGCTACATATGGTGCTAGGTGCTGCTAGTAGGGATCGACAAGCTGTATGAGATTCTGCCACCTGCCAGAACTTCAGCACAGAGGAATAAAAGATTGGCAGGTCAAACAAAGCTTGTAACAACAAATATAACTTTAATTAACACTTTTAAAACAAAAACAACAAAATTATAAAACCAAAACCAAACATTAGAAACTGGAAAGGAAACTTAAGTGGTCTACTAGTACTCTGTCTTTGGGCCTGTCCCCCCGGAACTTGGGGGAAAGGCGAAATGGGAGCACGGGACCTAGGTTCAGGCACTCCATGCTCCAGCATCTCGTACCTGTTCATGAGGGCAAAGTCCATGGCCCCTGACACAGCTGCCTGTCACTTGGAGAGCGACTGGAGGTAAAGCTCCAGGTGGCCCATCTGGGCAGAGACGTACTGCAAGTATGCCTCCAACTCCTGTCTCTCCACCTCGACCTCCTGGAACTTCGCCACCAGCTGGTTCTCCCTATTTACGGCTTGCAGCCATACCCCATTCAGAAAGTCCTGGGTGGGCTTCTCCATTTCGGCCTTAAAGGTCCTTGCTGCTGCAAACTCCTTCTGGGTGGAGGACTCCTCAATGGAGCTGGAAGAGGGGGAAGGGATTTGATGGCTTCGCTTTCAGGTTGCCTTCAACCCCTTCTTCTGGCGCTGATGCTCCACCACGGCCACGTCAGAGTCCTGCCACCTCACTGTCTTGGTGTGGATTTTCTCTACATGGGTGATGAGCCCAGATGTCGTCCCCTGTCTGGCTCTCTGAAATCTTTCCCGGAAGATCTAGAGAACATAAAAAGATAGGAAGATAAGAAGTGCCATACTGTGTCAGACCAATGGTCTGTCAAGCAGTGCCTTCTGTATCCACAAGTGGGTGGGTGTGGTGGCCAATCTCTCTCTGCAGGGGACTTCCAATGCATTCCAAACAGGTCATAGGGCAATCCATTCCCTGTTGTTCCAGCCCCCGTGCCTTACCACGCAGTTGGTGAATTCCTTATGCTTCTCATACTACCACCAGTCATCAGACCTTGTGCGCCCCCTGTCTTCCAGTGGCACTGGCAACCTCCGCCTCGGTGTCCTCTTCATGGAACTAGCACTGGCATCCGATTCCTCCAAATCCTCACCCTCTCTGAAACAGGAACACATAAACACCTAAGTAATAGCATGCATTTATGATGAATGATGCCTCTAGTCCACCTCCCTCCTTAGGGTACTAGGTAGGGATGGCAATGGGAGACAGTGACCCTGGCTGGTACGTGCAAATCAAAAAGACCCTGACTGGCAGGTGCCAATCTTGCCCTTGTTTGGGTGCTAGGGATGGCAATGGAGAGACCCTGGCTGACACATGCAAATCCTGCTCTCCTTGAGGCGCTTTGGATGGCAACTGGAAAGACCCTGGCTGGCATGTGCAAATTCTGCCCTTATTTGGGGGTGCGTAGGGATGGCAAATGGAGAGTGGAGACCCTTGCTAGCCTAGTACATGTTTGGGTGGGGGTGCTCGTGCCTGACTTCTGGAAGAGCCCCCCACACTACAGTACCCTCTCTCTTTCTGTGGCAGACATCTGCTGCCACCCACTGATGCCCTTGCCCACTGTTTGTGCCTGGCTGCCCACCACCCACGCACCCACCTGAAAGCCAATGAGCTCTCTCTAAAGGATAGTATTCTTCTTGTCCTCAAAGTAAAAAAAAAAGTATACAAACTTGTCACTGGCAGTGGCAGCACCTCCTGTGCCCTTTTGTTCCTCTGATGAGGAGCTGGCCTCCTCCACCACCGAAGGTGCAGTGGACGCAGCAGCAACGTCTTCCTTCTACTCCACCACCATCACCATCTCTGGAACCACGACCTTGGCCTTCCCCCAGGCCCGACTGTTAATCTTCACACAGCCAAACAGCAAACAGTCACCCACACCAACTCACCAGCCAGCCAAACCAACACAATCAAACCAACACACAACACAGCCAAAACACACCAAAACAGAACCAAACAGCCAGCCAGTCACACACATGCTCTCTCTCCCCACACAAGCTCCGCACGCATTTGAATTTCCGGTTTTCAACGCAATCACGTGACCACGCGATTGTTAGATCGATACCGAAACCAAAACTGATCACCGAACAGCCAAACCGAACCAAATGCCACTGAACCAAATGACCGAACCTGAACTTGGCAACCAAACCGAACAACCAAAAAACCGAATCACGACCTGTTCACCCATACCTGCTGATCCTAAGCCCCACGTGCATGCATGAGAAAGCAACCCACATGCAACCCATACTTACCTCCATTATGGGGACTGGGGCACATGTGAAAACCACATGGAAACCATGCGGAACTCACACGTGCATTTGTGTGCACTGTCGCATGCACATGTAAGCCGTAATCGGTGGTGGGGTGGGTTGGGATCATGCCCAATGATGATGCATTTTCCAAGTGCTCTATGGCCCTTTTTACATGGGCAGCACCTACGCATTAACACCTGGAGATCTGGGTGTTCATGCGTGGGTGAGTCTTGTGTAAACACCATGGCAGGAAGGGGTGGATGTGCATGCATGCACACTCCCACAAACATGCATTCACACCGACCTCCACCCATCACACACACACGCACGAAGCAACAGGCAAAAAATGAATTTTCTCAGTGTGTGTGTGATGGGTGGAGGTCGGTGTGCTCTGGTGTGTGCCCATCTACACCCTTCCCCCACCTACCGCACATGCACCAGTGCGAACACCGACTCCAACCCCTCCCCGCACCAATGCCAGTATTAAAAGAGCCTATATTAAGAATGTAATAGCTCCTTTTCTCATGGCAGTTTAGAGCAACCAATTCAACGTTACCCAAGGAATGTTTCATCATAACCCTTTTCAAACAGGTGCAGGTGCGTGGGGGATGGGTGGGTGGCACGATAGGTGGGTGGTGTGTGGGGGAGCATTCCCACGGCAGCCCACCCACCTCCACCCATTTCCACGCATGGAGCATTTGCCTTTAGTGCTCATTGCTCCATGCGTGAGTGATGGGTGGAGGTGGGAGCAAGCACAAACCCCCATGCACTGGTCATGACATTCAAACAGATGCCGCCCTATGCCTCTGCAACTGGCATGGCGATCTCACGGATGCCCCACCCACCCACGTGGGTGAGGGAGGGGGGCATCTATTCAAAAAGACCTCCTCCTTTCGTAAGAAATGAAAGACCTGGCAGTTCCGCCGGGCTTTGGGGGAGGGAGACAGATAATGGGGGGTGGGGTTCTATTTTTTTATTATTAAGTCTTTTTAACTCTGCCTTTTTGTAGTTCATTTACTGTGATTTTACTGTTTTTTGTTGTTTATATGTATGCATTTTTAAATGTTGATTTTATTATGTTGTATGGTACCCCGAGCTGCATTGGCAGGAGGGGACAGCATAAAAATTGAATAATATAAATAAACAAATTCAGGGTATGTGAAGGGGCAATTATCCACTATTCTATGCAGGTCCAGTAGATCCAAGATATGTCCCCCCCCCCCCCCAATTTTCCCTTTTCAGTTCAAAATAGATAATTAAATAACTAAAAAAATCTATTTTTGTACTGACTTCTTATTTGTCTGACTAATTGACATTATTATTGTGGGTGATTTATTTATTTATTATATTATTATATTATTATTATTATTATTATTATTATTATTTATTAAATAGTGTCAGCAGTGTACCTGTTGCTGTGCAATTAATAGATGATATTATATTATATTATTATTATTATTATTATAAAAAAATACTTAACCCACCTCCTCCTGCCCAAGGCAGCTTGGGGAAGTGTACAATATAAAAGCATAAAATATACATACAACTTAAAACAAACAATAAAACCATCCCTCTCCCTCCCCATCTCTCTCACCAAAAACCTGGCAGAACAGCCAAGTCTTACACTGACGCCTAAAGGAGGGAAGGTCCTGGGCCAAATAAACCGTACCCCAGCGTGCTAGGCAGGTCCCTACCCCAGGGGGATTACAGTCTAAGAGATGAGACAAGATTACATTCACAAGGTTGAGAGGTTGCTGGTGCACGTGCTTCACTGAGACTGTTTTTAAACGAGCGACTAGGGAAGCACGTTCTTCAATGCGCTGGTAGGAAGCGCCACTTGGGGTCCATTTACGTACACCAGAAGTGGCCACCTGCCATAGGAATTGGTGCAACACACGGCCTCCCGTGGCCTCTTTGAAGACATGTTCTGGAAACCCTTCTGAATGCGTCTTTAAATAAGGCACAGGAGGCCGCGCACACCGCCGATTCCTATGGCAGGTGACCACTTCCAGTGCATGTAAACGCACTCCGCATGGCTTTTCCTAGCAGTGCGTTGAAGAATGTGCTTCCTTGGCCACTCGTCTAAAGGTGGCCTTATTTACAGGGAACTAGATTCTGAGTCAGGCAGAAGAGGATGAAATTTCACTCATGACAAGCTAGGGAAGGCCTGATGAAGGGGTAGATTTTCAGGAGGGATTTATAATTTGGGAGGGAAGGAGAAGAGCAAACATATCCAGAGAAGGAGTTCCAGACATGAGGGACAGCAAGAGAGAAGAGGCAAAGACGTTATGAGGATCAAGGGGGACATAAACAGGTGAGGGTGGGGGCTGAAGAGGAAAAAAGCTCCTAGACAGAAGTGTGGTGGGATACAGGACAAGAGATATATAGGAGAGCAAGGCCATGAAGAGTCTTGAAAGTAAAGACCAGGAGCTTGTGCTGAATGTATTCATGTAAAGCAGGGCTGTACAAACTATGGCCCGAGGGTTGCATGCGACCCACAAGGAAATTTTCTGCAACCCAACTCCCCCTGGCCGCAAAGACATTTCCTGTGGCCCACCATGCCTCCTCCTGCTCTGGAGATCTCCTTTTCTTCTTTTCACTGGTGCAAAACGAAGTAGCAAGCTTATTAAAGGTGCTGGCTGGATCCCTACTTCCTCCTCCCTGGCTCCAGTTTCCTGCTGCTGCCGATGTCTCCACCTGAGCCCCTCGCTGATGCTTTTACCACCCGAATCCCCAGCCCCTTGCTGCCAGTGAGTGGGGTTATGCAAATTGGGGCAGGGCACATGCGGCCCAGGGTTGGGTCCAAGCCAAATTTTCTGGACCTCTGCACGAATCAAATTGAGCACCCCTGATGTAAAGGGAGCCAGTGTAGGGTGGAGAGGAGGGGCTAAACATGGCAAAGTGACAAGGTGTGAAGGAGAGTGTTGAAGGAGGGGGTGATATCAGAGCAGGGGAGACCAGTAAGAATGAAGTTGCAGTAGTCAAGGCGAGAGACGACTAGAGCATGGACTAGAGTTTTTGCAGTGCAATAGTAAGGCAGGACTGGATTTTAGCTATATTTTAAAGAGCCAAATGACAGGATTTAGTAAAAGTCTGGATCTGAGGTGAAAAGGAGAGAGTAGAGTCAAAGATGAATTCCAGGCTATGTACCTGAGGAACCGGTTGGATGGTGACTCCTTCAAGAGAAATTCAGAGGGAAGTAGGAGGGGACCATTTGGGGGAGAAGATGAGTTTGGTCTTGGCCATATTAAGCTTGAGCTGGTCGCAAGACATCCAGGCAGAGATGTCAGAGTGACAGTCAGTGAAAAGACACTGGATGGAGGGTGAGAGCACAGGAGTGGAGAGAGAGAGAGAGAGAGAGAGTTGTGTGTCATCAGCATATAGGTGATACTGGAAGTCGTGGGTTTCAATTAGTAGAGGTGTGCACCAGGGGCCCATGTCATTTTTGTTTTTTTAATTTTCCTTATTTAAAGCTGCCATTTTTGTTTTCATAAATATCAAATTGTTTTTGTTTTTGCTTTCATTTTCATTTTCCATTGGTTTTAATGGAAACCACATTTACGGCTGTACCTTTTTTGTTTTTCATTATATGTAGGGACCTGANCAATCCTGACCATGACCCGAGGGTAAATAGGCCCCTGGGAGATGAATTGTGGGTGGGTGGGGTCTGAAGGCCCTATATTTGTGTGAGGGAGGTGCTGAAATTCCAGAGGATTTGAGTTGTGTTTGATTAGCAAAGTTGTGATTCTATGTCAAACCTATTGCAAATTTGCTTCCCAGCATGCATAGTTATGCAAATCAAGCTAATTATGCAAATATTAATGCTCATGGTGAATTTGCAGAATTTGGCTTCACCGGTTGCAGAATTTAAGATTTTTTGGTGCAGTCAACTCGGGTCCCTGACTATATGTGGCTGAATCGCAGAGGGAGTATACCTCCAATGGAAGGCATTATGTGTACCAAATTCCAAAAATATTGGATAAAGGAATCCAATTTTAGAAGCAGTTGAATTAATTTATTTTGCAGAAATATTCATATAAATTCTTAGGTGTAACTTCTCTGTCTCACATTTAATGTAGATGAAACATGGCAATTTTATACCCCTTCCCATATTTACTATCGCCACAAACTTTCAGAAGAATAGAATAAAGGGTCCTGGTGGTATAAGCAATTAAATTATAAATTTATGTCTGACAGTAACATCTTTGTAGTCCAATCATCTCTGCTAAATATCAGAAAGATGTGATAAAGGGTCCCAATTTTATAAGCCTGCACAGCATATGCAGAGAAGGAGCCTATGCCAGGGATTCTCTTACGTGATACTGTGGTATAAGATCGGTTTGTGTTGAAAATTGGCCAGCAGAAATGTCAACCAAATATCCTCATTCTGTGCTTTGACCATCCCAACATCTCTCCCTCACTTGTTACTGGGAAGTCAGAAACATCTCTTTAGGAAAGAGCCAATAGAGATTCTCTTATGTCCTCTCTCGCAGTGCTGCAGGATGTGATTGTGATGATAATTGGCCAGCCTGGATGTGTAAACTATGTCTCTTGATTGCTGGGATGCTATCCCCAAAGTCTCAGTTATGTCCCTTCTATGTCCACCTGAGGGCCACCCCCTATGCCCGCCTTGAAGCCACTGCTGATTGGTCCTGTAAAGCTAGAAACATGCAGTCATTGGCGAGTGAATGTCTGTCTGTCTATATGCCTGTCTGTCTGTCTTCTGGGTTGCTCCACATCCTCCCTCCTACAGCGACGTTCCCCCTGCCATGCCAGGTGCCTGCCTCTGACTGACACTTCATGTGCTGCTATTTATCTAATGGTCTTCAAGGGGACAACTTCAATTGCTTATAAAATTGGCCCCTTTATCAAATTGTCCTGTAGTTTGGCAGAGATGACAGGGAAGGTATGTGATACATTTTTGCCAAATATAATGTAATCTAGATGGAAAATAGAAATGTTACAGTGGAAATATATTTTCAAGTTAATGTCTTATACCATCAGGACCCCTCATCCAACCTTTCTGAATATTTGCAGGAGAGTTAAGATTGTGGAGGGACATGATATTCGTAGGTTTTATGCAAATTAGATAGAAGACAAAGAAGATGTTGCCATGAATGTGTATGGAGCATTTCCTAAAATCACACCATTCAATTGCTTCTAAGGTCTGTTTCCTTTATCAAATCATTTCAGAAATTGATACATATAATGCCCTCCATTGGGGGTACAAGCACTCCAAGGTGCATCACAATTGAATAAGAAACAAAAAAGTTATAGCTGGAAATATGGTTTTCAGATTTTTTCTCTTTATTTCAGAAACAAAATGTTTTTGTTTCTATTTTCATTATTATTATTATTATTTTATTTTTGTTATTGCAATAATGAATATGAAAACAATAATTTTCGTTATCATTATTGGTAATAACAAAAACGACACGCACACCACATTCGTTTACCCAGAGAAAATGTGTAAAGGGAGAAGACAAGAGGGTCCAGGACAGAGCCTTGGGGAACTCCTAAAGAGAGGGGAAGTGATGTACAGGAGGTACCAGAAAGAGAGCTGTTGAAGGAGCAGTTTGAGAGATATGAAGAGAACCAGTCAAGAACAGAGACTCAGAAACTAAGGGAATGTAGCGAATACAGGAGGAGGCCATGGTCAACAGTGACAAAGGCGGCAGAGTGAACAAGGAGGACAAGAATGGAGTAGAGGCCCTTAGACTTAAGTAAGAGAAGGTCATTGGTGATTTTGGTGAGGTCAATCTCAGTCAAGTGGAGAGGGAGGAAGCCCAATTGAAGGAGGTCAGGGGACGAATTTGAAGAGAGGAAATCAAGACAGCATGTGTAAACAGTCTGCTCAAGGAGCCTGGAAGCAAAGGGTAGGAACAAAATGGGGCGGTAGCTGGAAGATCAGAGCGGTCAAGTGTACGGATGAAACAAGATTTTGCCCTTCTCAAAAATATCACTGAGAACTGGATTCTCAGCAAGATTTTCTTGTCTCAAGATTCTCGCAAGAGTCTCATGAGAAACTCAAGATTCTTGAGAACCTCAAAATATCAACAACCAAAAAAAGGGTCTGTGCATGCACATGAATGGCTACCAGATTATGTTGGGGGCATTTTTGAGTTTCTCATGAGAATCTCAACTTTCTCCAAGAATCTCATGAGATCTCGATGGGGTTGCAAGTGATTTTTCCCCCTCCCTCCCAAAATCAATAAACCAATCACAGCAGGCCTGGGAAATCTCCACTTCTAGGTGGAGAGAGGCTGGACTGACAAGTCCCTTCATCACGCAGAACAGCTCCACCATGCAAGATTTCGTGGACACTATTGTCAGGGTTTTCCCTTGGAGGAGAAGGGCCTGGTGGGGTAGGGTCCAATGAGGGTCGGGAGTGGAAGGCCCCCAGTGTCCAGCACCCAGGAAAGGGGGAGCTTAGAAAGCACACACACACCCTGCCGACAGGGGGGATGCCAAGGGCAACAGTGGTGAGGAGTGGCATGAGGCTGCAGTGGAACAGACCCCACCCCCTCATGCAAGGAATCCACGTCGGGTGCGGAGCTCACTGTCAGAGGCCACTCCAACCGCAACTGCAGCAACACACTCACGGCACATGCATTCCATCCCCGAGACAAGGGGAAATGCTGGTCCTGACCCGGCCCAGCTGCCGCGCTCTGAGCGCTTGCACCAGCATTCAGAACAGCCGGTCAAGGACCTGGATCCGTCCCAGTGCTAGGGGCACCTGCACCAGTATTCAAACCGACCATAAAAGCAGGCTCATTCTCTGAGCTCATTGCCGGTGATCTCCTTATCTTCCCCCCTCATTCTTCCTCTCCTTCCTCACTGTCAATAATTATTGATGGAGTCACCATCCTGCCTGTCCCCCAAGCCCGTAGCCTAGGCTTCATCTTTGACTCAGCCCTTTCTTTTAAACCCTACATTGACTCTGTTGCTAAATCCTGTCGCTTCTCCCTCCATAACATTGCTAAGATTCGCCCTTTTCTCTCTGTCTCGTCTGCCAAAACTCTTGTTCATGCTCTGGTCATCTCTCGCCTCGATTACTGTAACCTCCTTCTCACTGGCCTTCCCCGGTCTCACCTTTCTCCCCTCATCTCTGTCCAAAACTCTGCTGCCAGGGTCATCTACCTCGCCAGTCGCTTCGACCATGTGCAGCCCCTCCTCTCTTCGCTTCACTGGCTTCCCCTTCCTGAACGAATCCTGCACAAGCTCCTAGTCTTCACCTATAAAGCTCTTCACAACCTTGCTCCCCCCTACCTCTCTGCACTTATCGCCCTCCATACTCCAGCCCGTGCACTTCGCTCCTCCTCTGTCCCTTCTCTCACCCTTCCACGCCTTCCCTGCTCCCCTAAGCGCCTTCGTCCCTTCTCACTTGCTGCCCCCCATGCCTGGAACTCCCTCCCTGTCCACATCCGCCTTGCCCCCTCCCTTCATACCTTCAAATCTCTCCTTAAAACTCACCTCTTTCGCTCTGCTCTGTCTGACTCTTTATCCTGCTGAGCCACTATTCCTATACCTACGATCGGTTTACCCTTATCCTTGCAACATGGACCTGCCTGCTGTCATTCTCATCGTAACCAAGCCAAGTACGTGCACTTGAGACCTCGCATCTTCATGAATGTTAGACCCCTTGTCTCTCCCTCTGTTCCCCTTCCTATGTCTCTCCCCCAGCTCCTGTCTCTCAGATTGTAAGCCCTAGGGGCAGGGATCATGTCTATTTTATTACTTTGTAAAGTGCCAGGTACACTTCTGGTGCTATATAAATATTTGTTAATAATAATAATAATCAGAATGTAGCCTGTGAGACTGACCTTAACCGTGAGTTGGTAGCTATTGTTTGTGTGTGTGTGTGTGTGTGAAGGTGGGTATTTCCCCAGCTGTGCAAGTGTGTTAGTGTGGGTTCGAGAGTGCTAAGTGTGGGTTTTGGGGCAGTGTGCTGAATGATTGGGAACTTGGTGACTGCAGCTCTCCTTACTTCTTGCCTGGGTTTCTCCCTGTGTGTACACCCTATCCCCCCCCCATGACCCAGTCCCTTTACCTCAGGGTCTCCCTTCCTCCCTTTGCACTTCCCCCCATGCCCTCAGCACAACCCCTTCCCCTATTCCTGTGATGATCTTCGACAAGGAGTTTTAATGTCCATTGCCTACACTAGATCCTGAGGAAGATATTAACAGCGGTATGTTGCCTGACCTTGTGTGCGTGCACAGTTTCCTTGTTTTTCCCCTTTCTCCCCCCTAGTCCCTACAACTATGATGGCAGAAAACAACATCTTCTTTGCTGCCCGCACAGCTCTATGCCGCAATCTGTCATCTTCAGCCTGAGTATGATGCCACCATTGCTCTAACCACCTCCCTTCTCATTTCAATTGCTGCAGGTCCTCTGTGAACCATGGGGTTGGATGAAAAGAGGAGTGATGTGATCTCCTCAAGAGAATCTGGGGATAAGAAGAGACAAAAGAGGCTGGAGGGGGAATCGCAGAGAAGGATGTGGGGGAGGGAGATGGTTGAAAAGCAATAGCAAGGTGATGTGGACACATCCCCCACAAAGTTTGAGAGATGGAAAAAGTCCTATTCCCCATTAAATTTACCAAAGGTCTGGGCTGAATAGAAAAGGCTGCTCCCCCCTCTTCTACCTTGGACAGCAGGGGGAAGAGAGCATGCATGTGAAGGAACTGCTTCCCAGCTTGCAAAGCATGCCTCCTGGCAGCCATCCACCACAAGTGCCATCTTGAAGCTATGCTCCGCAGGCTCACATGGATGGGGTAGGCTGACATTGGAGACTGGCTCCTTCTCCTACTGGTGGCAGTACAGGGGCTTACTGTCATCCCCCAGCATTGCTCTGCCACAGACTATGGTGGCAGCATGCGTCTGACAAGTGGGGCCCAGCAACGCCTGCTCAAGTTACTACATAGGAACTCCAGAAGCTCCAGCATGTTGGCAGCATGACCTCTCTCACTCCACACACAGTCCCTGCCTGCTGCCCCCACTGGTGAAATGAAAATAAGTGAGGTCCCTTCTGCACCCACCTCTTGCTGCTGCTACCCAAATGTATTTCTCACTAGGGATAGGCAAACAGATCACGGTTCGGGTTCGTCCGTTCGGTTCGGCTGCATTCGGTTCAGCTGTTCGGTTCCACCGTTCGGTTCGTTCGCCGGGTTCGGGTTTGGCCATTCAGTTCAAGTTCGGCCGTTCGGGAAATGTTTTTATATGGTTTTTTTGTTTGTTTTTTTATATGTTTTTTTATATGGTTTTTTAATTTAATTTTTTTATCTAATATTATATATATATATATTATATATATATATATACATACACACACACACACACACACACTAAACCTAACTGCTATTAACTATTCTAAATGCTATGAACTAAATGGATTATCTAATAAGTACACAGGCCTACTCCTACAAACACTAAAACTAAATCACTAACGTGATCTCTATCACTAAGCTAACTCCTACAACTGTCTATTATCTCTAATCTAATATAATCTATCTATGGGATGGGGGGAATCACAAACACAAAACTGAAATGAAACCTAAATCAATCTAATAATCCTACTCTAAATGAAAAAACAGGGGAAGGGAAAAAACAGGGGAAGGGAAGGGAATCTGGGATGGAATATATGGAATATATGGGAGAGGGAAAGGATTCAATGGAGGGGGGAGGGAGGATGGAAGATTGAACACAGGGAGGGGTAAAAACAAAAAATAACCACTAAATCTATCTAAGCTAAGCTAAATAAATGAATGAGAATATGGGGGTAAATGGGTTGAATGAGTGAAATGGGAGGAGGATTGCAATGGATTGGGAAGCTGGAAAATGCTGGGAGAGGAAGCCTTCTGAAATGCCTGCTATTCAGGAACAGTGACTAGCTCAGAAGGTGTTGGGAAGGGGGGAGGCAGACAGTTTTGTTTATTGCTGTGCCTGCCTCACCGCAAGTCCCATTGGCTCCGTGCAGCCTAGCCTGTGGCCAATCACAGACTGCGAAGCCAGTGGTCTGAGGCAAAAAGGGATGGTGATTGGGCAGGCTGCCTGCTACTCCAAGCCTCTCCACCCCTGGTGCCTGGAAGTCTGCTCCTCAGCTGACTACCCCTCCCCGTCATGTTTGACCTTCCAGTGACAGTTTTTTTGCCACCCGAACTCACCCGAACGCGATCTGAACTGACCAAACTGTTCAGTCATTTTGACGTTCTGAATTGAGTTTGGTTCAGTCAGTTCGTGTTCGGATTCAGGTTCAGGTTCAGTCGTCTGAACAGGCCGAGTTCGGGTCAAACTCTGAACTTCTGAACCGTGTTTGCCAATCCCTATTTCTCACATACATATTTCCTTTTCCCCTGGGATGATCTCTGCTCGTTGATCCCTTGCCATATTTTGGGGCTC
This sequence comes from Sphenodon punctatus, assembly GCA_003113815.1. Lineage (NCBI taxonomy): Eukaryota > Metazoa > Chordata > Lepidosauria > Sphenodontia > Sphenodontidae > Sphenodon > Sphenodon punctatus. The sequence continues at coordinate 2,971,244 of QEPC01000529.1, read as the reverse complement.
CTGCTTATGCCAAATTCAGTCCCCGATGCTCCTCTGACCTTTTGTCACTGCTACTACCACTCTGTATAAGGACTCTCTCTCTCTCTCTCTCTCTCTCTCTCTCATATCTTCTCCCCCACATAGGGCATTCTCTGCAAGTTGAAGCCAAACGTATTTTGGACAGAATGTCTCCTTTGCAGGTCCCTGCTGCTTCCCAGTTCCTGCCTGCTGCCTGCCAGTCTCTGTCTGATATTCTGCCTCCTGAGGGCATTCTGTGCCACTTGAAGCCTTGTCAGACTTGGGACATCATTGTCTCCTCCTATGATAGTGCCTGCAGCTTGAATGTCTGGTGTCCGCTGCCTAGTTCCTAACAGTGTCTGCTCTGTCCTCTGCCAACATGATGTGTGCCAGTCTGTCTCTGATATTTCTACACCATCGGGGCAATCTGTGCAAGTTTGGGGGAAGGGAAAATGTCATAGATGGATTATAAAACTGCTATTTAAAAGGCATGGAAGCCCTTTCAAGAACGTAAAGTGAAAACGAATGCATTTTTGGAAACAAAAACGAAAGGGAAAATTAAAATGAATGAACTTTTAAATATGAAAATGAAAGAAGAAATGAAAATGAATGAGGTCCTTTTTGCATGGCCCTAGTATTCCATCCCATGCATTGCTAATGGGTGGGAGGGTGGGGGGGAATGCTCTTAGCCCCCTCACACACATAAATCTGTGCCTCAGTCCCGACAAGGAAATGAGCCCCCAGCCATCTCATCCTCCCAATGGGGGAAGTGGTAAATCAGGGGGCTTGTTATCACCAATAATCCTCTGTAATACTTCAGTATCACCACCCCTCCCACTGTTCCCAAGCATCCTCCTCAATGTTTTTGGGGAAATTATGCCTTTGTGTCTGAAAAAAGGCCCTGTGTGGCCAAAAATCTTGGAAACTTTCACCAAGAGAATTTGGTCCAATACAAAATATAAATCTGAATTACTTTGTCTCCATATTTTCTGTTGGGAAAAAGTGTTATCAGTAATTTTAAGACTTGTCCTATTCTTCACACTAGATTTTCTCTATAGCTCTTTTGACTGGAATTATTTCTTTATGAGTAACTACCACCCTGAAAGGCCATCTGTGCACATTTCTATTTTATTTGTGTGAGAAAGCCCCCAGGCACTCAAGTTGCAACATACATTTATAGTAGACCAATGTCACTACCTCAGAAGTTCTCTCAAGAACATTTTATTGCTCAAATACAAGTCTGCTTGTGTTTTGCATATATTCACTTTTTTATTTTATTTTATTCACTCTCCACAAACTTTACAACAAACACGTTTTCTGTTTGTGGAAGCACCTTATAAAGGGACCCATGTTCACTATGCACCAAAATTGGATTTTGAACTTATAACCCCAAATATTTGTACCTGAAGAGTTATTCAAAGAGCTATACTCCTCTAGAAGAGAAAGGAAACATGCCAGAAAAATAATTTGTATGCCTGATCTAAATGAACGCATTTGCATTTTGGATACAGCATCTTCAGAATGAAACTACTGACAGGTCAAGAATTATTGTGAAGAAGGCTTTATAGCAATTGAAACTGAGAAAGCTGTATATTGCTCATGGACAGTTATGTGGCTTAAACCTGGTTAATTGACCCCTCCCCCATTAAAGGGGGAGAGTGTTTGCCAGGGTGATGTTGGAAGGCTTGTCTTCCCCTTCCCTTCTGCTGCCGGGGAAATTGCCAATGGGGGAGAGGAAGGGGGCTGAGGAGGGAGGCATGGAAATTGAAGGCTGCGGCTGTTGTCTGCATAACTTAGCCTGTGCTTGGAGAGTTACGTGACAGTGGGGAGCCAGTCAGCACCTATTGCTCTGTTCACTCCCACTGTTGGCTCATTCCCTTCCAGCAGCAGTTTAGCAGTGCATCCAGATCAAACTCCTCAGCAGGAATGATGGGTTGGAGGCTATGTCAGGCCTTCTTATTTGCGGCAGTAGTTTCTTTGGAGTTTGTTACAGTGGGGGCAACTGTATGTTATGGAAACTGTATGTTATGGGGGTGGGGGAAATGTTGTTTTTCCCACCCCCATAACTGGCTGCCCAGATACAGCATTTTGTAGTGCAGTTTGGTCAGGCAGGGCATTGTGAGAGGGAAACATGCCAGGCAGGCAAAGGCAAGCCCGCATCCAGGTATTCCCCTTCTGGAAGTAGGCTTCAGGCACTGGGTGCCCTTGTTGGGCCTGGGAGGAGGCGGGATCAGGAGGTGGTGGGTGCACCTCAGGGCAATGAGGGGGTGGCTCCTGGGCCATATGAATATGCTGCCCGGAATGTTCCAGGAGAGGAGCTGATGGATTTGATACAGTCTGTTGCGTCGAGCTTGGAGACCGTATCCATCCAGCTTCAGACCTTTTACCCCTCTGGCTTATCTAGGCAAGTTGCTGGTTTTCAGCCCCAGGTTGGCCCTAGTTGTCAGCTGCCTCAGTTTGGGAATATAGAGCTGTGCCAGACACCTCTTGCCCCTCAGTCTGCTGGTGTCACATGGGGCAAAGGCCAAGGGCTGTATGATTAGGTTCCTCTCCTGGGTGGCACTTTCCTCTTGCAGGTCCCATGGAACTCCCTTCAAGCTCCTCTCTAGGGTGGCATGCTTCCCTCTCAGCCCAAGGGCAGGTCACAGCTGGGAGGCACACCACCCTCTCAGTCCTCGGGGCTGCCTCAGCCCCTTCAGCAGGGTGGCACTCTCACTGCTCTTTATTTATTTTATTTATTTATTTATTTTCTAGATTTCTACCCCGCCCCTCCTGAGAACAGCTTGGGATGGCTTCCAACAATAAATATATATATAAAATACATATAAAACAATTTAAAAACACATCAAAAATACAATATAAGGTATTAAAACAGGGCCCGGGAAAATATTAAATCAATAAATAGGGCAGGGGAGATAAAAACCCACTAACTCCCCCTCCCCCCCTCCCCAAAGGCCTGGGCGAACAGTCAGGTTTTACAACTTCGCTGGAATGTCAACAGGGTTGGGGCCAGGCGAGCTTCCTCCGGAAGGGAGTTCCAAAGGTGTGGTGCGGCCACCGAGAATGCCCTCTCCATTGTGACCCCCCGCTTAACGCGGGGGACCTCCAGGAAGGCACCCCTGACCAACCGAAGGAGTCGCTCTGGGGCATGGAGGGCGAGGCGGTCCCTGAGGTACAAGGGGCGCAGACCATGAAGGGCCATACAGGTCAACACCAAAACCTTGAACCTAGCTCGGCATGCTATTGGCAACCAGTGCAGAGTCCGGAGCACAGGTGTAATGTGCTCCCGACAACCCGTCCCCAAAAGGAGATGGGCCGCCACATTCTGCACTAGTTACAGCCTCCGAACCAGGAACAAGGGAAGCCCCACAGAGACCGCGTTGCAGTAGTCCAGCCTCGAGGTGATGAAGGCATGGATGAGGGAGGCCAGGTCCAGGCCAGAGATGAACAGACACAGCCTCCACACCAGATGCAACTGGTGGAAAGCAGCCTTTGCGACTGCTTCCACCTGCCGCTCCAGGTGGAGATCCATGTCCAATATCACCCCCAGACTCCGGACCTGCTGAGCTATAGGAGGGTGAACCCCCCCTATTAGAGGGGCCACTACCTCCCTCGCTCTCCACACCAACATCACCTCCATCTTATCGGGGTTGAGCTTCAGTCTGCTCTGCCACATCCATTCCGCCATGGCCTCCAAACACTGGGATAGCAACAAGACAGCAGGGTCTGTGTCAGTTGAAAAAGAGAGGTACAGCTGAGTATCATCAGCATATTGGTGACATCGTACCCCAAACCCTCTCACAACCTCCCCCAAGGGCTGTGTATATACATTAAACAATAATGGAGACAGAATGAAACCCTGAAGAATGCCGCATGATAAAGCGCAGGGGCAAGATGTCTCATCCCCCAACACCACCCACTGGCTTTTCCCCGAGAGGAATGAATAGAACCATTCAAGAACAGTCCCATCCAGACCCCCCAGGTCATGCAGCCATCTCAACAGCAGTCCATGGTCCACAGTATCAAAAGCGTCCGAGAGATCTAGCAGGATGAGAAATGTTGAACATCCTGCATCCATCTCCCGGCGGAGGTCGTCGACCAAGGTCACCAACGCCGTCTCCATGCCATAGCTGGGGCAGAACGCAGATTGAAACGGGTCCAGGAAACCGAAGCTATCTAGATGCACCTTGAGCTAGAGTGCCACCACCCATTCAATAACCTTCCCTAAAAAGGGAAGGTTAGAGACGGGTTGGTAACTGGCGAGCGGATCCACGTCCAAAGATGGTTTCTTCAGCAGGGGGCACACCACAGCCTCCTTGAGGTTGGGTGACAACCTTCCCTGTTGCAAGGACGCGTTCACTACCCTCGCCAGCACCGTCCCCAATGTCTCCCTGGAGGCTTTCACCAGCCAGGATGGGCATGGATCAAGTTCATCCCCTTTCTACTCCTTCAGTAGCAGTTTGTCCTGCTACCCCTCCTATGTCATTGCCTGTCCTATCTATGTGGTTCCTCAGTGCACCCCCACCCCTAGAGTTCATGTCCAGCTCCTCCAGCTTGTCATTAGGTGGTTCAGCAGATGAATGTTGTGTCCTCAGGGCAGCTTCCTGGAAGCCAGTTAGGGACAGTTGCAAGAGGGGTTCAGTTTCCCATGCTCAGTCTTCTTAGCTATCTGCACAGGTGGCAGTGAATTGGAGTGCGGATAGGGGTGTCTTGCAGTTGAATGTTTCACCAGGAAGACATTCACCAGGAAGCGAGCTTTTTTACAGCAGGCCCTGGCACCTGCTGGGGCTGGAGAAGTCACTGCAATTTCAGCTAAGTCTTTGGAGTGGTGTGGGCGTTCTTATTGGGAAATGCAGGTTCAAAGTTTATGGAACCCTTTGTGGGTTTGGGAGAAGGTGCCCGGAAGGGTGGATATGCAGTCAGGGATTCAGTCTAGTGGGGCTCCGTCAGGACTGTTATGGGTGCAGCAGCAGGCACTTTAGGGCAAACCATCAGGTCGGTCTAGGTTGACATATTCTAATGTATCTAGGCCTTTGGGGTAACAAGCCTATGAGAGGCTGGGTGGCAGCTCAGCTCTGTCATCGAGAGGGCCCAACTGGTATTGTGGGGTGTCTGCCAAGGGCAGGTGCACTATGGTATGCGCTATGCCAGGGATCAGACTCATAGAATGAGGGGGCAAAGGTACGTCACCAGGATAGCTGGGGGTCTGTTTTAGAATGCCTATGTTGTTGATAAGTTTGTGATCTTGTTGAAAATAAACTGCATCCCCGTTTAACTCTAAAACGTGTCTTGTGTCTTCTTTCCACCATGGCAATAAATAGTTCTCTGCAAATTATTTGTTCAGTTTTAGTCCAGCAGTGAACCTACAGTCAAACGTTTGTTTTTTGAACTAATCATAAAATAGCTGTATTGCAGCATGAAATATTTTCTGAATGGTTCTTATAAAGACATCAATTTTTAGACTTATCTCTTATCTCTTCTAGTTAATAAAGTATTTGTGTGCCTACCAGCATGCACGTAGGTGTGTATTGTGCAAATTTTGCAGGACATCGCATAACTAATTAGCACAATTTAAAGGTCTGTCTAATTTGGGGGTGACCTTTCTGATGGTGTCTCTTAGAGAATTCCTTGTATTTATAGTCAGGCCATTTGGCATATCCTCAGTGAAACAAAGGATGCTTGTTGACAGGAAAGCTTTCAGGGCACCATACTTAGAGGAATGCATTCCCACGCACCCAATCCAAACATGAAAGCATGTGCATCAGTGAACATTCAGGGTCACTTTATAGACAAATATAGGAGTGAATGATGTTATCCCTATTCATTTTACTGTAATAGTTAATAGAAACAGTGGAGGTTTTCTGAACATTTAACCCACTTTTTTTTTATCAGGGGAAGGGCCACTGGACTTGAGAATGAACAACCCTTATATAAAACAGCCATAATGTAAGCGGGCACAGCTTCATTGGCTTCACTAGCTCAAGATTAGACTGTGGGTGTTCATCTTGAATCCCCATTGAATCCCCATTGAATTCCCACACACAGGCTTAGCATGACACATGAAATAATTAAATGTAATAATTTGAGTTCTACAAACTTAATAAAAGTCCATGTCATGTGGACCAATGATTCACTATAGTTTTAACTGAAGTTATTATTAATTAATTATTATTATTATTTTACAAAATTATTTTTTTGTATGTTTTTTTACCTCATTTAAAAGTGAGCCACCATTCCTGATCCTGGTTCTGTCAGGCCACGTTCATATACCCTACCACTGGATGCAAGAGGTCATTCTAGCATGTGAAGATTACTAAAGAAAAGCATTACTTTAGGTCACACACTTGGTAATAAACAGGGTATGAGCAACTACGGCTGTTCTTCACCACCTCTGACCCTCAAGATCCTCATGAGCAAGGAGAATCTTCCAACGGCCACTTAGACCAGTCTTTTAGCATCCCCAGTGCACCAGTTAATGCAAACCCCACAGTGAATGCAATGTTAAGGTCACAGTGTGCCAAATGAGGAAGTGAATAAGCTCCATTTCATCAGCCACATTAAATCAATCGTGCTGCACACATCCTACTTTCTGACATATATCTTGCCACATGTACGATAAATATATTAAACTGCACATTTAACCATTACATAAGAATATGGATTTATAACGTTGCTTAATTAAAGTTGCCATTGGTACATTTATTTCCTTAGTGCCCGACATTGTGGATTTGACCAAGCGGCACGAATGTTATATTAACATAATTTCCACATTTAGCTTCTTATTATTTCCCTGGAAGGAGAGAAAAGCAAATTATCTGTTATTAATTGTCAACACTGAAATAGTCCCAATTAGATTCGAAGTCCACATGAATAAATGATATAAGGAAGATTGTTAAAGTTCCTCCCTTTGCTGCTATTGCTGTTTATTTGAGGACATTGTTTTGGAAGATGGGATTAACAGGTCAGGAAAACATCTTTTAGCACTGTGATTGATGGGATAAGAAAAGGGAAAAAAACCAGCCCACTAAGTTTCCTGATTCTCTTCTGACCTATTACAGCGTAGATCAGAAAGAACTGCATTAGGAACTCACACAAAGTCAAACAGTTATGCTGACATGAAACTGAAAACAGAAACCACCTTTACAAATGCTGATAATGTACAACATTATTAATTATATTATTTGCAGCCTACAAGATAATTAATTTTGGAACCTTAACTCCTGGGAAAATTATATTGTGAGCAGTACAGGCTCTCCCAGCCTGCAGGGTTCGCTGGGGAGCCTGCATGGGAAATAGTGCATCCAGCCCACCACATAAACATGCAGTTTCCCCTTTAATAATAAATGTCTGCCCCTGGATGTCTGCTAGAACCAAATCTGCACTGGCCAGGTTTGATCCTGCTATAAGTATTTATACATAGTACTGATGTCTGTGTGTCTAGTTTTGGATATCTGGCATTCTCCTGCCCAGTCCAAATCTCCACAGTCTATTGGTCACTCTGGTTAGCTTTACTGAGTTGTTCAGTGTCAGCAGTTTCTTAAATCAACAAGTCCCTTTGGGCCTAAAGGATAGAGAGTCACCACCTGGGTTTCCACACTGCTTTAACCTGCAGCCACTTCTGATTCTTCATTCTAATCTTGTTCAGAAGCTCCCAATCCGCAGTTCTCTCCCTTTGCTGTTCAGCTTCTTAGTATACTGGAAGAACTCCTCCTTCAGCTCCTCAATCTTGGCCCTTCTCTCTCTCAGACTGAGAACAGTTACTTATATCCTCCTCTTTAGCTTCCTCCAGTTGCTTCTTATTAGACATTGTCCTTTAGCTGCCCGGTGCCTACTATTTATAGCACAGACCCCAGTTGTGATCCTAAGACAAATATAAGTGCCTGTTCCTTAGTGCCAGCATCCACATGCTCCTTTTTCAATATAAGGCCTGTACTCCTTTTCTAGTGCTAAACCCTTCCCTTCTACAGATACTGTATTCTTTTTATTATTTATCCTTTCACTTGAGAGACCCAGTTTAGCTCTGGCAGACTAAGGTTCAAATATTATCTTAGCCATAAACTCACTGAATGATTTTGGATAAGTCACTGGGCGTTTTTACACACACATTTCTCCTGTATGTTTGCTGTTACATCCTGAACTTTCTGTGTGTCTAAATCACTCACCCAGAACTTAAACATCTGGCTCTTTGAACTTCTGCTTATTCTCACAGATTTAAGAAGTCCTTGATCTCTGTGGTTTTACAAATCTGGATCCTGTAACAACTGAGTGTCTCCCAGAACTTGTGTGTGTAAAAAGTTCTCCTGGTAAACTGCTTTGCTCCAGGCAGCTCTGGTCACTTGGTTTCCATGACAGCCCCTCATGTCCATGGCTGCGGCTACTTTAGGCTGCCTCAGGGCAGCGTGTGTGTGTGTGTGAAGAATGTCCTGGAACTTACTTGTGGACTTGTAAACCCAGAAGATTGAAAGACCAGCACTTTAAGGTGTGTATAAAAAAATGCCCATTAACTCTTGGCCTCAGTTTCTCATCTGTAAAATGGGGAAAATAATGATGTCTACCTAATAGGATTGTTGTAAGTGTGAACAAGATATTGATTATAAAGCACTGCAATATAATGATAAATGTTTAGAAATTCTATATAAACGACCATATCAGTATCACAGCCATTCCCTTCATTTTGTTTATGAGTAATTTCTTTGACTGAAATGGTGACCTAGGTTGTTAAGAAAACCTCAGAAAGACCGTTTGGTCACAGTTCTGTCCCTGGCTCACCTCCTGTATATTTATCCAACTATGCACCACATCCAATCCTTAACATAAGCAGACTGTAATCTAGCCCTATGATCTGGACCACCATAAGAGTTAACATTTCTTTTGTCATCTCTCACTTTCTCTGTGTTTAATTGGCATCCTTCATCTCTGAGGCCACTTTTAGATGAGTCTTAAAGGAACGCGGGACCGGTAACAAGGCAAGTATTGTCTCATCTAAACCATGCCCTCCCCCCGCCCCCGGCACTTTTATCAGGCGTGCGGTTTTTCCTGAACGAGCATGCACGGCATGTCTAAAAACGGCCTACTTCTGGCACCCTAGTTACTTGTATTTAGCACTGAAATGACTATTTCAACTGAATATTAAACAACTTTCTTGGATTTTCATTATGTAACGGCAAATTTGAAATTCACCTTCTCTCTGTGAAGTTTAGAGGATCTGTGAAGTTCAGCTGACATGGGGATTGTTCAAATTTTCCTCCTTTCAATGTGCCTCACGTACCTATAACAGAGTTATTTTCTTTTTATAATCTCTCAAACTCCACTCTTTTCCAGTGTCTCCTTGTAGACTTATCTATGTGGAGGTGAATTCTTTAACACTTTAATGTTGTTTTTCTTTTAGGTGGTATAGATCTTCTCAAGGTCTATCAGAGCTTGAGGCAGAAAGAGAATCTAGGCTGGCTTCTAAATGGCATTGTGTACACAGGTAGCCGGAAAACAAACAATATTAATTATCTGAAGCTAGAAGAATGAAGAAGTCTCTCTCTCTCTCTCTCTCTCCAAGGTTAGAAATACCCCAGAATTTGCAAATTGTAGTATCAGCATTTCTAGACCAGATGTTTGACATTTTTCATTCTGGTGCTATGCTCACACTCGGAGTGCACTTGGCTGCAATTCCACATTTTTACGTGAGTGGAATTCCACTGATGGGCTGATAGAATGGGGGTCTGAGATTTTGGGAAATAGTAGAAAAAACTAATTCTGACAAGAACGTATTTGTTTTTTAAAAGGCATACTGTGTAACTCTGGGAGGGCTCTTGAACCTCAATTTAATCCTATTGCTTCAACACATTAGCATTCCGAGCATGGAAATTTACATTTCTGCTAGTCATAGATTTAGTAAAGAGGAATTCAGAAGGTCACACATTCATCCTGTAATAGATCTTTACTTTTATGAGTTAATCAGAGACATTTTTTTTCTGACGCTAGATTTAAGGATTCTATATAATGTACTGTGGTGTTGCAATTCTACAGACATTTTTAAAAGACTTGAGAAGCTTTGGCCAAAGTTCCATTTTTCAGAAGCGGCAGGCTATATTACTTGCAGGATATAAGAAAGACATTTAATCAGTAGTTTTAAAGAATTATGAGTGACTCAGCTCAAGTTGGAAAAAAGCACTTCCGTTACTAACTGAAACAGGTCCAGAACTGATGGGAAATCTGAATCATCTCCCCGATCTTACCAAGAATTGTAATAACTACACTTTATACATATCTTATGCACAGAGCAATGACCATGCCTTTGCCAATTTAATACCACACTTTTATAGTTTTAACTATTCCTAGTCTAAATATTATTTTCTCTCATGTGGAATATCAAGGATCTAATACACAATTCTGGATTTGGGAGGGGGGAAGTGAGGATAGATGCTTAATTTCCTAGTAACAGTTCGGGCTGGTTTGACTATTTCTAAAGAGGATGCTTAAGGGTGCATTAAAGGGTGTTTTATTAAGGGATGTAATTTCTTATACCAGTAAAATTAAGTCTGCATTTTAGATGAGTATGAAATTCACGGTTACAGCAAGGACTCATCACATTTACATGAGTGCTGTTTCAACGAGCGTCCCTATCATGCGTGTAAAGAAAGTTATGTGGTACTTGTTCAGATGGATATACCCCATCTTTTTCTTCAGACAGACATTGCAATATTGAACAAACCATTGACGTTGTGTGCAGAGCAGAGCACTTCTCCAGCCACCTATCTATGGTTTCAAGATGGTGCTTGAAGGAAACGCAACCTCACAGAATGGCATTTAGATGTTTATTTGAGCATTTAGGCCACTTTTACATGAGGTGCTTAGAAACACCTGAAAACTGAGGTCTATAGAACATGCCTCTTTGAAATCCCCATGTCTTCAGCCACCGCTGCTGAAGAGAACAGGTGGCATTCACTTCTGGTAGCGCAGGGAGTGTGTAAACACTGCCCGCATGGCTTTCCTTTTGAATATGGGGCTCGGGAGATGCTTCTAAGCACCTCATGTAAAAGTGGCCTTATGTTCCATGTTTTAGAAGTGTATTAGTAAACCACCCATGTTGAGGTTTCACAAACCCAGATTAAGATGCAGGAGAGTCCTTCAGACATGAACCTAATTTGTAGATTTAGTTGCCCACTCACAAGTTAGATGTCTTATCTAAAAATGCCCTCAGATAGTAAATTCTTCCAAAACATCTTTTTCCTGCTGTATTGAATGGTTTCAATGTAAGTGAGTAAATATAACCTACACAAATATTATGAAATGCCATCTTCCAATAAATTCAGTGCTATCTACTGAGAAAGTCATGTATCCATATCTATTATTTTTGAAACCTGTGTCAGTCAGAAGCCTTGATCTTGAATGTAAAAAAAAAAAAAGTGGGGGGGACCACAAGAGAAGCCGTGCAAACCACCCCATTTGTGTGATCATCTTTCCACAAAATACTACTGTGTGCAGCTTCCCAAGGGATGAATTCCACTTCAGTCAGATACACATTTTTCTCACCTCATCTAAGTAGATGAATCCATTGTCTCTTGAGATATCTCAGCCTCTTTATTGGATACGTAAGGAGATGCAAAAATATCCCAAATACCTGACTTACCCAATTAGAGGAAAGATGACCTGAGGTGCAATTATACTGTATTTCATAGTTTACAACTTGCCCAAGAAAGGGAACTCAATTTAGCTTTCTTAACTTCTTTTAAAAGCAAAACCAAAAAAAGTGTGTCCAGCTGTGGGAGATTGCAGCAGCCTAGTGGAGCTGATGGTGCTTTAGTAAAGCATAGCCTGTCTGTTAAAACTTGCACATGCTGGAGAATTACATAGAGAGGCTTGATGAAGTCAGCCTGGAAGAGGCAGAAAGCCTAAGGGTAGCTTACAGGAAAGATCCAGCTAAAGTTGAGTGGCAGCTGGAAAGGGCATGGCACTAGCCAACAAGAAAAGTAAATAACTGTGGGCTAGGTGTGGCCAGGTCAGCCCAGCTATAAAGCTGAGCCAGCCGAGAAGAGGCTTAGGGTGACTTTAGACATAACATCAACGGGTGTCTGAATGTGTGTTTTTGACCTTGATATGAACACTGGTTTGGCCCTGTGTTTACCATGTGGTCTGCTTAGACACACAGCCCATCTTGGGGCAATTAGGTCTTTTGCTCACCACCCGATCTCAGCACAGGAGCACTGCTACCTGGTTCCCTGTGCTGTACCTGCTAACACGTCACGTGATATCATTAGACACAACGTTGGCCACCTGTTCAGCTGAAACACGCAAATTGTCCTTGTGACGCAATGGTGTTGTTCACCTCATGTGTTCAATGGGTGAACAAATTGGTGTTGGGATTGTTATGGTGCTTATACACAACAGCCAAACACATGCTTCAGGGTTTTGTCACCCAATCTTTGTTATGTCAAAAGATGACCAATGTCTGCTCTTGGACTCAGAGGAGAAAGGAGTTCCCAGGAGGATTACTAAGGTTTTGAACTTGTGTTGCTGAAGACTGCTGGAGAACTCATAGCTCTAGGGCTTGGAAGATTGGACTGAGCTTCAGGGCTTTCTGAGAAAACTAGAGGAAAGCATTGCCTGACCCAGAAACTCAAGGAGAGTGCGAGAGTCAGAGGTTAGTTATTTGCCTAAAGGGCAGCACCTGGCTCTAAGATGTGGGACTAAGCCAGAGGACTATGTCTGTCTGAGGGGTTGTATACAGAGTGGAAAACTGATTTCTGACAGTGATTAAGGTTTAATACGTAAGGCTATATAAAATAAGAGACTTGTGAGCTAATTCCTGTGCAAATTGATTTAGGTCCTGATCCTGATAATACTTACCGCCGGGCACCACCACCCTGTTACACATGTACTCAGGGTAGGTCTGGCACCCCTCATTGAGGAAATGAGAGGTGAAGACTCTGGTGGGGCCAGAAATTGCCGAGTGGCACTGCTTGGCTTTCCCTTTTCTCGGGTCTTGGGAGTGCTCTCATGAAGCATAAGCGGTGCCCTGATTTAAATAACCCTGCCCAGATCAGAGCAGAATGTTTACACAGTGGAGCTGTGTTAATAGTAACATGAGGTGGAGGCTCTGTGAGCTCCATCCTCTAGTACTGAATCAGTCAGGTAAGTAGAAGAGATGGGGGGGAGGTGAGAAAGTGATTGGGGTGTGAGGCAGGATTGTGGTGTGGATGTGCTCCTTTCCTTCCCTCTTTCCCCTGCAAGGGATGGGGGTGGATCATGTCACTGCCCCCTTTCTCCTCCCTCATCAGAGCTGGGGTTGTGTTGAAGCCTCCCCCCTCCTTTTCTCCGTTGGAGTTAGAGCAGTTCTCGGGGTTGGGCTTGGACTACAGCCCCACTAGTGGCACAGAGGTATTGAAGGTCATAAGGGTCCTGTGTAGCAGGGGGTTCTCTCTCAGGTCCTGAGGCCAGAGAATGTATGGGGAATTAGTGCAACCCCACTGCCATGCAATAATTACTTTCTCATAAAGGATTTTTATATGGTCTCTTAGCATTTTAGGCTTATGACCTGGAACCTGGGGTAATATTAATCCTACTCCCTTCGCTAGGGAGAGTGGGTTATAGTAGTGACCTCCAACCTCCCCTCATTTGCCAGGCCTTTTCCATCAGAATACAAGGCTTTTATAGGCTACTATAGTCCCCTGCCCTGGTTTCCTAGAGTCCATAGGATTTAGCACAAAGTATCTTTATAAAATTTCAAGCCAGATCCCACCTTTGGATTGAAGCAGATCTCTTCAGCAGAGTCCTGGTTGTTGGGGTCACTTCCTGGGCTATCTCTGCTGGCCTGGGTGCTTACTGGAGGAGAGTTCTCTGTAGAGTTCCTACTCCTAAGGCCACACACTGGCGACTGGCTTGACTGCCATATATAAGGACGCTTTTTGACGAGAGGGAGGCAAGCAGCATCATTGCCGCTGCCGCCTCTCCACCCCCGCGATACTCTCTGGGACATGTCTGATGTTTAGACACGTCACAGAGAGTACCTGCGCATGCTCATCCTTCTGTGCATGCACACACTTCCGGCGAGACTGGAAGTGCAGCGTAAAGCCGGCACATTGGCAATCCGCCTTGAAGGGGGCAGGATAGCCAGGCCGGCTTCACGCGGAGGAGACCCGGCATTAGAGCGCATCGGGGATTCAAACGGACGGCAACAATGGCGGCTGATAAAGGGCTCAGCTGCCATTTCCATCTCGTCAAAAAGCGCCCTAAGGCTGGAGCATGCTCAGTGCTACCCATGCCTACTGAGCATGTTCTTGTATTTAAAAGCCTCTCTGGCTGGCTACTGGGCATCCCCTTGGACTTAGACTCAGAAATATCTCTGCTCCCCAGTGAATAGTCCTACAACCTTAGATACTGGAGGGGTTTCTGGGTCCACAATACAACACTATTATATGCTAGTTCTAGATTGGGGTTCTTAGAGAACGGATTATGGGAAATTGTGCCTCCCAACCCGATACTGACTCTCCAGTATTGGACACATCAGGCAACCAGAGTTACCATGTTCACCCAATGCAGGTTGACTTTCATTTGAGGAAAAACAGGTGCTGCGATTCCAGGGAGGGGCAAGAAGAGAGGGAGGGCAATGCCAGTAGCTTCTAGGAAACACCCCAGGAGGAGAAAGCAGGGTAATGCCTCGCAGCCAAGGGACCCTCCCCCCATGATTAATCCTGCAGATGATCAGGGTGGGCTAGTAGAGGCAGTGCAGGATTGGCAGTCACACTTGATGGCACACCTAGGACAGGAGGGATGTGCAACTCACAAGCCCCCTTGGAGGAAGGAGTGTTAAATTCTAGGCATAGGAGTTTCCATTTTGGATTAATTACACCCTTCCAGTTATGGATTCGAGTTACAGTTCCATATTGTCCCCCCAACCCCATCTCCTTGGGCCCTGGGATTGATTGTAGGAGTTCCAGCAGGATATCTTGCCATGGCATCCTCCCTGCACTGTATCCTGCATGTGCAAAATGTCTGCTAGGGCCATCTGTGCATGCACAAAATGGCCAGTGTCTTTAACCAAAATGGTGACAATGTCATTTTGGCCACTGCCTTTTAGGTTAAAGTGTGATGTTCATTTTGCACATCCCTGATACGGCAAAGACAGACGCAATGGTATGGGAGTCTGCCAGAGTCCCCGCAGCAGCAGCAGCAGCAGTGCTTCAATCAAGCCCTCTGAAGCTGACTTGTGATGGTGGCACTTGGCCGTCACATGTGATTTCTTGGCCTTCCCCCACAGGACTTAGAATCTAGAATGGACAAGGGGAGGAAAGAGAAGGGGATGGGCACATAGGAAGAGACAGGGAGATATTAAGAACATGAATAGTGCTGTACTGGGCCAGACTAATGGTCTATCAAGCCCAGCATCCTGTCTCTTGGGAGAAGTACCGAACCGGCCACAATGCGCAATCCATTCCCTGTTTCAGCCTCCAACAGTAATGCCCCTAAAACCTAAATGGCTAATAGGCATTAATGAACCTATCCTGCAAGAACTTATCCAATCCCTTTTAAAAACTAGCTACACTACCATATCTGGCAGTAAATTCCACACGGTAATTGTGCGCTGAGGGAAAAAAAAACACTTTCTCTTATTTGATTTAAATCTTCTGCCAGTTAATTTCATAAGGTATGATCCCCTTGTTCTAGTATTGCTAGGATAAGTAACCTCTCCCTATCTATGTGTTTGACACCACTCATGATTTTATATACTTCCATCCTATCCCCTCTGTCATCTCTTCTCCAAACTAATGAGCCCCAACCTATCAAGCCTCTCTTCATACGCGAGTCGTTCCATAATCTTTATCATTGTTGTTGCCATTCTCTGCACCTTTTCTAGCTCCACTATGTCTTATTTGAAATGGGACGCCCAGAACTACACACAATATTCCAGGTGTGGTTGTGCCATAGATTTATATAGAGGTGTTATGATATTTTCAGTTTTATTCTCTATCCCTTTCCAAATGATTCCTAACTTTCTATTTGCTTTTTTGACTGCCACCACACACTGAACTGAAGATTTCAATGTATTATCCACAATAACTCCAAGATCCTTTTCCTGAGTGGTAACTCCTTATTTAGAACCCTATAATTTGGGTTATTTCCCCTATTTATTAATTATTAATAATTATGATTATAATACCCCACCCTATTCCAAAATTTACAACAAGGGGGGGATTTATTAAATAAACCCTACTCCCCCCAACAATTTATAGTAATTGAAACAACAGAACATTTTATACAGCACCAATCCCAGCCCCACCATACCCAACACCCAAAACCCAGCCCTCTTCTCACCCCACCGATTCCCACTCCCTTGCCTCTCACACAAGGGAGTTCCTAATCCCCGAGGCACTCCCCCACCTCTCACCCAGGAGAGGACCCGCTCAACTTTTCTAATGGCAGCTTATTTAAATCTGCAAGCCCGGTTTTGCAAGTCATGTCTTAAAGAACTTCTAGTTTAAAGGGGCAGTGTAAAACAAGAAATCAGAGTGTAAGACTCCAGAGCATATGCTTATAACACTGGTATATCCTAGCATACTGGTGTCTGTAATAAGACATAGGTATTCTATTGTGTTTTTTGTCAATTGTGTGGTGGAGCAGATGTTCCATGTGATATGATACATGCCCTTTGTATTTGTTCATCTATGGTTTGGGGTTGGTATTTGAGGATCAAAAATGCTTGTTTAATTTCTCTTAGATGCATGTCACGGTAAAGAGGATCAGGGCAGATACGGTTATATCGCAACACTTGACTATATACTATGAATTTGAAGATCTGCTTTGGGTGGTAACTGGTGGAATGTAGGTAAGAATGATGATCTGTGGGTTTCCTATATAGCTACAACATTCCTATATATTCTACAACATATGTTATTCTACAACATATTCTACAACATATATTCTACAACAAAAGTTACCACCAAAAGCAGATCTTCAAATTCATAGCATATAGTCAAGTGTTGTGATATAACTGTATCTACTCTGATCCTCTTGACCATGACATGCATCTAAGAGAAATTAAACAGATTAAATGTATTCCACAAATATATGTACATATCAATGCTCTCTAATATATAGTGCCATGCTATCATCAGCTCAATTTACTCTGCCATTTCGATATATTCATGAAGCTGACCACTTGCAGATGCTTACTTACCAGGGAGGAGGGGAATCCCGAAGGATAAGACAATATAAGGAGAAGCATAAATGAGCAATCTATGAGTGTGCAGTGAAAGGTAAGACCAAATAAAGAAGTTTGGCTGTAGGAGGGATTTGAAGGTAGGCAGAGAGCTGAAATGTCTTTCAGCTGCCCAATACAGCAAGGTGTTGGGATAATTAGGATTTTCATATTTCTATTTTATTTGCTAGAGAGTGAGATCTTTGCTGTATGGCAAAGCAAGTTCTTGGTGACTTCTGGCCATGCCAGTTAGGGATGTTCGAACAGAACACGGTTCGGGTGTTCAGTCGTTCGGTTCAAAAGCTGAGTTTGGGTTCGGTTGTTCGGCTCGGCAGAGTTTGGTTTGGCCGAACATTGCCGAACATTCATAATAGCGCTATCAGTACTGATATTGATACCAAATTCGAAGGTTTTTTCGGTATCAGTATTTGGCCCTGAGACCACCCCTGGCCTCCATCCCTGGTGTCAGGAAGTCTTCTTCTCAGCTGCCTTCCCCTTCCGGTCATGTTTTCCCATCCGAATGGGCTTTCCAGTCACGTTTTTCCCACCCCCGAACTCATCCGAACATGACCGAACTGTTAGGTCTTTTTCGAGTTCGGTTAGGACGTTTGGTTCGGTCGTCCAAGCAGACCGAGTTCGGTCTGAACTCTGAACATTCGAACTGTGTTCGCACATCCCTAATTTGCCAGTACTAGAATTCTGTATTAGGGATGCTTAAGGCCTTTGGTATTTTGCTTCTCTAGGCTTTTAGACTTTCCTTCTGTTGGCTAAAAATAGATGGGCTTGTAGCCTGTAGGTAAGAAAGCAAGGCACAAATGAATATGTAATATTTCAAAAGCAGTGTGAATATTGCTTTGTCATGTCAAAAGTGAACTAGAATCTGCTAGATTAATTGAATTTGATACTTGCAGTGAAAGTTGCTTTCAGCTCTAGTTCTAAGCAATGAAAAATATGCTAGCAGGAGATGATAAAGGCTTCTAGTTTATTCTTGATTGTTCAGTTATTCAGCTAGCTTTTTATTACAATCTAATAAAAATGAATAAGACTGTTTTATAGGGGTTTTACAGCTAGTGCCTCACAAAACTACAGTGCTCACAGCGGCTCAGTGCCGCAGAGACTGCTTGGTCCCTTCTATTGGGCCACAACCCTGAACCCCTGCCCTCTGAGGTTTTGGAACCATGGCCAGCCCATCAGCACCATAGCCTCAGCCATCCTCCAGGATGACCTCTCTCCCCCCCCCCCCATTTCTCCTTCCTGCTTTGTCCTGACTTCACCCCGTATTGGTAGCAACAAGAAGCTGGGTGGAACAACGCATTCACTATTCTTAACCTTCCTTGTTCTTTGTCACATCCCTGCCTTGACTCCACCTTGTACTTTCAGTCCATGTCTTGTCCTACTTTGGTTCCTGCCCTGCATCATTCCTGCTCTCATTCCTTGTCTTGCTCCCCTATAGGTACTTGTCCTTGCCCCCCTCTAGTTGTACGTTCTCTCCCTTCTCTATTGCTCCCTTGTCTCCCTCCTGGTTTTGTCTTTCTCTTGCCCTCAGCCTTGCCTCCTGTTGTGCCCCTCATTACTCCCAAACTCCACATCCATTCATGTCCGTGGCACTCCTTTCCCCATGAACCTAACACCTTCTTCCAATGTCAACATACTTCTGAACTAAGATTTCATGGATCTAGAGCACAAGAATTCCCAAGATGTCCGGGAAAAAAAGGATTGGGATGAGGTCTCGGAGAGATCCTCTTCATGGAAATCCCCCTCCACTCATAAAAACAAGCATGATAAGCTAGTTTTATTTTCAAATAAATTTCATTTTCTCCACAAAATGAAATCTGGAATACATATTTGTATTGTCTGGAATCCAAGTAAAATAAAATTTATGTGGAGTTACATGTGCATGATTCCTTATGCATGTGCAAGGTAAATGATAGTGAAGGCTGTATGCTGTGTGTGCATCAACTCCTTGTCTTTTTTGATGATTCTGTTGTGATAAGACTACTTAGTGCCAGCAGTTGATTGACTTTTGAACAATGTTGTAAGCAAGATGAAACCATTAATTCGTATCCCATTGTGAAATCACTGGATATTGCATGGAGGGACATCCCTTGTTGTCGTCATTGTGTCTCCATGTGGACAAGAAAGTATTTCTGCATGAATTCCATTTAATCCATTTTGGGACTGTGATATTAACAAATGATCTACATCTAAAAACCTCAAGTCAAATCTTGCTTCTGCTTAAGTCAAAAGGAGACTTCAGTGGAACTAGGATTTCATCCTTCTAAATCTCCTGAAGGAATCAATTTAACGTACTGTTGATTACTTATTTTACCTTTATAGTTTGTGTTGTATGAGTTCTCACTCACTGTATAATGAAGATCAGTTTCATATAAGTTACACAAAGTAGATATATCAACCAATTTTGGCATTTTAGTTACTAGGGATGTGCGAATGCAGTTCGGAAGTTCAGAGTTCGGACCAAACTTGGTGTGTTCAGTCAACCAAACTGAACTTCAGAACCGAACCCGAACTGACCGAACCGAACTCCAACCAAACGACAAACCGACAGAACAGTTTGTTCGTGTTCGGCCACATTTGGTTGAATTTAGGAGGGAAAAATGTGACCGAAAGCCCAGGGAGGGGGAGGAAGCTGTGGAGCAGACTTCCTGGTACTGGGGGGTGGAGAAGCTTGGAGTAGCAGCCAGTCTACCCAATCACCTTTCCTTTTTGACTGAACACTGGCTTCTCAGTCTGTGATTGGCCAGGGACTAGGCTGAACAGAGCCAATCGGGCCTTGTGATAAGGTGGGAACAGCAAGTAACAAAACTCTTTGCCCTGCCCCCCCTTCCAACACCTTCTGAGCCAGCCATTGATCATTTCAGCAGTGTTTTCAGAAGGCTCCCTGACTCCCAGCAGTTTACCTCCCTCATCCATTCAAAATCCTCCTCCAATTTCACCCATCCAACAGATATGCCTCCCTATTATCATTTAGTTAGATTATATTAGAGAGATTTAGCAGTTATTTTTATTATTTATGCCTCCCTGTGTTCTGTCTCCCTACCCTCCATTGAATCCATTCCTTTCCCTCCTTATTCCATCCCTCATTCCCTTCCCCTGATTTTTAATTTATTTCAGTTTCTGTTCCCCTCCCTGTGTTGTTTTGAGCTGTCTGTGTTACCCCTCCCCCCATCTCTGTGCAATATTGTGTATATATATATATAGAGAGAGAGAGAAAGATAGATTATAGTAGTTGTCAGGTAGGACTATAGTTAGAATAGATATTACAGTTAAATTAGATTAGTTTATAGAGAGATCGTGATCTCATTCCCTTCTCCTAATTTTTTATTTATTTCAGTTTCTGTTCCCCTCCCTGTGTTTTTTTTAACTCTCTGTGTTACCCCCACCCCACCCCATCTCTGTGCAATATTGTGTGTATATATATATAGAGAGAGAAAGATAGATTATAGTAGTTGTTAGGTAGGATTATAGTTAGAATAGCTATTACAGTTAAATTAGATTAGTTTATAGAGAGATAGTGATCTAGTTCTAGAGTGTATATTTTATATTCCATTATTTAGTTCCATAGGTTTTATAATAGTTATTAGATAGCTAAATAGCAGTTAAATTTAGTGTAGTATAGATAGATACATATAATATTAGATTAAAATTGTAATAAAAAAAATATTTAATAAAGTTGTGTGTGGACTGGTTTTTATAAATGGATAAGGGAGTTAGGAGAGGGCGAGGTCGCTCTGCTGCGCATAAGGCAGCCAGTGAGGCACGTGGCAGGGGCCGTGACATCAGAGTGCCAGCAGTGGGCAGAAGCAGCAGCCGAAGCACATCCCCACACCCCAAGATGCTAAGGCCTGGTGATGTTGGGTCTCGGTCTCCCAGCACTAAGGGCCAGGGGGTTGGGCATCACCTTATGGCAGTGGAAGAGACTGTGGTGGCTGTGGCAGCAGGTGATTATGGGGATGAAGAATTCCAGCAAGGTCCAGCATTGTCCCCCGACTCCCCCATTGTTGAGAGCCTGGTTAGAGGCAAAGCCCGATCCCTGGGCAGCAGCAGTAACAGCAGCTATAAGGGGCAGGGGAAAATTGCTGGTCAGAGTGGGAGCAGCATGGGGAGTCCAGCAGCCTCTCTCACTCTGTTTCTGGATGGGGACAGCGATGCAGAGAATGAGATTTCTGTGGAACAGGTCTCTGTATCTGGTGCTGCTGAGGTGATGGCTGTCCCTAAACGAGATGTGTTATCAGTGCCATCATGTCCTGTCCCTCCCAGGAGTGCATTACCCGGTGCGGGCCAGAAGGCATTAGAGGCTAAAAAATCATGGGTCTGGGAGCATTTTAAGTTGGTGCAGGCGGATGATCCCTGGGAGGTGCGGTGCACTTTGTGCAGTAAGGTGGTTAAGCGAGGGCAGGTGCTCACCAACCTAGGGACATCTGCCATGTCAAGACATCTAAAAACGTGCCACAATGTCACTCTGCTAAGCGGGAAGGCTTGGTCAGTGGATGCAAGTGGGTTCCAAATCCACGTGGCCACTCGTCCTCCATTGGGCAACCATCCTACTGCAACAGCTGCCTCTAGCAGCAGGAGCAGTATTGCTGCTAGGGGGGAGCAGCAGGAGCAGACGTAGCAGCATCCCTTGTACTGTACACACCCTCCACCTGGTGGACACGGACGCTCTAGCCTTGGGGGAGAAGGGGTTTGGGGCAGGCACCCTTAGCTCCCTGATAGAGTGGGTTAGGAAACCTGCGGGGTTCTTAAACCGCAGTGTTTAGAGCAGCGAACTCCTCAGGGTCAAGCAGGTTGAGCAAGGCTCGCCAGGGCATATGCTGGTGCAGGACATGTCCATGAGGTGGAATTCCACCTTTCTGATGCTTGAGTGACTTGTGGAGCAGAAAGCCACCTTGCATCAGCTGGAATTGGACACAGACAGCGGGGCACCTCCAGACTTCAATGGACCGGAATGGGAGATCCTGGCACAAACGATCATAATTCTAAGACGGTTCTATCAAGTGACTGAGACCATCAGCGACTCCACAGCCACAATAATCCAGGTGACCCCTCTGGTCCAGAGTCTTCATGGGAGTCTGGAGGAGATCATGGTGCAAGGACAGGATTGTGGCCCTAGGGGCAAGAAGCTGGGGGCTGAGGTGGTTGGACTGGCACAGAAGCTTAAGGCAGGCCTGATGGCGAGGTTTGAAAAGCTTCTGCAGCGGAGGGAATATGTTCTGGGAACAATTCTGGACCCCAGGGTCAAGGGCAGCATGGCACGCAAGTCATCCCTCTATGGCCTGTGGAAGGATGATCTTGTGGGGAGGGTCCGGAAGGCAGAACGGGCTCTAGACAGTGCGCAGCAGCAGCAAGACGTCCCAGGGGTTGATGGGAGTGGAAGCAGCCACCCCTCTCAGCGAGCAGGGTCTATCCCTGCCCCCAGCCTGAGCAGTAGCAGCAGCAGCAGCATTAGGAGCAGCAGCACCCCTACTGCCAGCAGCTTCTCCTCTGCACAGCCCACAAAAGGGTAGGGACTGGCAGCGTTGCTGAGGGCAGTGGGTGCGGTGATGCCCAGGGACAGTTATGAGAGGGAGTATGATGGTGCCTCAGCAGCAGTGGATACTAGGGATGGGCGAACAGATCGCGGTTCGGGTTCGGCCATTCGGTTTGGCTGTGTTCGGTTCGGCCGTTCGGTTCAGCTGTGTTTGGTTTGTCCGTTCGGTTTGGCAGTTCGGTTAGTTCGCTGGGTTCGGGTTTGTCCGTTCAGTTTGTCCGTTCGGGAAATGTTGTTATGGTTGGTTTCTTGTTTTTTATATTTTTTTTTGTTTTTTATTGGGTTTTATATGGTTTTCTTTTATTTTTTATTTGGTTTTTTCATTTTTATATGGGTTTTTAAAATTTATTTTTTATCTAATATTATATCTATCTATCTACACTAAATCTAACTGCTATTAACTATTCTAAATGCTATGAACTAAATGGATTATCTAATAAGTACAAAGGCCTTCTCCTACAAACACTAAAACGAAATCACTAATGCTATCTCTATCACTAAGCTAGCTCCTACAACTACTATCCCTAACCTATCTATCTCTCTATATCTATATCTTTCTATCTCTATATATATGGGTTGGGGGGGGGGGAATCACAGACACAAGGTTTCAGTTTAAGGTTTAAATTTCATTTCAGTACAAAACTGAAATGAAACTTAAAGCAATCTAATAATACTACTCAACGCCTGCTGTTCAGGAACAGCAACTAGCTCAGAAGGTGTTGGGAAGGGGGGAGGCAGATAGTTTAATTTCTTGCAAGTCTCTCCACCCCTGGTGCCTGGAAGTCTGCTCCTCAGTGACTAGTACTACCCCTCCCTGTCACATTTGACCTTACAGTGAACCTTTTTTTGCGACCCGAACGCGATCCAAACTGACCGAATGTTCAGTCATTTCGCCATTCGTATTGAGTTCAGTTTGGCCAGTTCGTGTTTGGAAGTTCGGTTCGGTTTGGTCGTCTGAAAAGGCAGAGTTCGGGCCGAACTCTGAACTTCCGAACCGCGTTCGCCCATCCCTAGTGGATACATACCTGGATGAGGAGCCATGCATCGATCCCAGCAGTGATCCCTTGAACTACTGGGCCAGCAAGACCAACGTGTGGCCTGCCCTGTCCAAAGTGACCAGGGGATTATTGTCATGCCCACCAACCAGTGTCCCCAGCGAGCAGGTGTATTCTGTGGCAGGGGACATTTGCTCCCTGCACCGCCTGAGACTGGAGTCCGCTGCTGGGATTCTCCTAGCTGCCCCTGGACAAGGATTGATGGTGCAGTGGCACATGCCATCCCATGCGTAGGGCAGTCTTGGGAAGGGGCTCCTCGTCAATAAGGGCTGCTGCTGCTGAGCTGAGGTGTTGTCCCTCCCTACCACTGCTTCAGTGGCACCCTACCTTACCCCCCCCTCTATTTCTCTCTCTCTCTCTCCCTTTCATACTACATGGCCTCGGCTGACCTAAGTGACTGACTGCATGCTGCAGTGTGGCATTGAGAAACTGTAAGCCTGCAATCTGGTCTCTGGCTAGTGGCTAGACAATCTCAGCCCGCCTATCTGACTGGCTCTCTCTCTCATGCTGCACAGTCTCACCAGCCTCTCTGAGTGCCCTGGTAACTTGGTGCCAAGGTAACAGAATGCCTTCCCTACTGCCTCACACCATGCCCACCCGCCTAGTTTGCAAAGCTTGAACCCTGCCTCAGTCTGCCTGCCTTCTGCTCATGCCATGCTTCCTGACCACTCGCCCAGTTTACAAAGCTTGAACCCTGCCTCAGTCTGCCTGCCTGCTGCTCATGCCATGCTGGCTGACCGCTCACCCAGTTTGCAAAGCTTCTTGAACCCTGCCTCAGTCTGCCTGCCTGTCATGCCATGCTGACTGTCTGCCTACCCTGACAACCCTGGGTGATGTGCACCACTGGCCTGGTAATCCCGCTGCTGCTGTCTGCAGGTCCATGGGTGCTCTGCCCTGGCCAATCCAAATGTGCCCACGCAATCGTGCTGCTGCTGTATGGAAGCTATTTCCTAACAAATCCAACCATCCTGCTGTGCCCGAGCAACCCAATGTGTGCTGCTGCCTCCAACGCTGCCTCTGCTCGCTGTGCCATGGGCTCTGTGCCCGAGCAATCCAATGTGTGCTGCTGCCTCCAACGCTGCCTCTGCTCGCTGTGCCATGGGCTCTGTGCCCAAGCAATCCATTGTGTGCTGCTGCCTCAAATGCTGCCTCTGCTCGCTGTGCCACTGTCCTGGATCTGGGGCCATCACTCCTCGCACAGAGAACCATTCTTCAACTGTATCCTGAAACAGCCATTCCAGCCTTTGGACCCACCGTCAGGGTCCTGGGGCCGTTATTGGCAGGGAGGGCTGTGGCCAAGATCCAGAAGCTGCCACTCTTCTAGCCTCAGGACCCACCGTCAGCTGCTAGGCACCAGCCGAGTCTGCAGTTCACAATAAGCATCTTCACAATTATGGTATCAAGTACTGTGAGGTAGTCACAGATAAACGCAGCCAGGACTTCCTCCACTAACGCTTAAGAGAGTCATAGTTAGTCCCACCGTTTACCCCCGCTTCATTGAATGTCTTCACTTTGACATTCCCAGCACTGGGCCACCTTCCAATCAAGTACTGTGAGGTAGTCACAGATAAACACAGCCAGCACTTCCTCCACTAACACTTAAGAGAGTCATAGTTAGTCCCGCCATTTGGACAAACTTGAAGTCTGCTAGAGGTCAGGAACCTGACAGCAGCTGAAGACATCTGCCAGTGTTACTTGAATGTTGAAGTGCTTCAGAACCTGGAGGGCCTGCTCCTTTGCTTTTCCTGAGCAGTTCAAAGAGAAACACCGTCCCTTTCTTACCTGGGACGGCAGAGTCAAATCAAGAATCACCCTGAAACAGGGTAACAGCCCTTCCCCTTCCAGAATCCTCCAGGGCCTGAAAGCTCAGGATCAATGGCAGATGATCACAAAGTGCACAGATGGCCACCTGAAAGTCAATAAGATAATCCATAGCCTCAGAGGAAGCAAGTGCATAGTCCAACATGCTACACCCCTGAGGACCAATAAATGTAAACTCCCCCTTTTGATCTTGATAACGTGAGCCATTAAGTATAATAAAATTTAGGCCCACTGTCATCTGGGCAAACCTAATGCTAGAGGCATTCAATTTCAATTCCTTTGAGGTCCTTGCCTGCATATATAGTGTATACCATCCACAAGGTAGAACATCTATATAAGGGGCCAGAATATCATCATCAGGCCCAATCCTGGAATTAAAATCTCCCTTCAGGACACACCGGGCCCCTGGGTGCTCAAGCATCGACTAGTGACTAATGGCATTATCTAAACTGGTCCACATTTTATCATTATATGTTCCAGCATTGGCAGGGGGTATATAAACGTTCAACAACAAAAATTAAGTGCCCCACAATTAAGCACTAACCCCTAGAGAAAAGGCGGGTGTCTAACCTCTGACAGTACTTTGAATCCCGGTGAATATACGAGTGCCAACGTGAAATATTCCAGGAGCAAATTGAATTAAAATCCCCCAGCTTCTGTGCAAGTCATGGCCGGTCACTGGCATGGCCATCCGTTGGAAGGAGCGAGAGATCAGATGGATCCTGAGGAATGTGGGGGGAGGGGGAAGCATCATATTCCCCTACCACCATTACTTGGGCATCAGCACCACTCACCTGGCCCAGAATAGATAACCCCTCCACTGCCCTTAACAGGCCTTGTGAATACCTAATGACTGCTTTTCCCTGGAGGGGTTCCTTCCTGCTAGTTGCTAACTGCAAGGGAGTATCTAAAAGGCTTATTTATAAGTTATTTGGTCCCCCTTTGCATCGAGGACTTCTGAGTGGAAACTCTCTCTAGCCTCTAAGACCAGAGTCCCTATTTTCTCAGTAAGTGCTACTAGCTCCCTAGCTGATTTCACTACTGCCAGCCTTTTCATTAGTACCTCTCATCTGAGACAATGGGCAAGGAAGTTCCTCTGCGGCCATGCTCAACAGGCTATCATTTATAGGGGGAAGCCTAGATAGGCTATGTTTATCCCCCAAAAAGGTTTTATCTTCCTTACCATTCCTAACTAAAGGGCAAATATTGGGGAATACACCCCTCGCTTTGCCCTATTACTTTCCATAGAGGGGGAGGCTGTATGGCCTCCATACTCAAACACCTAACCCATCTGTACCCCCCATGAAAAAAACAAGGGAATATGCCATAACAGATGGGACACTAAGCTATCATTCCGCAAATGGACAATCAGTCTATGGCAGTTCCCTTGTACTGATATAATAGACGGAAGCCACCAATATGGCTCATGGGGACTGTACTACCCAGAATGGTGGATAAATGGCACTGGATGTCTTTCCTAGACCTCCAAAGGGGAAAATTGCAATCAGGTAATGGCCTGATACAAAAGGAGAGAGCCTTAGGTAGGTACTACCTTTGGCTTCTCATGTTTGTTTCTATGCAACCTAGTTTCTTGCTCATCCTTCATATCAGTGGAAGGTCTAATAAAAGTCCGTGCCAATACAGCTGGATCATTCCCTGACGCCCCACCCCCCTGACAAGTCCCTTTCCTACCTGGGACAGCAGAGTCTGATATAGGAGTCCATAGGTTAAAATGACCCTTCCTCCTTTTCTGGCAATCTCAGCAGCTTTGCTATGATCATCGTCATTCTGTAGCATGTGGACACCTACTCCGAGGCAGCGAAGATACCGGCCAAGCCCCTGCAGCATGTTATCACAGACAACACTGAACTCCTTGGGGGATATAGCAGGAGAGCTGCTCCTTGTTTCCTCACCAACCACCACAAATTTCTCTTTGGAAGGCAGTGGCATCTCTTGTTATTCTTCTGCTTCTTTATCCTGGGTTTTGTACTTGTTTTTCCCACAAGACTCTTTGTGAGGTTTGAACCCAGACCAAAGGCTGCTTGATCCTCACACAACTTCTTATAAACCTCTCCAGTCAGCAGGCACCTGACCCTGCCCAGCCCCTTTACCCCTGTCCTCTCATCAGTCTTACCCTGGACCTCAGTGATCTTCGACGTTAGGGTGCTGATGGCTCCCATGCATGGAGGCATCAATAAAGTATGTAATGCAAGGCATGCAAATTAGCAAAGTTGTGGCAATAGGGGGTGAGGGGGATTGGTAACATGACATTATACCTATATGTTTGTGTCTGTCACATTTATTTAGTATGTGGGTATTTAGTTAGGTGACTACTAGGTGTGGGTGGGGAGTTGTACTTGCTTCACTGTCTCCCCTCATTCTCTAGAACTCCTCCCATTTGCCATCATTCTGCTCATGGAGATGGCCCCCAGGCCTTGGTCTATATGCTATCCGTGACAAGGGCAACCCCTAGGTTGCCGCCACTGTACCTGAGTCAGTCATGCCAGCCCATCACAGGAACCATTGTTGAGATTCTGGGACCATCATTCCAGTCACTGGGGGCTGTATTCCATTCCACTGCATCCAGAAGGCAGAAGCCTGTTGCCCACACGCAAGCCTGCCCCACCACCAACAGCCTACTCCTCCACACCTAACCGTGGATGCCCACTGAAGCTCCCCACCTGTTCCCCACTGCCAAGGAGCCTGTTTCACTTTGTCTCTGTCACACCCACCCACCCACACAAACACAAGCCCTGCACCTCCTTGGGTGCCGTCTGCAAGTTGAGATCCTGTGGCTGCCACATCTTTGAGTTAATTACTACGTTACATGGGGTGGCAGCTACTGTGTGATGGTAGGGATCAACAAGCTGTATGAGAATATGCCACCTGCCAGTCTGAACTGCTGCACAGAGGGATAAAATATTTGAAAGTTCAAACAAAGCTCATAACAATAACAACAAATATAACTTTTGTTAACAAAACAACAACAACAACATTATAAAAAACAAACCAAAGATTTTTATATAGAAAGGAAACTTATCCACTAAACTTAATACTCAGTCTTTGGGCCTGACCCCCGGAACTTCAAGGAAAGGCATTAGTGGTGCAGGGGACCTAGAGGCAGGTCGGCAGGATTCTGTGTTGGACGGCATATTCAAAGGCCCCTCCCATGGCCGCCCGCCAGTTTCAGACTGACTGGTGGAGGAGCTCCAGGTCGGCTCTCTCGGTGGAGACATATTTGGAGACGTACACCGAGTATGCCTCCACCTTCTTCTCCCTCAGCTCGAGCACCTGAAACTGTCCCACCAGTCGGTCTTCCATTACTTTGAGATGGTCCGCAAAGTCCTGGCTGGTCCCCTGCACCTCACCTCAAAAGGCCCTTGTTGCTGCTGTAGACTCCTGCCTGTCGGTGGGCTCCACATCTGAGCTGGAGGAAGGGGAAGGACTTTTCACATGGTGCCTCTTCTTTCTTTCCTCCCCCCCTCTTCTGCTGCTCGACGACCATGCCAGTGTCACCAGTCTCCTGGGCCCAAGCCACCTTCTGGCCGTGGGCCTTCTCTATATGAGTCAGTAGCCCAGATGTGGTGCCCTCTCTCTGGCACCGGAATCTTTACTTGCAGATCTAAAGAGCATAAAAACAAATATAAGAATATAAGAAGTTCTATATTGTGTCAGACCAATTGTCTGTGTGAAGCCCTGCCTGCATTATGTCTCTACAATGGGTGGGAACCAATCTCTCTCTTGCAGCCCCCCTTGCATATGGCGAACTCATCCTCATCAAAAAATTTCCAGACATTGGACCTGGTCCATCCAATGTCTGGATTTGGGTTCGGCCAACATCGTCTCCTCCATAGCCTGGCACCAGTGCTGCTGGGGCCAGCATCTGAATCCTCTCTGAAACAGGAACACATAAACAACATGTGTTTGGGTGGGGGTGCTGCTCATGCCAGAGCCACCCACACTACAGTACCCTCCCTCTCTCTCTGTGGCATACAGAGAGTGCTATGCATTGCTAGGGGATGCTTGCCCTCCCAGGGGTGCTAGGGGATGCTAGGATTTGCAACTAGAAAGCCCCTGGCAGTGGCTGGCATGTGGAAATCCTGCCCTTATTTAGGGGTGCTTAGGGAAGTAAAAAAAAGTTACAAACCTACCAGCACCGGTCACCACTTGCTCCTCTTTCTCCTTCTCCGAGGAGCTGGGCACCACCACCGGAGGTATAGTAGGGGCAGTGCCAGTGACCTCTACCTCCTCCTCCCCCCCTCCTCCTCCTCTTCCTCTTCTCTCAGATTGTAAGCCCTAGGGGCAGGGACCGTGTCTATTTTATTACTTTGTAAAGTGCCAGGTACACTGCTGGCGCTATATAAATGTTTGTTAATAATAACCACAAAGCTGGCCCCCAGCTGGGGAATCAACACTGCAGCCTTCTTCATTTTTTCCCCCACAAAAAACACAAACACATACACTCCAATACACCACACACACTAACACTCACCAACCACAACAACAGCACACGCAAACAAAGCCAAAACACACAAACCGAACAGACAACCAGCCAAACACACACTCACTCACCACACAGCTTGCACACA
Source organism: Sphenodon punctatus (assembly GCA_003113815.1). Classification (NCBI taxonomy): domain Eukaryota; kingdom Metazoa; phylum Chordata; class Lepidosauria; order Sphenodontia; family Sphenodontidae; genus Sphenodon; species Sphenodon punctatus. Next base: position 2,941,046 of record QEPC01000529.1, on the reverse strand, counting down.
CATGAATTTCCTGTTTCTGGCGCTCTTGTGTTATTTTTCCGAACATGACCGAACTGAACATGACCGAACCCAAACCTGATGACCGAACCAAACAACCGAACCGAACAGGCGGACCGAACCGAACCGAACCGAACGGCCGAACCCAAACATCAACCTGTTCGCCCATCCCTATTAGTTACATGAATTTCAGGATGTTCATGGCCGGATACCTCAGAGCTAAAATTACATTCCCAAGAAATTCAATTAAGAAAACAAGATTATTTTAAAAAAGGGTTTTTCTTCTCCTCTGTTTCCCAGCAAGACACTTCTATTAAAGTTCTCTACAAACATTTGTGCTGTGGATTTGAGCTCAATCTACTTAGCAATAGTAATTTAATGGTGCCTGTGGATTCTTGAGATATGCAGTTACTAAGCTGAATGCTACTTCCATGCAGACACAAGTTAGCACTTTGTGGGGAGTGCAATAACACTTTGATGATATAGACAGAAGGCAGTAATAGTTTGACGTTGACTTCACTACTATAATACTTTACATCTCAATAGCACTTTCCACCTGAGCAGCTTGCAGCTTGCAGCTTTTTACAAATATATATATATATACAGCTGCATAAGTCTAAGTATTATTAGCCACGGAGTGAAAAAGGAGACTCTATCATGCTTACTATTCTCTATCTTCTACTGATCTAGTGGGAAGTGAGAGAGATTATTGTCTTGGAAAACCAGGTTCTTAGGTACAGATAAGAGCTGAAATTAGTATCTGCAAAAAAGGGTATACCAGGCAAATTTCCGGTACACAAATTAACTCAAAAATTTAATGTACTAATCAGAAACCAATTAGTGCCCAACCAGTACCTCAGAATGTAGACTTTTGGTACCAAATTTTGGTTTTATGTCCTGACTTCTTGATTGGTAATCGGAAAATCAGTACTGGAAATTTCCAATTTTGGGGTATACAGAAACCTGATTGGTGATTGGGCAGTCCATTACATACCAACATGGTACTACAAAATGCAGTTATTACCTTTTGGGTACCAAATTAGGTATGCTTTTCAGCTCTAGGGCTGATTCTAAGCCCAATAATGTCAATGGAAACTACAGACAGGTGAGTCTGACATTGGTGCTGGGCAAACTGGTGGAAAAAGTTGTTAAGAATAAAATTAATGATCATATTTAATTAAAATTTATATCCTGCCGCTCCTGCCCTCAGGGCAGCCCGGGGCGGCGAACAACATTAAATAAAAATATACATTTTTAAAAAACAATTTAAAATTACAATATGTAATACTCCCTACCCCACCCCTACCCCTCGCCAAAAGCCTGATGGAATAGCCAGGTCTTACATACACGCCGAAACAGCAGGAGAGTGGGAGCCAACTGAGCCTCCTCCAGGAGAGAATTCCACAGCACAGAGGTGGCCACCGAAAAAGATCTAAAATCGGTGGCCACCCGCCTCATCCGGGGAACTTCCAAAAAGGCTCCCACGAATGATCTCAAGGGTCGCACGGGCACATGGGGAGTGAGGCGGTCCCGCAGATAAGCAGGGCCTAGGCCATGAAGAGCTTTAAAGGTTAAAACCAGCACCTTGAACCAGAACAGGTACTTTATAGGCAGCCAGTGCAGAGCCTGGAGCACTGGTGTCATGTGCTCCCTGCGACCCGCCCCCGTAAGGAGATGGGCCACAGCATTCTGCACCAGCTTCAGCCTCCGGACCAGCTTCTCAGGCAGCCCCACGTAGAGCGCATTGCAGTAATCCAGCCTCGAGGTGATGAAGGCTTGGATGACAGTGGCGAGGTCGGATTCTGAGAGATACGGCCAAAGCCGCCGGACAAGATGTAACTGCCAAAATGCACTCCCCGCCACGGCTGCAACCTGAGATTCCAGACTGAGCTACGAATCGAGGAGCACACCCAGACTCCATACTTGAGAGACCATGGGAGGGCGAACCCCCCCAACAAGAGGAGCTCAAACCACCCCCAGGTCCCCCAAGCCCTCACCCACCAACATCACCTCTGTCTTGTCAGGATTCAATTGCATATGGCTTGACCTCATCCAAGCCCCCACAGCTGACAGGCACTGGAAGAATAAGGAAACTGCATGGTCTGGGTCGCTGGAAAAGGAGAGGTAAAGCTGAGTGTCATCAGCATACTGATGACACTGCATGCCCTGAAACCCCCTCACAATCTCCCCTAATGGTTGCATATAGATGTTAAACAAGAGGGGGGACAGAATGGCACATTGCAGGACTCCACATGTGAGGACCCAGGGGAAAGACGTACACTCCCCCAAGACCACCCAATGAGTTCTCCCAGCCAGGAACGAACAAAACCAGTCCAAGACCATTCCGCCAATCCCGGCATGGTCCCACAGGTGAGTCACCAACACTTCATGATCGACTGCGTCGAATGCAGTCGAAAGGTCTAGCAGGACCAGTAAGGTCCAATGCCAGACGGAGATCATCAACCAAGGCCACTAATGCCATATCCGTACTATACCCAGGCCAAAACCCAGACTGGGAGGGATCAAGGAAACTGGTGCGGTTCAGATGTTCCTGGAGCTGCCGTGCCACAGCCTGTTCAATAATCTTCCCTAAAAAGGGAAGGTTAGAGACCGGCCAATAACTGGCAGGAGCAACAGTGTCAAGAGATGGTTTCTTGAGCAGGGGTCTAACCACAGCTTCCTTTAGGCAATCAGGCACCCTGCCCTGCCAAAGGAAGGCACTAACCACCCCAGCCAGCAACGGCCGTAGCGTCTCCTGGCTAGCTTTCACCAACCAGGATGGGCATGGATCTTGCTCACAAGTAGTGGAATGAACATATCTCAACAATGACTCCACATCAGCAGGAGACACCATCTGAAACCGATCCCACAAAACAGGACAGGAGGGGGCACCCATAGCCCCAAGATGATTCTCTGAAATAACTGTGGTACTGAAATTGTGGTGGATGTGAGCGATCTTATCTACAAAGTACTCGATAAACTGGTCACAGTGGTCACTGGATTGCTCCAGGTCCATGTGGAGGCAGGCAGGACTGACCAAGCCCTTCATCACCCAGAAAAACTCAGCTGGATGTGACTTTGCAGATGCAATAAGGGCAGCAAAGAACTGCTTCTTTGCTGCCTGCACCGCCACAGCATAAGCCTTTAAACTGCTCTTATGCTGCGATCGATCATACTGGTCGCGAGTCCGGCGCCACCGTCGCTCTAACCGCCTGCTCTCCCGCTTCAAACACCGCAGACCCTCAGTAAACCAAGGAGACCTGCGGGAGACTCGAGAGGGCAGCGGACGCCTGGGAGCCACCCTGTCTATGGTCTCGGCCAACAAGGTGTTCCAGAAGGCTACGAGATCATCGACAGAGCGGGTGTCAAGGTCCAGGGGAAACTCCCCCAGAGCATTCCGGAACCGATCCGGTTCCATAAGTCTCCGGGGGCGGACCGATCTAATAGGTCCTGCACCCTGCCGGGGGCTATCGTGCGCCAGGATGCACGTCTTAAGGAGGTAATGGTCAGACCATGACAAAGGCTCTACAGCCTTAACTCCTACTAACTGACCCCCCGCCTCAAGGCCGGTGTAGAAAACCAAATCCAGTGTATGTCCCTCCTCATGTGTGGGGCCACAGATGATTTGGGACAGGCCCATGGTTGTCATGGAAGCCATGAACTCATGCCTCGCTCCTCCAAGATCGGTGTCAGTGTGGATATTAAAGTCCCCCAGGATCGCTAGTCTAGGGGACCAGAGGATCACATCTGACACCAGATCAGCAAGAGCATGTAGGGATGCCGCGGGGCAGTTGGGTGCATGGTACACCAGCAGCACCCTAATCTGCCCCTGGCTAAATTCAACACAAAATGGAGACACTCAACACCTGGTGCAGCCTGCACCGGATGAACATAGTTTAGTGGGGGAGAGTCAACATGGATTTATGAGAGGGATGTCATGCCTCACTCACCTACTGAAATTTTTTAATGGTGTAAATAAGCATGTGGATAGGGGTGAGTAGGTCGATACAGTGTATCTGGACTTTCGGAAGGCATTCAGTTAATTTTCTCAAGAGTGTCTTATAAGGAACCTTAAGAGTCATGGGATAAGAGGTAGTGTCCTATTGTGGATCGGCAACTGGTTAAAAGATAGGAAGCAAAGATTAGGACTAAATGGTCAGTTATCACAGTGGAGAGAAGTAACTAGTGGAGTGCCCCAGGGATCTGTACTAGGACTGGTGTTTAATATATTCATTAATGTTCTGGAGAAAGGAGTAGAGAGTGAGGTGGCCAAATTTGCAGATGACACAAAGTTATTCAGGGTAGTTAAAACTAAAGTGCACTGTGAAGAATTGCAGGAGGATCTTACGAGATTGGGTGACTGGGTATCCAAACAGCAGATGGAATTTAATGTGGACAAATGCAAAGTGAAACACATAGGGAAAAATAACCCAAACTATATGTATACAATGCTGGGTTCTAAATTAGGAGTTACCACTCAGGAAAGGGATCTTGGAGTCATTGTGGACAATACATTGAAATCTTCAGCTCAGTGTCCAGTGACAGTCAATAAAGCAAACTGAATGTTAGGAATCATTTGTAAAGGCATAGAGAATAAAACTGAAAATATTGTAATACCTCTATATAGATCTATGGTACGACTGCACCTGGAGTATTGTGTGCTGTTCTGGTCACCCCATCTCATAAAAGACTTAATAGAACTAGAAAAGGTACAGAGAAGGGAAACAAAAATGATCAAGGGTATGGAATGGCTCCTATCTGAAGAGAGGCTTAATAGGTTAGGGCTCTTCAGTTTGGAGAAGAGATGACTGAGAAGGGATATGATAGAAGTTTATAAAATCATGAGTGGTGTGGAACTCCATTAAATTAACTGGAAGCAGAGATAAAACAAAATGAGAGCGTATTTTTTTCACTCAGCACACAATTAACTTGTGGAACTTGCCGCCAGAGAAAGTGGTCACGGCCAGTAGTGTAGCTAGTTTTAAAAAGGGATTTCTTGGAGGATAAGTTCATTAATGACTATTAGACAAGTAGGTTTTAGGGGCATAATCACTTACAATTGCAGGCTGGAACAGGGAATGAATTGTCCATCTTGACCTGTTGGGTACTTCTCCCAAGATAAAGAGATTGACCACTGTCGGAGACAGGATGCTGGGCTTGTTAGACCATTGGTGTGACCCAGTATGGTGCTATTTATGTTCTTATGAGCATGCCCTGTTGTACGTGACTTTGATCCAGTTAGACTTCTGCATTAAGGCAGAAACTGTATCTGATGACCCCCACAAGCTAATTTCCCTACAGCCTATCTACACCCCAGGAGGGCAAGGAGGGATGCTCTGCCACACCTTTGAGGTCCCCTCCAGCTCTACGATTTGATGAAATTTCCAGAGTATAGTGGGATCTTATTAATGCCACCATTTCTTGGCTTTTTCTTAAGCCGAATACGGTTATTCTACTTACCTTGTTGTAGGAAAAGGGGGAGAAAGGAGTTTTTATTTCAGGCAAATATCCAAATTATCAAATGCAAGGACAAGCAGAGAGATCTTCCAAATGGAAAGTGCTAGCACTAGCATGAAGTGAACGGACTCAAACTGATATTAGCACTGTTCAGCACTATCCAATTGCAAGATTTTGCCATTAATGTATGAGTGATTTGTCTCTCTTTTTCAGACTGACATTAAGCAAATCAGCAGACTGGACTTCATTAATCCTCCTATAGTATCTTTTCTGCTAATGTGGAAGAGTGGACTGAAGAATTTTCAACTAAAACATTGCACTAGAATACCAGCCTGTACACCTCATTGAACTCCATAAGTTTTCCTGAGCATGATGCTCTACGCTCCAAAGATGTTACTGTTACAGAGACAGTGGAACCATTGAAACTACCAATCACAAGTGAATCCACCCAGTTCACATCATGGTTCCTTTAATAAAGAAGGCCATTTGAAGAAAGTATTTTTAAGAAGGGACATGAGAAGAATATTAGAGAGATGAGTATTTTCTAATTATTTCCTGTGTTTGTGAAGTCACTTTTGATTGGTATTCTGGAAGAATACAGTCTCATTTACTTTCATTGGAAGTGGAAGAAAATGTGGCCCACTAGCTTCACATGTCTTCTAGTGTCTACTCACTGTGGTAGAAACACCAACTAAGGCCACTTTTAGACGAGCAGCCCGATCTAGCGCGTTGAAAAACACACTTTGAGAAAAGTTGTGCTGGGGGAGTTTAGACACACCAGACGTATCTGGGTGTCATTGGAATCACGGCTCATACATTATTTTTAAAAGCGCATTTGAATGACCTCATTCTTTCATATGAATAATGCGCAAGCTGTCAATCCAATGACCCCCGGCGACTTCTGGTGTCTCTAAATGCCCCCTGCTCGACTTTTCTCAATGTTGCAGGCCATTGGAATTGTGGTTTGCACATCATTTTTAAAAGCACACTTGAAAGACTGAGGTCTTTTAAATGCCCTTTTAAAAATGATGTGCAAGCCTCGATTCCAATGATGCCTGGTGACTTCTGGTGCATTTAAATGTCCCCCGCATGACTTTTCTCAAAGTGTGTTTTTCAATGCACTAGATCGAGTTACTTGTCTAAAAGTGGCCTGAGAGATAATAAACGCAGACATTATAAGCTGGGTGAATCAAAATGGATTAGATAAGAAAAATAAATAGATAAGTAAAAGATCAAGAGGGAATATTCTGAAGTATCTTTTGGAATGCTAGTTCAAAAAAATTAACACGTTTAAAAAGGGGGGCAGGAAATACTTTCATTGTCATTGATTACTCAGGTTCTCTATTGATGCAGTGCAGCAGAGGTGGGAAACCTTCCCCCTCCACCACCCTGCAGCCAAATCCCCATTTCTGCAAGCATCATACCCCACTCCTGTGTCCTGGAAGGAGGGCGGGTATGATGCTTATATAGGAAGTGCGTCCGGACCAGAAGTGCTCCATGGCCATCCATTGGCATCAGTCAACTGGCAGGTCATGGAGCATGGTTCTGGGCATGGACTGAATGGGAATATATGGAACTTCTGCAACCTGCCCTGAATGCATGAGATAGGGCAGGCTATAAGTTCAAGTAATTTTTTTTTTTTTTCTTTTTATATAACTTTTATTTTGCAAAATAGAATACAACAAGAACCGACCAGGAGTAATCTTTTTCCATACATCTTAGCCTATTAAACTTCACTGGTCATATGGTTACATCCAAACAACACTCTTATCCTATACTCTAAACAAAAAGAGACAGAAAGCATAGGTTCCCCATTAAAATCCTAGAGGTGTACCACTATTACAGATTTCAATGCAGTTTAACTTATTTTCTTGCAGCTAGATAGCCTTGATGTTTGTTCTTGTCCATTTCTTCTCATCCACGGCTTGAATAATTGGTGCCCAAATTTTTTCAAAGTCCTGTTTCTTATTATGAAGATCTGCATAGAACCCCTCCATGGTGTACATGTACCATATTCTGTGAAGCAGTTCATCAATAGAGAGATCCTCCAGTGATCTCCAATTCCTAGCTATGATGTTTATGGCTGCTAGACAAATGATCTTACAGGAGTCCTGACAAAGCTTCATACTGTTTGTATTGGGATATAGACCCAACAAGGCTGTTTCTGGCCTAAAAGGAACCACCTTCCCCGCTACTTTATTAATTAATTTCCAGACCTTGCTCGAGAAAAGTTGTACCTTCACACAATCCCATCAACAGTGCTTATAACTTCCTATCTCTCCACATCCCCTCCAGCATAAACCTCTGCCACTTGGGTCTGCGAATTTCATTCTCTCTGGTGTCAGGGAGTATCTGGTAATCAATTTAATCTGAATTTCCCTGACCTCCAGGGAGATCACACATTTGTTCATATGACACCATATTTTCTTTTCCTCCTCCTTCTCTAGGGGAATGTTTAGCTCCTTCCTCCATTTCATTATATATTCTACTGAGGAGCCATACAATATTTCTTTAAGTACCTTATATATTCTTCCTAAGTTCCTAGTCTGCCAGGGGCTTTGTTTCTTTTAAATAGAGAAGATTTTATCTTGCAAGGTTCTCTGTTTAAGCTTGTCCTGTTCTTTGGTGAGGTAGCCATCCCCCTCAACTGTAGATATTAACAAATATTAACTTTCTCTTGCATCAATTCTTTCAATCTTTGTGGTGATATAAATTCCCCTCCCCTGTATAATTGTTCCATTCTACTTATTCCCCTATTCTTTAGAGCAGCTCTAATATCCGGGGCTATGCTCCGTTCCCTTATTTTTATGGAGTCAATTGGTGTAAAGGGGGATAGCTCCCCTGTCAACCCCATTTTCTTCTTTATTATTTCCCAGTTCTTAATCAGATTTCCTACAAAAGGATCGTCTACTTTTATCTCTCTGGGAACCTTACCGTGATCTACTATCATATCCTTTAATGACTTTACCCCCAAGATTTCCATTTCCAGAATAGCCCACTCAGGCGCTTTTGCATCATGGTATCAATCATAAAGCCCCACCAACGATGCCACCATATGGTATATCTTTATGTCAGGGATGTTTAAGCCCTCTTTCTCTTTTAGTTGTACCAGAACCTGTTTCTTAATCCTAGGCTTTTTCCCGTTCCAGACTATATCCTGTAGGAGCTCATCACTTAATTTAAAAAATGATGTTGGGAGCTGGATCAGGATAGCCATCAGTTTGTACAGAAGTTTGGGGAGCACAATCATTTTATATAAATTGATCTTCCCTAACCACAACACTATCAGATTTTTCCATGGGAGTACTTCTTCTTTCAGTTTTTTAAATAAGGGCAGAAAATTAGCAGTGTATAATTTTTTTGTGTTTTTGGTTAATGTTACCCCCAAATATTTCAATCCTGACTCACTTATTGGAAATTGTGATATTTTTTTTAGTTGTTCCTCCTGTTTTATCTCTTTTCCGAAAACTAATGCAAAGGATTTTTCTTTATTAATGGAGTACCCAGAGACCTTCCCAAATTTTTCCATCACCTGCATCAATTCCGGCAGCGTCTCCTTAGGGTTCGTTATATATACCAATAAATCATCTGCAAATAGCGAGAGCTTTGTTTCTTGTCCCCCAATTTTAACCCCTTCTATCTTCCTATTCTGTCTAATTGCTGCTGCCAGTGCTTCCAGGACCATGTTAAACAATAGAGGAGACAAGGGGCAACCTTGTCTAGTCCCTCTCTGCAGCCTAAAAGGCTCTGAGAGCTCTCCATTGATCAAAAGACTGGATTGCAGTTTCTTGTAAATAGCCCTAAGCCAACCCATGAAATTACCTTCAACACCCATCTTCCCTAGGGTCTCAAAAAGAAACTTTGGCTCCACAAAATCAAATGATTTCTCCACATCAGCTGAGACTACCATGGCAGGGATTTGCTGTCTATTTAAAGCATAGATTATTTTGATTGCTTTCTGAATGTTGTCCCTTCCCTGCCTACCTGGAATGAACCCCATTATATTTATATGTATAATTTCTCCACTTATCGCTTTGAGCCTGTCTGCTAATATTTTAGAAAATATCTTAAAATCTGTATTCAGCAGGGATATAGGACGATAGCTGCCGCACTGATCCTGGTCTCTACCTGGCTTAGGGATCAGTGTAATTGCTGCATTATAAAAATTCTGCGGTATTTCCCTTACTGTTAAGATGTTATTATATACTATTGTGAGGTGTGGCCCTAATATTTTTGCAAAGGTTTTGTAGAATTCACTCGGGAATCTGTCCGGTCCAGAGGCCTTGTTGTTTTTTGAAGCTATTATTGCCTCCTGAACTTCTTTTTCCATAATGGGAGCATTCAGGAAAGTCACTTGATCTATATTTAATTTTGGTAGCTCTACTCCCTCTAAAAATTCCCTTATTTCTGTCCCATTCGGGTCTTGTGTGGAGTATATTTCTTTCTAGTAGGCTAAAAAAGTCTGCTTTATCTGGGGGAGCTCAGTACAGCATGTATTATTTTTATCAGCCACCCTAGCTATATGTGCTTTCCTTTGCCTTGCTTTAACTAGTCTAGCCAGGGCCTTGCCTGCTCTGTTGCTATTTTCATAGAAATAGAATTTTATTCTGCTGAGTTGTATTTTTGTCCATTCTAATTCCATAGCGTTTATCATTTCCCTGTTTTTAACTATTTCTAACTTTAATTCTTGCATGGGGGAGATTTTATTTTGCGCCTCCAGCTTTTGTAGATTAGCATATACTTCCTTCTTTTTCTGTCTTTTTTCCTTAACAATTTTTGCTTGCAGGGCGATTAAATTGCCCCTGATCACCGCCTTCGCTGCTTCCCAAAGTGTTGCAGGAGATTGAACAGAGTTGGTATTTATTGCAAAGAATTCTGCAATATTTTCCTGTATCTGGGCTATGTTTTCCCCACTCTTCAGCAATCTCCTATTTAGATTCCAATTAAATGATTTAGGGGCTTGACTACCTGGATCTTTAAATGTTGTCACCGCATTATGAACTGCTAATACAACTGGGGTTATAAAACATTTTTCCCCCTATGTGCTTCTGTTTTACTAGTCAACACGTGGTCAATCTGCGTGTAGCTATTATGTATAGCAGAGAAACATGTATAATCCCTCTCATTCCCATTTAAGTGTCTCCACAAGTCTACCCATCCATATTTTTCCATCAGCCTGAGAATTTCCTTACTCTCCCTATTTTCAACCCCCTTTCGAGAGTGATCTAGATCAGTTATAGTGGTGTTCAAATCTCCCTGGATTGTAATCCATCCCTTGGCTACTTCTGCTATTCTTTTAAAGATTTCTCTAAAGAAGACTGTTTTCCCCACATTGGGTGCATATATGTTTGCTATTGTCATCCACTTTCCTTGCAGCTTTCCAGTTATGCAAATAAATCTCCCCTCCTTATCCTTAATATACTTTTCAACCTCAAAATTGTTTTTCTTGCTAAAACCTATCATCACCTCCACTTTTTTCTTTCTGGCACAAAATGCATGCAGACCCCCAAACTTAGAATTACCGAATTTGGGGACATCTTTGTCAATTAGATGTGTTTCTTGTATTAAAAAAATATCTGCCCCCTGTTCTTCCCAAAAGTCCCTCACTCTTTTTCTCTTCTGCAGTGAGTTTAAACCTCTAACATTTATTGTAACTGTTTTAATACTAGCCATACTTTTTTCCCCAAGTTATTTCTGGGTTCAAGACTCTCCTTTAGCCGATTATAGGTCTGACAACCCCTTTCCTCTTTGATTTTATCCAGTAGTTTATCTGCCTCATATTTTAAATCATCTGCATAGTACCAAATTATTGAAAATAAATCACCCCTTTGCACTAGCCATACTCTGTTATGAGAACCTTTGCTTTCCCCTGTCCCCTCCCTTTTAATTTGAACCCCCTTCCCCCTTTTACTCTTACCCTCCCTCTTCCCACCCATTCCCTGATTCCAATCCCAACCTCTCATCCTCCTTCCCCTGTTTGTGGCAGGGTTCCGCTGAAAGCCTACACCTGGCTCAAAAGTTCCAAGTGTGCCCTTCTCCCCCCCCACCTCCTCTTATCATACTTATTTTATACATTCTTCTTATAAATTATAGCCAAAAAACACAACCATATAATACCATTTCCCCCCCTATTTTTTTTTTATCACTTAAAGCTCCTGTCGAAGTTTTTTAACATTGCCTCTGCTCTGTTTCCCTTGTTTCTTCATTTCCCCCTTGTCTCTCTTTTCTTTTTTTCCCTGCTTTATCTTCTTTCTCTCTGTCTTGAAACTGCTAGCAGGTATCACCTCATTTATACAGTGGCATTATAAACCGCCGGTTGAGAAGCCAAAAAGACCTGAAGATCTTCTGTACTATCAAAGAATCTTTTTCTTCCATTGTCAATGATCAACATCTTCACAGGGAAAATCAGCTTTGGCTTCAGATTCCTCTCTATGAGAGGAAGTACTTGTTCCACCTCATTCTTTTTGGTATTGTTTCTGCTGCATAATCAGGGTACACCTTCACAGACTGCTGCTGAAATAACAGCGTCTTTTTGATTCTGGCATTTTTCAGGATTTCCTCTTTTATCTGACAATCAGCAAATTTCACAATAATGGGTCTGGGGGATCCAGGTCTTTCCTGAAAGGCCTCCCTGTTCTATGGGCCCTCTCAATTATCGCAGCATGCAAGTGCACCTCCTCTGGGAAGTTTTCTTTTAATAAGGCCCAGATTAGTTCGTTCACCCTCTCAAAGCCTGCAGACTCTTTCACTCCATTAAATCTAAGATTCCCTCTGTGGGAGCAGTTCTCCAAATACTCACACTTGAGCATCAAAAAGGCAGCCTCACCCTTAACTTTATTTAGCTGCTCCAGAGTGCTTAGAGACTGGTCCTCCATTGCTGATATGTGCTCCTCTGCAGTCTCAATCCTTCCAGCCAGCCCCTATAACCTTTTATTTCCTGCACCCACTGCCTGCTTGATCTTCTTCATGTCTGCTTTCAATTCTTTTTTCATTTGAGCAAGCAGGGACTTCAGGGATCTTGCTTCTCCTCCTTCTGCCTCTGATTCTGATGAGGCCTGGTCAGTTTCAGCTTTGCGCGCTGTGGGAGCCATTACCATCCCGAGGTTTCCCTCCTCTTCTCCTCTCTGCTCCGTTGTCTGTTTTCTATGGCAAAAACGTTCCAGCGCATTTGCCTGTGAGATTTTTTGGCGAGGTTTACCTTTGCCAGCCATGCCTCCTCACTTTGGGGGCTTGAATCACCTTAAATCTGCTTTTTGACTTGATTAAAGAGCTGGGGGGAGCAGAGCTCAGGCGGCTTTCAGCTTCTAGCTCCGACGCATGTGCAGATTCCCCATAAGTCCAAGTAAATAAACAAATTATATTAAATTAATGAATATTCCTTGGTTTGAAAGCAATCCTAAAAATAATTCTGGAGTTCAGATATTTTGTCTGTCTGAAATATATTAAGTGACCTGATGTTGATTAAATTAAACCAAGCTTTTACTTATTATCTTTAGCTTATTTCCTGGATAAATCTGTTGTTATCCATGTTTTCATTCTCCTCATTAGAACCATAGCAGTATTTTTGTTGAAACCATTAAGATTTTTTTACTAAGACTTTCATAACTTGGTTTTAAAACATTAACTCACAGACAAAACCTGGCATCTAAGAATTGAGTCTTGAAAATCATTTTGGGTTTTTAAATCTGTTCTTTCCTCTGAAAAGAAACCAAACTTTTCTCCAATCTCGGGGGGGAGGGGGGAATAGATATCTATTTATTTCAGATGCAATTGTTGTCTATGTTTGTCTGGATCCAAACTGGTGCTGATTTAATTAGGTGGTATTTGAGTGACCTAATTGCATTTGGAACTTTGAAAATATATTTTGACATGGCTGAGATCTTTTGAGTCATTCCCACAAATCATACTATGTATAAAAGTCATCCCTGCAGCCTAAGCCAAATGAACGATGCTGTCATTTCTTCTCCCCTTGAATGAGACACTCAGAGAAATTCCTGCAAGTACATTTTATTGAATTTATAACCATGTCTTTTTCTAAAATTTTAAAAATATTAGTAGATGACAAGATTGAATTGGATGGTCAGGGAGAAACATATCAGTTCAAACAGCCTTATGATGAGCTAATCAATGAACAATCTAATCTTCCTCTTTTCCTGGCACTAGATGAGTTAAAATAAAACACTTGTGCTGCACTCTGCAGAATGAAGCCTAGCTGCTGCACTCCAGTCCTTTATATCATCAAGGTATTTCCACAACACATCATCAGACTGACAGTTTTAAGAATAATACACTTTCATGGTATATAATGCAATGATGCCATTGCTCTGATGTAGTGCTCTTCACTGGCAAAAAAACCCCAGACAGTACAGTTTGGTTTCTTTTTAGAAGGGGAGGGGGGGAAAGCTAGCTTTCCAACCAGGCGTAGTTAGAGAATAATTTTACTTACAGAGTAAAATTGTCAGAAATGTCCATACAAGGTTTGCCTGTCCACTGAACAAGGAGGTACCTTGTTCATGGTAGAAGCTTTCTGAGGGCATTATAATGGGTCTGTACACTTTTTTTTGCATCCCTGGTGCTTTGGCAGCCATGCAGAATGTCTTGTGTCAAGGTTGGACCTCCCAGAAGGGGGCTATCACAAAGACTCTGGCTACTTATTAATCAGCAGAGAGAAGCAGCAGTCTCCACCTTGCCTTCCCAACAGTGCAAATCCCAACAGTACAGAAAATGCTAGGAGTCCAGCTTCCTGCCAATCACAGTGGGGAGCAGAAGTACTTAAATCCTGCGCTCCATAAAAGTGGTGGGGTAGAATCCAGCTTGCTGGCCTGACTCCTCAGCCATATCTCTGTCCCAACTAACATCATTGTCACAGGTAAAAGGGGTGGTGCATAAATCCCCCATCTTTCTTAAGCAATGTTGGGGGGGGGAAGACTCTCACATAGGGACCTATTATTGGGGGTTGTAGCTTGTGCAGAATGTGGCAGTCCACAGGGGTGTAGCTAGGGTGGAATGGGCCCCTGGCCAAGAAGTCAAGATGGGCCCCCCTCTTTATTATTTATTTATTGATTTGCATTTCTTAGCCACCCCCTCATGCCCATGGCATCTCGGGGCGGCTTACAACATAGAAGCAACAATACATAGAATAACAATAATCACGGCCCAGCCACCGAGAATGCCCTCTTCATTGTGGCCCCCCGCTTTACATGACGGACCTCCAAGAAGGTGCCACTGGCAGACTGAAGGGTCGTGGAAGGTGAAGCGGTCCCTGAGGTATGAGGGGCCAAGACTGTGTAGGGCTTTATAGGCCAAGACCAACACCTTGAATCTGGCTCGGTACGCTATAGGCAGCCAGTGCAATGCGCAGAGCACGGGAGTGATGTGTGTCAGAGCCTCCAGGCAGCCATCAGCTCAGAAGCCAGTGGGCTGCCAGCCAGCTCCTTCCAAAGCAGGATCCCCCAGGCCCCCACATCTGTGCCCCCCCTAGAAGACCCACAAACACCACCACAGCAGGTTGGAGATGCCCCCAGCAGCAGGGGATGCAGGGAGACCAAGCACATCCACGAGCATGTCGGGAGCGGGCCCAGCAGCAGTGTGGTGCTCCACGAGGCTGCGTGTGCATCAGGGGGTGGAGTCACCAGGTTAAAGCGCAGTGCTGACAGGGGAACAGCGCTGGTAATTAGAGTGCTGAGAAGCTGACCCCGCTGTGACAGATAAGTGTATTGTGTGGATTATTGACCTTGTTTTTGGATACCAATAGTATGTGTGAGAGTGTATTAAGAGTGTGACTGGATCCCTATACCCGCTTCCTTCCTCAGTGAGGGTGGTGAGTGCGAGAGTGAGAGATGCTGCGAGCCCCTTCCCCCTCCCTTGAGTTCGTCTCCTTCCCCTGGACGTACAAGAGCCCCTTTCTTACTGTCCTGAAAGTGTGGGTCCCCTTCCCTTGCGAATCTCCCTTCCCCCCACGAGTCTCCCCCTTACTTTGACGTTGTGAGTGGAGTGAAAACCCCATGTTTGAGGGGACTATTTTTTTGGAAGCTCTGTTCCGCAGCCTATGATGATAGGGACCCAATCTCTTTGAGATCAAGGGGCCCACACACTATCCTGATGGGCATCTTACCCCCTCTGTGTCCTGCGGAGCAGAGAACCAGAGCTCTTGTCCTGGAGTGGCTGCCCCCCTTTGCCCCTGGACTCCCCAGGGTTCCCTTTCCAGCATGACAATGTGTTCCCGTCGGCTCGTCCCCATCAGGAGATGAGCCTCCACATTCTATACCAGTTGCAGCCTCCAAACCAGCATCAAGGGAAGCCCCATGTAGAGGGCTTCCCTCTTGCAGTAGTCCATTCTCGAGGTGATGAAGGCATGGATGAGGGTGTCCAGATAGGGTCTGGAAATATATGGACACAGCCTCCACACCAGATACAGCTGATGGAAGGCAGCCTTAGCCACCATCTCCACCTGCCGATCTTGACAGAGATCTGAATCCAGCAATACTCCCAGATTCCGAACCTGCTAGGCTATGGGAGGCAGGACCCCCTCTATGAGGGGAGCCAGCACCTCCTTCGCCCTGCCCACTGCCATCACCTCTGTCTTTTCAGAATTGAGCTTCAGTCTGCCCTGCCGTAACCAATCAGCCACGGCCTCCAAACATTGGGACAGCACTGAGACGGCAGGACCTGGCTCAGTTGAAAAGAGAGGTAAAGCTGGGTGTCATCAGCATATTGGTGGCAACACACACCAAACCATCTCACGATATCCCCCAAGGGCTGCATATATACATTAAACAATAATGGAGCCAGAATAGAACCTTGCGGAATGCCACAATCCAGGGCCCAGGGACTAAACAATTCAGCCCCCAGGACAACCTGCTGGCTTCTCCCCAAGCCAAGAGGAATGATGGGAACCATCTGAGGATAGTCCCGTCCAGGCCCCCCAGGGCTCACAATTGTCTCAACAGCAGCCCATGGTCCACTGTGTCAAAGGCAGCTGAGAGATGTAGCAGGACCAGGAGTGTTGAACATCCTGCGTCTATCTCCCAGCAGAGATCGTCCACCAAGGTCACCAAGGCCATCTCTGTGCCATCTCTGTGCCAGCTGGGTGGAACCCCGATTTAAATGGGTCAAGGAAACTGATGCTGTTAAGATGAACCTGGAGCTGCAGTGCCACCACCCATTCAATAACCTTACCTAAAAAGGGAAGGTTAGAGACAGGTCAGTAGCTGTCAAGTGTGTCCACATCTTCAGCAGGGAGTGCACCACGGCCTCTTTGAGACCGGGGGGCAATTTCCCCTGCCGAAATGCATTGATTGCACTCACCACCACAGTCCCCAATGTCTCCCTGGAGGCTTTTACAAACCAGGACGGGCATGGGTCTAATTCAGAACTGGTGACTCTAACAGACCCCAGGACATCCACAGCATCAGCTGGCATCACTTCCTGAAACTCACTCCAAGAAGATCGACCAGATGGGGCCTCCATCCCCTCGTGCCCTAATCCAGTGTCGAAATTACTCTGAATCTGAGCAATCTTGTCTGCAAAGTAGATGGAAAACTCCTCACAGCAGGTCTGGGACAAGTCTCCATCCAGGCAGAGAGAGGCCGGACTGACCAGCCCCCACACCATCTGGAACAGTTCCACTGGATGCGACTTTGCAGATGCCATAAGGGCGGCAAAGAACTCCTTCTTTGCTGTCCTCACAGCCTCAACATAGGACCGCAAATGGGCCCTATGGAGAAGTCAGTTGGATTCAGTGCGAGTCCAACGTCAGCATCACTCTAGTCACCTACCTGCCTGCTTCATACACCGCAGACCCTCAGTAAACAAAGGGGTCCTGTGGTGATGAGACAGAGGTAGGAGATGTCTTGGAGCCACCCTGTCAATGGCCTCCCCAAGCAAGATGTTCCAAGCTCGGATGAGTTCATCGACAGAGTGGCCATTAAGGTCTAAGGTTACATCCTCCAGGGCCTCCTGGAACCATTGAGGTTCCATCAGCTACCCTTTCCAGAGGCCCGCCACGCTGAATCATGCACCGGGATCCATTTCGGATCCCAGTCAGGAATCAGTCAGGCCATCCTTTAGATGTGCCGGCCTAATTCCTTATGGGGATTGGGGAGGGGGCGGGGCTGTGCAGCGTGATGTGCAGCTGAAAAGCTCTGGCCCCCTGCATTCCCCCAGCTGCCCGGCCTCCGGGAGATGGGCGGGCACAATGCCAATCCAGCCGCTGCACCCAATTCTGTCCCATGGTCGGGACCACGATCTGGGATGGGCCAAATGTAACAGACATTACTTTTGGCCCATCCTGGATCGTGGCCAATCTAACCACGATTCCAGACCTCCGGGTGGCCAGAATTGTGGTTATTTTGATTCCCACCAGGTGTTCACCATGGTGAACATCTGGCTGGAATCTTTTAGATGTTCCGGGATAAACAGCCACCACAGGGGATTCATTGGGGTTGACTGTGGTCACGTTACGTCTGAAATTACCCCAACAGTTCTTTATGGGATCAATATATAAAAGTCCTCCTCTGTGAATGAATTAGAAAGCAAATAGGGACCAACAGTTGCTTAGCTAACTCTTAGCAGTGTGTACCAAGGACCCATGTTGTTCATTTTTGTTTTTCGTTTTCATTATTTACATCTTTTGGTTTTTTTAATGCCAACATTTCATTTTTGTTTTTGCTTTCATTTTCTATTTCTGTTGGATTCAATGGCAAACACATTCTCAGCTGTAACATATTTGTTTTTCATTATATTTGGATGACACTATGGGGGATTGTACCTACACTGGAAGACATTATTTTTTATTTATTTATTGAGCACAGGCATTTCGCCATGGCCAGAGTACAAAAATTAACAACAACTCAGTATAAACACATAATTAAAATACAAAAGAATAATAAACCACGAAATACAAATATGGTAGTTTTAAACACAAGGCATAACCTCCAAAACAGTTAAATTAAGTAGCGTCTCATAAAACGCAGTAACTGCCTAAAATAAATAAAATAATTGAGTCCACCCCTGACTGTTCCAATCATCACAAAGTCCCAAAGTCAATTTATAATGGTCCATAACTGAGAGGCTCACGATGAATTTTAAATTTGACTATGCTCTTGATACAGCAAAGCCCTAAGCAAATAACTGATCGTAAATTTATACACCTAATCTGAGTAGATTGATAGCCCATAGGACATCCAGATCATGGGGGTTTAAGTCTGGTTCTCACATAAGTTTGTCTTTAAAGAGCGAGATTCGTAAATGTGGAAACCTCTAACAAGTCTTCTTTTACAGATAGGTTAATAAGGGTCTGGAAGAAATTCCCCTGGCCAGCGGCAATTTTTGCCGGTCAATGTCACAGCTTTGTTGATTTATGATCCTAATCATTTGGGCACTAGACTAGCCCAGTAGAAAGGCCTCCGAGAGTGCCAGCGAGGCAAGGCTGACTCCTACTGTTGCCCACCAGGCATCCTTGCCGCCAATGCAACCAATTTGTTTATCTCTCAGCACCAGGGACAATAATGAAGAATCTGGGTATTCCCTAATCCTTACCCAAAACTTCAATAGTTGCCTTTCTGCCAAGGCTTTCAAGGAGAACTCCCCCAATTCTAATAAAATAGAGGCATAGCTTATGGAGGGCGTCAGCCTCAGGATCCTTTTCCAAAATTTGTTAGTGACCAGTTGCAACTTATCCATTGTGATCTTATCACATCCCCAAACTTGTGTCCCATACAGGAGCCTTGCCACTACTTTAGCTGACATAATTTTCTGTGCTGCCTTTATAGAACTTTGACCATAATGATAAAAGAAGCGTTGAATAGCCATCACTTCTATTGGAGCCTTGGCCTTAGTTACTTGTATGTGAGACTTCCAGGTCCCATTAGCAGCAAACATGAATCCTAAATATTTGTAAGAGCGGACCTGTTCCACCTTCTGGCCTTGAATTAGCCACCTGTACTGTGTGAATCTTTTTGCAACAATTAAGATTTTTGTTTTTTCAAAATTGATAACCAACCATTTGTTGGAGCACCTATCCTCGAAATCACACAGAGATCTGTTCAGGCAATGTTTGGAAAGTCACTAACACCGCATCATCAGCATACATTAATAAGTACACTTTCCTGCTGACGATTTGTGGGGGATGATATTTCCATGGGTCCCTATGGTCTGTTATGAGCGAATTAACATAGGGCACCTTCAGATGTGCGTTTAAATCGCACAGCAGCTGCTCGGAGCAGCTTTTAAAACCGCACTCCAACAGTTTGCGTTATGCTGAAATGTGCACACTCGGTGCATTCACACCAACCCGGAAGTGCGCATTGCTTTAAATCGCATGATGCCGCCGCTGCTGCTGTGCAATTTAAACGCACATCTGAATGCATCCATAGGTATTAAAAAGAGTTGGAGCAAACAGACATCCCCGTCTGACCCCACGGTGGATCTGCATTGGCTCCGACAACCTACCATTTGGGAACATTCTTACCCTAAGGTGAGTACCTGAATATAATGACATAATTAGTGTGGAAAGTCTCTTATCCACATTTAAACATACAAGTTCTGACCACAGCGTGGTTCTTCAGATCCTATCAAAAGCGACTGACAAATCTATAAACGCTAGATATATTTGGAAATTATGCCACTGGTATCTAGAAATTAAATGATGGTGAATGAAGGCATGCTCAGTCGTGGAACGATTTGGCCTAAATCCGGCTTGCTCTTCTGCCAAAATTTTCCTCTTCCTCACACCATGTTTGAAGGTGCTTTAGGAGGACACTGGCATTGAATGTGCTGCTATTTATCTGAATAATGGTCTTCCAGGGACAACTTCAATTGCTTATGAAATTGGGGACCTTTATTGCATTGTCCTACTGCATATTGGATATATGGATATTGCATTGTCCTGTAGTTTGGCAGAGATGATGGGGAAGGTATTGAATACATTCCTGCAAAATGTCTTGTAAACAGGATAGAATATAAAAATGTTACAGCCAGAAAGACATTTTCAAGTTAATGGATTATAACATCAGTACCCTTAATCCAATCTTTCTGAAATTTGGTATGTTTGGTAATCTTGGGTAGGGACATAATATTACCAGGGTTTATGCAAATTGGATGGAAGATAAGGAAGTTGTAACCAAGAATGTGTATGCAGATTTTTTTTAAATTACAACATTCAGTTGCTTATAAAATCTGTTCCCTTTACCCAATCGTTCAGAAATTTGGTACACACAGGTTCCCTGTGTTGGGGGTATAATTTTCCAAAGTTGATTCTGAATTGAATAGAAACAAAAAAAGTTATAACCAGAAATATGTTTTTCAGTGTTTTCCCATTATTTCAAAAATGAAAATTCATTTTTGTTTTCATTATTATTATATTTCATTTTCATTCTTACAACAACAAAAACAAAAATGGAAATTTTCATTTTCATTATCATAATAACAAAAACTAATTGCATACTCCTAGTCACTCTGGTGCTATAGCTTTGAAAAGAAATTGGAAGGTCAAGGTTTCCAAGGTTGCTTTAGTTAAGGGAACAGAGAATCAATCACACCAAAGGTAATTTCAGACATGATGATAGCACAGTCAATCACAGTGGATTCAGGATGGTGGCTATGATTCCATGCATTTCTGTGTGAGTCCTGCCAGATGTTCACCACAGTGGATCTCTGGTGGGGGTCAAAGCTAACCACGGTTCGGGGGATGGTGCCAGCCCAATCAACAGAACCATGGTTAGCTTGACCATGATCCATGATGGGCCAAAAGAAGCGTCTGCTACCTTGGCTCATCATGGATCGTGGCCCCGGCCACAGTATGGAATTGGCCACATTGGCTGCTGAGCCCACCTGTCTTGCAGAGGGTGGGCAGCCAGGGGAGTGTGGCCATGGAGCCGCATATTGTGCAGCACGGCCCTGCCCTCTCTGAGATTCAACAGCATGATGGAAGATGGCATGTCTGAAGGACAGCCGGCTTCATCACTGACTGCGATCCTAGACGGATCCCGGTCCAGGGTTCAGCGTGTTGGGCCTCTGGGCCCAGCACATCTGAATTTACTCCAAGAAAATTCTTATACTTTTGTTGGTGTTACTGTTTTAAAGAGAAAACATATTCAGGAAATCACAAATATGAAAAATATAGCCTACCACATAGTACAGATTTCAGTACATTCTCCATTCCCTCCTCTGAATCATTAATGAAAAAGCTGAAAAAGACTGAACCCAGGACAGGCACACTTGGATACCATTGAATATTCCCAATTTGATATTGTTCCATTAATTATTACTCTTTGAGTATGACTTTTATGTCGATTGTAAGTCCACCAAATGGTAGTTCTGTCCAGCCCACATTTCTCCAGCTTTCTTATGAGTATATATTGTGGATACCTATCAATGACCTTACTGAAGTGGAAATATATGATGCCTATTGTATTCGCCTTGTTAACTTAACTAGTTATATTGTCAAAGGGTAAGGTCACAGAAGATGTTATCCCACATTAGCCCACAATGCAGCTGACCATCTGTCTGGAAGCTGCCAGATGTTTGCCCACTTCTCGGATGGGCACTTGGATGATACCTGATGCATCAGCTGGAGAAGGCCAGTGACACACTGGGTGATTTCAGACGTTACGGCCGGGCGCTTTCACCATGGGCCGTGGGGTGGTTCGGACCACATCCGGGGATAAAGGGGTGCACCAACAGACATGCGCCCCATTGCCCCCGGTCGTGGTCCGAACCACCCCATGGCCCATGGTGAAAGCACCCATCCATAACGTCTAAAGTGGCACACACATCCCCAGAGGGGGCAGGGTCGCGCGGTGCAGTGTGCTGCCGCACGACCCCACCCCCTGTGTTCCCCGGTGATCCTCCCCCTTTCTGATGGGCGACTGCAGTGGCCAATCTGGCCGCTATCGCAACCACGGGGTGTGTGTGTGAATGCCATTGACCACGGTGAACGGTAAGTAAGCAGACATTATTTTCTGTTCACCACGGCCGTGGTGGCCTTTCACCACACTTCTCGACCTCCTCGTGTCCGGAGGTCCAGAAGTGTGGTGAATGCAAACACAGGCTGCATTTGACTCTGGTGCACATCTGGTAGCGAGCCAAAACATGTACACCAGAGTCAAACGCGACCCGTGTTTGACTGTGGTTCAGACGGGGTGAATGTCGGATGCGTAACGTCTGAAATCACCCATTGAGAGCTACTGATGCCTCACCTGGGCTAGTGTGGGGCCATGGGGCTGCCACCCATGTAGTTGGCTTATGCGACCTCACTGCAAGGTCTGAAGACTAGGCACAGATGAGTTTGATCACCCTGGCTGCTAAGGTCCTCATGGGGGGAGGAGGTGCAGAGGAGCATGTTCACCATGGCCAGCAAACAGTTGATCGAGGGGAACCAGAGGAGCATGCTCACACTGGATGCCAAACAGCTGATCTGGGGGAGGGGTCAAGAGACATGTGATTACCCTGGCCACCAAACAACTAACCGTGTGTGTGTGGGGAGGGGGAGGAGGTCATGGGGAATGTTGTCACCCCATATACCTAAGAGATTTTCAGCTCTTCCATGTCCCCCAATCAGCTGTTTTGCAGCTGGGGTAAGCACCGGCCAGCATTTGAAAGTGACAGGTCCCAGCTGGGAACACTGCAGAACTAGGACCCACAGCTCTCTTCGGGTGCATTTGTCAGTTTCAAAAGTGGTTTCCCAGCCACAACAACTATTAGATCATTGTGCAGGGGAAGTCGCAGCTGTCTTTGAAACTGACACGTCCTGTCTGGAGTGCTATGAGGCCGGGCCCTGCAGTACTCCTGACCGTGGCTTGTCAGTTTCTCTGTGTTACACTCACATTTTCGGACATCACACACCCAACTGGTTCTGGGTAACTCATTGGGTGCCTGATGAAGTACCTGAAAATGCAGGCATTATCTTCAGGTACTAATTTTAGTATTGGATGCAGCTCTAGATACAATCCCTTTTTGTGCCCAGTGTTTTCCTTTTTATATAAGCATGCAGAATCTTGAGGTTTTAAATTAGGTAAATACTTAGATCACCTGTCTTAACACCTCTTTTGACGTGCTTAGTTTTTAGTTTTCACTCATTATATTGTACATATAATGTTGCTTAGCCATACTGAGCCTCTGTAGGAAGGTCAGGGTGAAAATTGAATAAGATAAATACATAAATAAATCAATAATCATTTTCTTTTGTACCATAGATGACATTCTATTTCAAACATGGAGTTTAAAAATCAATTTTGAGGAGTAGTCTAGTAACCTAGTTGTTCAGAACTTGTCCTGTAATGTAATAAAGCTGTATTCTGGATCCCTTTTTGTCCACTTTCTGAAGCAACTTTTAAAAATTATTTTAACTCCATTCTCAAATTTGGACTAGAGGTTAGATGCTGGAAAACATACAACTAAATTGTGTGTCATTATCAGTAATGACCTTATCAGGTATTCCATGTCTAGCAAATACAGATTTTATTTTGATTATAACTTGCTGTGCTGTTGTATTGACAATAATAGCTTGCATAGTACTTGGTTAATTTGATTGTGCACCTGTATCCAAAATGTATTTCACATATGTTCCATTTGTCTTCAACCTCACACTCCATTCAGTTCTTCATCTGCAGCTTGTATGGCAGCAACAAACATTTCATAATTACAGTAGCTCTTACCAACATCTTCTACTTTTTGCAGTGACTACTTCATCAAGTTGATGCTTTGTCTCTGTGTCGTTGTAACTTTTATTCCTGCACATTCTTAAAAAATGATTGTATCCATGATGACTGAAACAACTTTGCCATTCACTGGACACTGTAATCCTTCATGTTCTATATTGTTATGCTAGGAATTTATGTATTTCTGTGGTTTTCTGGCATAGCCCACCTCCATTATATTTGTATTTTCTTCCTTACACTTTATTTCCATTTATATTTCTCCAAAAGGTTGTGCTCTTTCATTACTTATCTCATCAACTTGGCATATTCTAATAATTACCTTGTCCAAACCCAAATCTTCTCCTTCTATCAATCATCTCTTCAGCTTAGTGTTATTGACACTTGATCTCTGAGGAAAGAATCTACCAAGTTCTCAAAACTGCAGTTCTAAGGCTTCTCAGTGACCTTATATACAAATTAAAAATTTCATCTGCCTCTTGAAATCTCATATGTGAAACATATAACTTTCATCTGTCTAATTTACTTTTGGTAGAAGATAATCTTGAAATTGAGTGGTCACTGTATTATAATTAGGGATGGTTGAACGCGGTTCGGATGTTGGGAGTTCGGACCGAACTCGGTCTGTTCGGACATCCGAACTGAATGTCCGAACCGAACTCTCGAATGACCGAACACTTCGGTCGTGTTCAGAAAAACATCTTTTCAGGGCCAAAAATTAGGTTTAGGTTTAGGTTTCATTTCAGTTTCGGTTTTGATAGCGCTATTTTTGACTGTTTGGCCAAGTTCGGCCAACCTGAACTCAGCTGAACCAAACCATCGAACCTGAACTCGGGTTTTAAACCGAACAACCGAACTTCCGAACATCCGAACCACATTCTGTTTGCCCATCCCTAATTATAATTTCCTTGTTCACTATCAGATAAGTCAAAATTGTTTAATATTTTGACTGCCTCAGATCCAGCAATATTTAGGGAAATGGCCACTTTCAGGGCATCCATTTGAAGCCTGTCAGCTTGCTGTTATAAATATGAATCTCCTGAAAAAATCTTTTCCATTCTTCAGAAACATTATTCATTAGAGACAATTTGCCAGGCGCCTTGAACAACTCAATATCTTGCCTTTAACTTCAGTTCTTAATAACTGCTTCTATCCTACCAGCACAGTATATACTCTTACATCTTCACTCTTGGTACCATGTGTTGTTCTATCTCTTCTTCAGACTCGCATATTCTGTTTTAAATATTATTTTATTTGACTTATAATTATATAACATAGTAACTATTTACATGTGTGGCATTGTGTGTTCAGTCTCCATTCCTCCTTACTTCTAACTGCCTCTTATTTTCTTAACTGTCATTCTTTTGTATATTCTATTTAAGGGAACAGTAACACCACACACTTATCATGCCTTCCTGGAGATGGTCATTTAAATGTAGCAAAGTCAGGTCACTGCAACATTAAATAAATGGGTCTTTTTGATTGCTGTATCATTCCTCTTCCAGCTGGTGAGTATGCTAACCTCCTGGTATGCTTTCCATTATGGGGATAATATTTTTTAGCCTATTTAAATTGACACAACCCTTTTGATTTGAATGGATGAAGATGCAGCAGTCAAGCAGAGAAGTTTCCTCCTTAAAAATAGGAGACGTTCAGTTGGGTTATTTTTTAATGCTTCCTAGATCTGTTGCTTTTAACAGGCTTTGGGATTTTTCTTACTTAAGTTATTGGTTTGAATGATGTTCCCCCAAACATGTATATTGGCTTGTATAGTGTTATGTTATGACATTGGGTGTTTTTACACACACATTTCTCCTGGATTTTTGCTGTTACAGCCTGAACTTTCTGTGTGTCTAAATCGCTAACCCAGATCTTAAACATCCGGCTCTTTGAACTTCTGTGTAGAACTTCTCCCAGAACTTTTGTGTGTAAAAGGTTCTCCTGGTAAACTGCTTTGCTCCAGGCAGCTGTGGTCACTTGGTTTCCATGGCAGCTTGTCACGTTTATAGCTGCGGCTACTTTAGGCTGCGTCAGGGCAGTGTTTGTGTGAAGAATGCATCCGGAACTTACTTGTGGACTTGTAAACACAGGAGATTGAAAGACATCCAGGAACTGTGTCAGAGCAGTGTGTTTGTGAAAAATGCATCCGGAACTTACTTGTGGGCTTGTTAGGGATGGGAGAACAGATCGCGGTTCGGGTTCGGCTGTTCAATTTGGTCCAGTTCAGTTCGGCCATTCAGTTCGCCCGTTCGAATCGTTCGCCGGGTTCGGCCATTCAGTTTGATTGTATTCGGTTTGGGTGTTCGGAAAAAGTATCACGAGAGCTGGTGATTGCACCAGAAACTGGAAATTTGAGTGCGTGCGGAGCTTGTGTGGGTGAGAGTGTGTGTTGTGGCTGGCTGGGTGTTCGTTTTTGATTCATGTGTGTTTTGGCTGTGTGGTGTGCTTTGGTTTTGGTTGGCTGGTTGGTGAGTGTTGGTGGGTGCTGTGTATTCTGTTTTTTTTTAAAAATGGAGAAGAAGGTGACCAGTGCCACCACAATTAAACGCTGGGTCTGGGGAAAGGCCAAGGTGGCGGAGCGGTGGTGGAGGAAGAGGACGGGTTCCTCCAGCCACTGCTGGACATTCGGTGGTGGAGGAGGAGCCAGAGCCGGCAGGCACAGGAGGTGCTCCTGCCACTGCTGCCAGGTTTGTAAACTTTTTTTTTTTACTTTGAGGACAAGAAACTTAAGGCTCTATCCGTTAGAGCGAACTCACTGGAGTGCAGGTGGGTGCATGGGTGGTGGGCATCAGTCAGGCACAAACAGTGGGCATCAGGGGGTGGCAGAGGATGTCTGCCACAGAAGGAGAGGGTACTGTAGTCTGGGGGGGTCTTCCAGCATTCAGGCATGAGCACAAGCAGCACCCCCACCCAAACATGTGCCAGACTAGCAAGGGTCTCCGCTCTCCAGTTGCCATCCCATTCCCTACACACCTCCAAATAAGGGCAGTATTTGTACGTGCCAGCAACCAAGGTCTTTCTATTTGCCATCCATAGTGCCCCAAGGAGGACAGGATTTGCACATGCCAGCAAGGGTACTTCCAGTTGCCATCACTACTAGCATCCAAAGAAGGGCAGGATTTGCAAATGCCAGTCAGGGTCTCATCCCTCCGCGGCACGCAAAGAAGGGCAGGATTTGCACATGCCAGCCAGCCAGGGTCTCCCCATTACCAGCCTAAGCAACCCAAGAAGGGCAGGATTTGCACATGCCAGCCAGGGCCTTTCTAGTTGCAATCCCTAGCATCCCCTAGCACCCCAAGGAGGGCAGGATTTGCATGTGCTAGCCACCAGGGTCTTTCCAGTTGCCATTCATATCGCCCCAATGAGGGCAGGGTTTGCACGTGCCAGCAAGGGACTCATCTATCTGCAGCACCAAAAGAAGGATAGGATTTGCACATGTCAGCCAGTGTCACATCTCCCGTTGCTATCGCTACTAGCATCCAAAGGAGGGCAGGATTTGCATGTGCCAGACAGGGTCTCTCCATTGCCATCCCAAGCACCCCAAGGAGGGAGGACTAGAGGCATCATCATAAATGCATGATATTACTTTGGTGTTCTTAATGTGGTCCCATTTCAGAGAGGAATTGGATGCCAGCCCCAGTACTGGTGCCACTGCCAGGCCACGGAGGACACCTAGGCTGAGGTCACCAGTGACACCTCCAGACATTCTGCGGACTATGTCAGATGTCTGGAGGTTTTATGACAAAGGTGACGGAATCGCCACATACAAGGTAAGACATGGGGACTGGAACAACAGGGAATGAATTGCCCTATGACCTGTTAGGAACGGAAGTCCCCTGCAGAGAGAGATTGACCTCCCAGTCCACCCACTTGTGGAGACAGAATGCAGGCAGGGCTTGACAGACCATTGGTCTGACACAGTATGGCACTTCTTATGTTCCTATCTTTTTATGCTCTATTTAGATCTGCCAGAAAAGATTCCAGCTGCAAAATGAGGGGACCACATTAGGGCTCATTGCCCACATAGAGCAAACACATGGCAGGAGAGTGAGGTGGCAGGAGGAGGACTCTGGTGTGGCCGGCGTGGAGCCTCAGTGCCAGAAGAAGGGGGGGAAGGCAACCCAAAAAGATGGCATTTAAGCCCTTCCCCCCCCTCCAGCCCCGATGTGGAGACCTCCAGGGCCCAGGAGTCTCATGAGGTCAAGACCTTTCGGGCCAAGTTTGAGAGGACCACCCGGGACATTGTGGCCGGCCTGCAGCAGACAGCAGCCACCATTGAGAACCGCCTGGTGGAGCAGTTCCATGCGTTCCAGGTGGAGAAGAAGAAGGTGGAGGCATATGGCTAGTACGTCTCTGCTGAGATGGAATGCCTGGAACTATAACACCAAGTGCTCTCCAGGTGGCATTGGGCTGTGGAAGGGGCTGTGGAGTTTTCTGTGTTCTGGGGTGGCTACAACCAACAAGAGTCCTGGATGGCCACCTCTCAGCCCTGTGCTGTGCCCCAATGGCTGTAGCCTTTCCCCCAAGTCCCGCGGGACAGAGACTAATAGTTTGATTTATAAGTTTCCTTTCAATGTTTGCTTTTGGTTTCAGAATGTTGTTGTTGTTTTGTTCTTGTTGTTGTTATTTAAATGGTTTTAATAAAAGTTGTTCTATTTCTTGTTACGAGCTTCGTTTGACCAGTCCAATCTTTTATCCCTATGTGCTGAAGTTCTGGCTGGCAGGTGGAAGAATCTCATACAACTTGTCGATCCCTACAAGCAGCACCTGCCAAACCCATGTAGCGTAGTTATTAACCCAAGATGTGCTGTGTCAGCAGCAGGGTCTCAACTTTCAGACAGCCCCCCAGGAGGTGCAGGGCTTGTGTTTGTGTGGGTGGGTGTGACAGAGAGAAAGAGAGACCGGCTCCTTGGAAGTGGGCAGCAGGCTGTGGGAGCTGGTGGTTGGAGGGGCTTTTATTTCCATCAGCTTAAGAGGGAATTCACGGGTGGGTGACGAGGAGCAGGATGTTGGGGGGGGGGGGGCAGCTGACGTGCAGGCTTCTGGATGCAATGGAATGGAATGCAGCCCCCAGTGACTGGAATGATGGTCCCAGAAACTAGTTGATGGTTCCTGGGACGGGCGGGTATGACTGATTCAGGGATAGTGGAATGACAGCCTAAAGCCTATTGGGCACATTTCATTTTATCATGCGATAGGTGGTAGCAGCAGGTACAGGAACACACACAGGCAGGCAGGCAGGCAGGCACATATAATAAGTTGTGTTATATTCCATCTCATTATGGTAGGTTTGTTGCGTGCTGGATGGCGGCAACGGGCATTGGGTGCATGAGCACAGCTGGGAGTTCTTCCTGGTTCTGGCAGATGGCAGCCAGGGTAGCTAGATAAACATACCTCTCCCCCCTCCAACCCCATCTCTCTCGTTCTAGCTGGGAGCCTCTCTCTCTCTCTCTCTCTCTTTCTCTCTCTCTCTCTGGCCATATAGAGCAGGTGACAGCATGTGTGGGATCGTGTCTGTCTCTCCTAGCAGTGGGGAGCCTCTCTCTCTCTCTCTCTCTCTCTCTCTCTCTCTCTCTCTCTCTCTCTCTCTCATATTTCTCTCCCTCTTGCCATGAGGTTGCGTAAAGAAAAGGTGTAATGACAGTGCCCCGTGAGTGGAATGACAGAGCAAAAGAACACTGAGTGTGGGTCCTGGGGCTAGAGTGGCAGCTTCCAGATATTGGCCACAGCCCTCCCTGCCTGTAACACAGCCCTCCCTGCCTGTAACACAGTCCCAGAACCCTGATGGCGGGTCCTGGGGCTGAAGTGGCTGTTTCTTGATGTGGTGGAAAGACATCGCAAGGAATGATGGCCCCAGACCCATGACGGTGGGTCCTGGGACTAGAGTGGAAGCTTCTATATATTGACCACAGCCCTCCCTGCCAGTAACGTAGGCACCAGAACCCTGACCGGTGGTCCTGGAACTGGGGTGGCTATTTCTTGATGCAGTTGGAAATTGGTTCTCTGTGCAAGGAATGACAGGCCCCAGAGTGGCAGCTTTAAAGATATTGGCCACAGCCATCCCTGCCTGTAACTTGGCCCCAGAACCCTGACAGCAGGTCCTGGGGCTGGAGTGGCTGTTTCTTGATGCGGTGGAAAGACATTGTCTCTGTGCGAGGAATGATAGCCAGAGACCCAAGACGGTGGGTTCTGGGGCTAGAGTGGCAGCTTCTAGATATTGGCCTCAGCCCCCCCTGCCTGTAACGTGACCCCAGAACCCAGACGGGTGTGTGTGTGTGTGTGTGTGTGTGTGTGTGTGTGTATATATATATATATATATATATATATATATACACACACACACATAGGGTGATTTCAGACGTTACGGGGCCCTTTGGCCCCGTACCGAAATCACCGGATTCATTCCCCCCCGGGGTCACCCCGTAACGCCATATCAGACGTGCCAGGGGGATCCCAGCAGGGAATCTGGGAGGGGGCGGGGCCACACGGTGCAACGTGCAGCTGCACGGCCCCGCCCCCTCCACGCACCCCGCCGCCCGCCCTCCGAGGAGACGGGCAGGCGGCGGGGCCATTGCGGCCGCCGCGTCTGGCCGGAAGCGCCATAGCCCGGGATCCCGCCGGGGATCCCGGGCTGTGGCGCACGGCCAGATGTTACTTTTTCTTGGTCCCCGCTGGGGATCTTTTTGACCACGCTTCCCGGGACATTCCCCCGGCTAGCCCGGGAAGCGTGGTTCAAATTGACCCCTTGCAGGTATTGACCGTGGTGAACATCTGGAGGCTGCCAAACAGATGTTCGGGACACGGTGACCACAGGTGGGTATTCACCGTGGTTCACCGTGATCTCGTAATGTCTGAAAATACCCATATATACACACACACACACACACACCCGTCTGGGTTATGGGGCCACGTTATAGGCAGGGGGGGCTGCGGCCAATATCTAGAAGCTGCCACTCTAGCCCCAGGACCCACGGTCATGGGTCTCGTGCCATCATATATATATACTAAATCTAACTGCTATTAACTATACTAAAAACCTATTGAACTAAATGGAATATCCTAATAATTAACTACAAAGGCCTTGTCATACAAACACACTGTATCTCTATCTATCTCTATAACTAAGCTAACTACTATGTACATTTATCAAGTAACTATCTATCTAATAACTATCTATCTCTATATACACAATTTTGCACAGGGGGAAACACAAAGAACACAGGGAAGGGTACAAAACTGAAATGAAAATCAATCTAATAATAATCCTACTCTAAATAAATACAAAACTTAAAACAGGGGAAGGGAATCAGGGATGGAATAAGAGGGGCAGGGAAAGGATTCCATGAATTGGAGGGGGAAGGAAGGAAGATTGAAAACAGGGAACACAGGGAGGGGTAAAAACAAAAAATAACACCTAAATCTATCTAATCTAAGCTTTAAAAAATGATAATATGGAGGTAGATGGGTTGGATGGTTGGATGGATGGTTGAAATAGGAGGAGGATGGGAGAGGGAGCCTTCTGAAATGCCTGCTGTTCAGGAACAGTGATTATCTCAGAAGGTGTTGGGAAGAGGGGAGGCAATCAGTTTTGTCTCTTGCTGTGTCCGCCTCACCGCAAGCCCCATTGGCTCCATGCAGCCTAGCCCGTGGCCAATCGCAGACTGCGAAGTCAGTGGTCTGAGGCGAAAAGGGATGGTGATTCGGCAGGCTAGCTGCTACTCCAAACCTCTCCATCCCTGGTGCCTGGAAGTCTGCTCCTCAGCTGACTGCCCCTCCCTGTCATGTTTTGTCTTCCAGTGACATGTTTTTGCAACTCGAACTCACCCAAATGCGATCCGAACTGACCGAACTGTTCGGTCCTTTTGACGTTTGGAATTGAGTTCAGTTCAGTCTGTTCATGTTTGAATTCGGGTTTGGTCATTCGAACAGGCCGTATTTGGCCGAAACTCCGAACTTCCGAACCGCGTTCGCCCATTCCTAGGGCTTGTAAACCCAGAAGATTGAAACACCCAGAACTTTAACGTGTGTTTAAAAATGCCCATTGTGTTATGTCACTTGAAATAATTTTACTTTAGTTACAATCCAGTATTTCCATGATCTTTTACACTTTAGCACTGCTCTTTCAGGTCATAATGCATCCTTTAGAAAACTGGAGATAAAATATGATTACAAGAGCGAATCGTATAATGGAATGCGACCCTTTACCACATCCTTACCCAAAAATTTGATTATTTTTTTTCTTTTTCTTTTTTAAAAAGGAGGGTGACATGAGACACTGTTTGATTGTTTCACAGGGGTCCCCTTTTTAGAAAAAAAATAATATGAACTGAAATAATACACACCAGCAACCCACCAAGAGAGGATCTATGAATTCATATATTGATTATTCCTGTTGAGCAACTATAGAACAGGACTATCTCAAATCAGTTACACTTAACATATTTCCCTCCACTGTTCTGAAATTGAACTTGAACAGCAAGAGGTTATTCTATCTGTACTCAAGATATCAAACAAAATTGCTGAAGTTGCTCTCATGGTAGATATTGACAAGCTGAAATACTGTAGTGATAGCTTCAAAATGATGTTTTTTCTCCCTAAAAACTATGGGCAGTTGGCTTCTACAGGTATTCAATTGATTTCACAGTACATCTTTAGTCAGAATCTTAAGTAAAGAAATCGATCTCAACTACATTCTTTTTCTTTTTGATGTTGGTAGGTCCCACTCCCCCCCTTTATAATTCTGTCATTTTACAAGTCATTTCTCTCAGCATAAGAGAGCAAGCTTTCCCATGCAACTATCAAATAATATAATCTTACTTGATCACACTTGGGTTTATAATCAAATTATAATATAGCATGAAGTGTACAGAATCTCATGAGGATGAAAATTTTCACAGATAAGAAAAACAGGAAAGCAAATCTTGTTCTTGCTAGTACTCATACTCTTAGACCATCCTTCCTCTTTCATTTATCATTCAAGGACTAGATTCTACTTCTATTTATAATCTCCATCACAAAGTAAACTAACTGTCTTTATAGTACCCCTGGGGTCATTTCTTTAACACTTAATGAGAAGGCATTTAAATCACAAAGAATGTTTTAGCAGTTTCTGTGATCTTTTTGTCTCCATTTGTAAAACGCAATTTTCTTGAAATACATGGTTGTTATGAGGGAAATGTATTCCTAGCAGTATAAATATATGTAACTTTGAATGGGTTCAGCTCTGCCCTTTTATTGTATAGGGTCTGGGAAAGAAGAATATAAATCTGTATGAAGAATTTGAGCATATATGAATTTGAGCAAAATCAAGTCAGGGTCAGCAACAGAATTTGCAAGGTCCAGAATGAAAATAAAATTCACACTCCCCATTGCCCTGTCCCCCATAATCAAGCCCCTATAACTACAGCCCTTTAACAACTGACAGGTCTGCAGGACCTGGCTGGAGTGGACAGAACTGTTCTTGAATGGTTCTGCTCTTTCTTTGTCGGGAGGTCTCAGTGGGTGGAGTTGGGTGATTGTTCATCATCTCCATGGGATCTCCCTTGTGGGGTCAACAGGGTTTCATTCTGTTCCCCCTCTTGTTCAACGTGTATATGCAACCACTCGATGAGGTAATTTGGATTTTTGGGGTGTGATGCCATCAGTATGCTGATGATATTCAGATCTACCTCTCCTTTTCATCTGGTAGTCTTGGGGTTTATTTGTAACCTGGCTGCAGTGGGGAACTGGATGAGGGTGAGTCAACTGAAGCTAAATCCTGACCAGACTGAGGTGGTGATGGTTGGCTGGTCTTGTGCCCTGGAGGGGATTAGGACTCCTCTTATTTATGGTGTCCAGTCTCCTCTGGTTGATCAGGTTTGCTGCACCTGGATTGCCAGGTTGTGGTGGTAGCCAGCACTGCTTTTCATTAGGACTGTAACTCTGCCTTCGGAAAACTTCAGAATTCGGTGAAGATTACGGTATTCGGTTCCAAAAGACTGAAGTTCAAAGTTCTGAGGACCAAGGCCGTTCTTTGGAGAATGCTGGAAACTTCAGATGCTGCTGCGTGTTTGGGGTACTGGTGGACAGTTTAGCTTCTTCTGGAAATGAAGTGTAGTGCCATATTTGGTAGGAGGAGAGTATGGGAGGGGACAGTTGAGTGATAACCCAGATGTCAAGTTTTGATTGGCTGGCCAAGCCAAAAGGCAAGCTTTTGATTGCCTAACAAGGCAAATAAAAGTGGCTGCAGCCATTTTGTCCATTTTCTTTGTTGAATTTGACTGTGTGCTACAGTGCTGGATTTTTAAGTAATCTTCTGGGAGCAGTGTGGAGGGTGCTTGTCCTGGCATGGTATGGTTTAACCTGCCCTGCCCCTATGGGTGCTGGGGGATGGGGGTTACACTTACCTTTATAATGACATGCAGGTTTTTTTGTTTTTTAAATTATTTGGTGCCACCTTGCTTCTAGTTCTGCCTGCTGCTTGGTTGGCACTTGGCACCAGTTTCCCTTACTTGGTCTGTTGAAGTTACCTGTGCCAAAGTACCAATGCCATGCCAAGACTAGAGGGTGCCCCAGTGTGTGTGTGTGTGTGTGTGTGTGTGTGAGAGAGAGAGAGAGAGAGAGAGAGAGAGTGTGTGAATGAATGAATGTCTGGTTTCTTAATTTTGTGAATGCTAGGCTTGCTGGCTTTTAGTGGGATTTTATTTCTCCATACAGTTGCACAGTGTTTCGTAGGGTTGTTGTATTCGTCTTGAAATAATGTCCTTAGCTGGCCTGCATTTTTAGCAAGGGCTTTCACCTCGGGGTGGGTTTAAGTGTGGTGGGTGTAAAGCCCATCAGATTTGAAAGTACCCTAGTAGAAAACGTTACAAATGCACACTCCTAGGGACATTATTCGAGGCCAAAGGGGTAAGTATCTGAAAATCTAGTGAGACCATTAGTAAGAACTGTGTAAAGCATGAGATCAAATCAAAAAGACTTTTCAATAGCAATGTATACTATAATTATATTCCAATGTCATTATTTATTCAGCAATAAGTCCCACTGGTATGCATGGTGCGCTATAGGCAAAAATGGCCAGTCCTTCCTTTCTCCAATGTATTTCACAGTCTACATTAAGCACAATAAGGACTGAGACAACATGAAACAGTGAAGATAGGTAAGAGAAAGTTCACGTAACGTAAGATCATGACATTATCTATATGTACCATAATCACTGAGTTAGTTTTTTTTCTAAAAATAAAATTATTGGAGCACTAGGGAGCATTGGAGCACTGAATAACTGAGTGGGTTTGAGGAAGGGATTTGAAGGCAAAGAAGGGTGTTTCATAGCATGTGGTATGAGAAAGGTTTTTCCAAGCACAGTTGCCAGTAGTGGAGAAAATACAGAGGTGCCTATGGAATAGGAACACAGAAATATGGAGGCAAGTGGAGCTGACAGAGTGTATCCCATATGTCTGAATTTGTTCCTTTTAAAAAGTAATAACACAGCACTTTCCCACTAACTGTGCATATTCAACTATAGCTCTTTGGCATGTCGCAAGAATGCCATGGGACCCACCAATGCACAAGCACATCCTCAAAACTTCATTAAAATTCAATTTGGACAGCAGGGCCCCCCTATGCCTCAAATGAGGTGCCAGGAAATGGCTAAATAATTGCAGTGAGGAAAAAATTGTAATTTAGATAACGTCTTTAATGAAGGGAGCTGAATGCACTCATGCTCAAAAAGCATATCTAAACACATGAACAGCTAACAAGTAAACTGGCAGCTGCAATATGCTTTAGTATACTTGATTATAGATAGGGGTATTGGTAATAAATTCTGCTAGCAAAGACTTCTACATAAAACACACATTGGACTCCTAAGATCCCCTCTAGCATAGGGGTACATGGAAATAGGGAGGCATGGGCTCAGTTCCCTCCTACTGTACCACAGACCTTCTGTGTGACCTTAGCTAAATCATTTTGCCTCTCTGCAACTCAGTTGCTCATCTGTAAAAATGAGAACTGCATTTCCCTACCTCACAGTGGATTTGGAAAAGGGAAAGGGATGGGGAGTTTCAACGTAGATAGCTACTAACCAATGATTTAATAACTACAAGAAGTTGACCTAAGTAAGAACAGGAAGAAATATGGTTTGGAAGCAATTCATATTAAACAATTATTAACAAATTAATTATTAATAAACCTAAACATAACTTAGGTGAAAATTGGACAGTTGCCTTCCAATGCTATCCAAGGAGAAAATGAACATATCACCTCTAAGGCCACTTTCACACACACACACACACACACACACACACACACACACACACACACGGTGCATATTTGGGCTGCGGGGGGGGGCTGAATATGTGCGAGGATCGGCCGGTCTGAAAGGCCCCCCCGTGGTGGCGCCTGCGCAGCCAGGTACACAATGTGGGAGGAGGCGTTCCCAAAGAAGCCTGCGCGCAGGCTACATTGTCTTCCTGCGTACCTGGAGCCCCAGGCTGAGGCACAGCCTGTGGATCAGAGCAGCTAGCAGGCAGATTGGGCCAGCTAGTCTCCCATATTTGAGCCAAGCCAGGCTCAGGAGGCCCTCCCGTTGGCACAGGGGCCAGAGCAAGGTTCAGGTCTGTGAGCGGGGAGCTATCGTAAATAAACAAGCCCTGTGGATGAAGGTCTGTCTCTGTGTGAATACTTGGTTCTTGCCGGTGGTCCTCCGGCTGCCTGCCCCAGCAGACATTACACACACACCCCTGCGTGACTTTGCAGGCAGAGGCGTGCAGGATGCAGAACTCCATTTTTTGCTCTGCATCTCGTGCATCTCTGCCAGCAAAGCTGTGCGGGGGAGCCTTTTGGATCCCTGCGCATATTTGGGCATGTCTGAAAGTGGCCTAAGAGGTCTTCAGTTACAGATGTAAACACAATCCAGGACTATTTCAGGGTTTCCAAAGGTATTTTTAGCCATCTTGAGAGGAAGGACAACCCTTAATGACTCAATGGAGAGTTGTAGGGTTTTTTTTGCATTAATGTATATTTAAAGTTTGACTAAATTTTAAGATGACCCCCTAAATTGGAGTAATCACATTTTAGGGTAGATTATGGGAAATTAGAACTCTGCAGACACTGAAAGATTTGTTACAGAAATGGATACTTGTCCACTCAGTGGAAATAAGCAACAAACCATGGTATACACAGGTCATATCCATATTGGTGTAAATCTGTGTATCTCCACTGAAGTCAATAGAACTATACTCATTTTATACGCTAAACATCTACATCCCACAGTTGGACAACAACACAGTCAAGTCAGTGCTCCCACTATAGCAAAGGGTGCTACTAGAGATTAAATGAATATCTGCAAAAATGAATAAATCACATCAAATTTGCACCATCCTACACAAGGTCAACAAAGCAGATAATAGCCACTATTCATTCATGTTTTTTTTTTCTTTCAGTCTGGTTATTTGCTTATTTTTTTATTTGGTCATTTTGGTATTTTGGTTATTCATTTCAGCACAATTAGCACTATTGTTCATGTGCAATTGCCAAAACAAACAACTGAAATACTAAAATGGCTGGAATAATCTACCCAAAAATAGCATAATAGTATCTAAACAAGTATCTGACCAGGCAGACATGCAGCTACCCATTTCAGTTGTGGATGTTGTTTGAATATTCAAAAATGGAAATATCATCTACTGTTCATTTCACCTCTAGTCATTACCATCCTGACACCATCTTAGTCAGTAGTCTCCAGCTTGTGGCTGGTAAGCCATATGATCCATCACTTCATATTGCTTACGAGTCAATTGTGAGCCACTGGTTGGGGATCACTGATCATAGTATTTCTTTTCATATAACTAAATAACTTTCAAGAGCAATCTTGTAAAAGAGGAAATAATTTGGAAATATTTCATTTCAAATGCATTTTTCTAAGGTGGAAGCGATTGGGCCCATTCTTACCTGTCAGGACCAGAGGTTGTATTAAAATGACATGCTTCCATGAATGGCTCGCCATTGTCCACATGTTCAACTGCTCGCTTGAAGTTGGTGCATGGGGGACCATGCTCCCGTGTACCATGCACTGATCACCCATGGTCACGCATGGAGCACTCCTGAAGAATCCAGTCTAAAGCAGGAGCATTGTTTTCCATTTTGCTGTTTAATGTTGATGTTTTGACAGTCTTGCTGCTGCTCTGATGGCATTTGCCATCCATTTATGGCACTATCCAACATTTTGTGACAGCTCTAACTATTCTGCGGCACTTAAGATAATAGTGACAACTTCCAACAGTTCCGAGTTTCCCCGACATTTCTAACAGTTTTTCCAATACTTTAGCAACACATTCTGACACTTTGTGGCAATTTCTGACACTTTATGGGACTTGTGACAGCGTATGACAATTTCTCCGCTGCTGAGGAATAGCAAAAGGCAATAGCGGAAAATGGCAGCAAGCATTGGAACAAGTATGCCGTGTCCATGTCGTGTTGGGAAAATGGCAATGGATGGGAGGTTTCCAACGGAATTGTCGGACACTGCTGCCTGACTTTTCAGACCATGTGTGGTCCAGGGTGGTAGCCTCCGTGTTGGAGGTGACCCATGTGAAGCACTCCCCACATATTTTCCATGCGTCCCCATGAACCACCACTCCCATGTCTTGCTTATATAAAAATACCCCAAGTTATGTCATTCTTCTGCAGGAAGTAGTTGTGTAACCAAACATTACAAGAAATGCAGCTACTGTCTCTGCTTCAGCTGTGTGTTATTGCCAAATCTTGTAAGAGAAATGCAAATTCATTTTTATTCAGATTTTAGGAATAAAACAAAAGATGTACAAATTTAATTGTAAGTAAGTTTATTTATGGCCATAGGCCAAATAAAAAAGCCAAAGGCCTAAAAACGTTATTACATTTGCTCAACCATACACAAAACAGCTTATCCCAATAAGGGCATCAACCACAGTTTGACAAATATATACCATTTCCATTTTTAAAAACAATTTGACTGATTCAGCAGTAAGGTATTTTTCATAAACATATTTGAACTTGTATACCATAGTAGTACCTTACTATTTGAACCTTCTTTTCCAGAGTTTTTGTACAGCATACACATGAGAAGCTAGGGAACTCAACACCCTGATGGACATATTTTGCAGAACCCAGATGTTCCTTTGAAATTTATCTCAATGTCCGACAAGTTTACTTAGAGGTGCTAGGTACCTCTGTCGTAGCTCTCTGTATAAAGGACAGCTCCAGAGCATATGAACAACCTCCTCTGCCTCCTGCAAGGATCCTGCATGTGCACAATCTCTGTGTGTAAGGAATCCATGCCCACCATCCTTCCTGCACTGATGAGCTCAGTTGATCGAACTGAAGCCTCTCTGTGCCTTGAATAATTTACTAAAGTTAGATAGGGAGCCTGCTCACCATGAGTCTTGATAAATTTGTAAAGTCTAGAGCTTTTTAATGATCCTACTTTAGCCACATCCTGCTGTCTTACGATATCAAGAACGCTTTGCACCATAATCTGTTTGTCATTGGGGAGGGGTAGCCAGTCAGCACAGGTCCATCTATCCCTGCATGTATGATTTCTTCTTTTATCTTTGGTAACCAAAGGAATGAAAGACCCACTTCTCCTTCTGCGTCAAGTAAAACTTGCTTGGGAAAAAAATTAATTGGCTTTTGAAATGCATTCAGTGCTATTGTTCAATTATTTTTATTTTTATTTCTT
The DNA here is from genome assembly GCA_003113815.1 of Sphenodon punctatus. Lineage (NCBI taxonomy): Eukaryota > Metazoa > Chordata > Lepidosauria > Sphenodontia > Sphenodontidae > Sphenodon > Sphenodon punctatus. Next base: position 2,901,239 of record QEPC01000529.1, on the reverse strand, counting down.
TAAGTAAATACTGCAGTACACATTTTAAATATTTTCCCTATAACATATTAATTAAAATCCGTAGCAAGTGTGGGAATAGGAGAATGCAGAGTATTGCTTTAGGAGAAAGGGAATTGTAAACACTGATCTTGAATAAAAACAGAAATAGGGTACCCTCTGTTTAACCTAGAAGAATGCAGAACAAAAGGAACTGATCCTCTTTGGAGAAATATTTGAGTAATAGTAACTTATGGACACACACCAATGCTCATGGTAGGGAATGATTACTAGGGGTGGGGCTATCGGTATTGGATTAATCCAATAAAACCAATAGTGACCGGTATCGGATTAATCCAATAATACTGATACTTTACCAGTATCGGAATATTTGTTTTTTAACATTGCCAGCTCTACCAGAGTTTTTACATCGTGGCCATTTAACAACGGCTGCAATGTTAAAACCCTGGTAAAATCAGCAATGTTAAAAGACTGGTATTTCAATACTGGTGTATCAGATATTTCCCCTGGAGTCCCACCCCTACAATGGAGATAACTTGGACCTATGATATCACCTAGCAGTCAGAATGCCAGAATGACCATTTACAAGACAACACAAAACCTACTAGAGTTATAATCTAGGAAACTTTCAACATTTAAAAAATTAACACTGTAAAAGTGGAATAAAAAACTTACAAACAATTGTATAATTAGCCACAAATAAGCAGATATGTAGACATGTTTACTTTAAATTAAGATCTGAACATTTGTGTTCCTAGATGTGTAAGGACTGAGACAAGTTGTCCTGATTTCTTGACTTATATGTCATTTTGGCAAAATATCTACTTTTGACACTCAGGTTTCAAAAATAAAATTGCTTAATAAGCTTTGTGTACTTAGAGGTAGCATCTGATTTGTTGGCTCAAAGTCAGAGGCTTTCTTGTTCCAAACAGAACTGCAGAAGATCAAGTTTAGACCCCAATCCAAAGTCTGCATGCACAGGGTGTGTTTTACCAAAGTGAAAGTTTGTTTACCAAAGTGAAGGTGCATGCATATGCATGGTGTTTTCACCAGAGTTCAACTGTGCCACTTCCTGAATCCACCTCAAAACCTCTGCCCCAGGGAGAGGCAGGGCTGTGGAAGTGGACTCAGGAAGCAGCATGGTTGGACTCTGACATGATGCATGTGCACAGTGTGTGCATGAAAGCAGACCTAAACGTGGGTCCATAGTGATTATTTTTAAGAAAGGGAAGACCCAAAGAATTATAGGCCGGTCAACTAGACTTTGGTACCTGGAAAGATCTTCAAGAAAATCATCAAAACAATCACTTAGTGAACAAAAAATTGAGTGATAAAAAGTAACCTGCATGGATTTGTTAGAAACTTTATCTATATCCTCAAATATAATAGTTATACCAGTAAAGTAACTCTTTTAAGATAAAATGGCATATTAAATCACAAAACCAAAATGCTGACAGTTTGCAAGATCTACCAGGTTTTTTTTTCCATATGGAAACTGTTCACCTCTTTCATATTAGTATGAGATCAGATTAACACCTTAGTCGTGATAGACATCAAATCACAAAATTTAACAAAACTAAATATCAATCACTGATCCCATTTATTTCTGAAATTATTAAATTCAAAAGAGAAAACAGGATTGTGGATACAAAAAATCTATTCAGAATATTATTTAATACTAATTATCTATTTATTTTATAGTATTATCAATTTGCCATCAACTTTATCTAGCCTGGTGTCAGCTACACTGGTGTTGGATTGATCCATATATAGATGATCCCATGTGAATAATGTATGGCCATTTTTACACATTCCCGCTAGGTGTGTGTGTTGTGGGGGGGGAGGTCCATGGATGTGCCCGCTGGTGCATGTGCGGTGGACTGTCTTAGCATGATCAGGGCATGCATACGGGCACACATGCATCCCCACGCACCACCCCCCACTTATCAACCTCCAGTAAGCAACCGTTTTCAGGGGTTGCTCTGTGCGTCTTGATGAGTGTGGGGGTGAGTGGAGATGTGTATTCAGCAGGAGCGCGCATGCACCCTCACTCACCAAGCACGTACTGCCAGGTCCTTCACTCGGGCAGCACCTACTCATGAACACCCAGATTTCTGAGTTTTCGTTATTGGGTGTCACCCGTATAAAAAGGGCCTATGATCAATCAAGGAGGAAGGTGGGAGAAGGGACACTTTAAAATCTAAAAATTAGCTTTGTGTTTTCCATCCTGCTGAGGCAGAGATGGGGGTACTTAAGGACATAGAAAACAAATTTACTATTAAGAGAGTGGATCCCAAATTTTTGTCTCTGTGACTACATACAAAATAATATGGCTGTGGCCTCATCTGCAAATGGAATTTACTCCGGTTTTGGAGCGTGTTAATCTCTGATCTAAAAGCAGCAAGGATTAACATTGCAGACCATGAACACTACTGGCATCTTTATATGAATGTCTGTGAGTTAAGGTACTCCTGTAATACTGGAAAGAACAAAGCCTCTTGAATAGCACTACATTTTCACTGAAAACTTGGACTTGTTTACTATCAGAGGAAAATATTTTTTTAAATTCCACTGGATTGAAACTCATTTTATGTTCTTCAGAAGGCTACAAAATACTGAACTGTAGGGTCTAATGAGAGAAAAAAATCAGAACAGGTAAGGAATCCCTATCAGGAGAAGTGAGAAAAGCCCTGGCAGAGGGAACAATCTGACAACTTCCCAGACAACAGGAGCCAGAAAGCTTTTGGAAATGAGAGCACCAGGAAGCATCACAACTGGAACAGCTTCTTGAGCAAGAAGAGATGTGCTGCACTGAACACTAGGTGAAAAACATTCTAGGCAGAGAGGGTCCAGATATGAACCTTCAGCTGTTCTGCCTTACCTCTGAGATGAACAGAAAAAGCAACAACACAGCATCTGGCCTCTTTGGGTGTAAACAGACAGATGCGGAGACTGCCTTCCCTGGAAGCTGCTCCATAAAGTTGTGGGTGGATTGCCTGATGCTCTAGGCTGGTACCTACAACTCCATAGTGTTGCCCGGAATAGCAGCTGGCCAAAAGTGGAACTGCAGTGTGGGTCCACTGAGCAGACAGACTGCAACTCCGCCTTGGCTGGTGCCCTAGATTTGGCCGGCTCACTCCACAGGCGATGCTCTGGGGTGTTCCAGAGTGTGGCAAGATGGGCTGGCCTGAAGCAGGCAGCACCTGATCCACTTTCACATCCTTTAGGCTGTGTCCGCTGCTGTGGGGATAGGAGGCTGCTGGTATTGGAGGAGTTGGCTGCCACTCTTCCCTCCCCCCCCAGGTAACAACTGCCAGTGCAGGGCCCTGTGGGAAGCTGCAAGCTGTGTCCACTGCTGTGGGGATAGTGGGTTGCTGGTATTGGAGGAGTTGGCTGCCACTCTGCTCTCCCCTCCCCCCTCAGGTAACAACTGCCAAGGCGGGGCCCTGTGGGTGCCAGCCCTTGGGCGATACCCAGAGGGTGTTGGCCATTAGCTGGGCCATTCGCTGGACCATGGTGCCCAGGGACCCCCCTTGTTCTGCTCTACTGCTGCTCTGGAAGAGATATTTACAGCTCATCCCTGCTACTGCTGCCGCTGGACCCGCTGTTGTTTTTATTTTGTGGTTTTTAGGGGTTTTGGGGGGGATGAGGCAGGTGGGGCCTGAGGGTGGGGGATATGGGGAATGGGTTAGGGATGATAGGACCAATCCCCCTGGTGAGAGGAGGGGAGATGGCCC
>QEPC01000529.1:2885083-2897353 GCA_003113815.1 Sphenodon punctatus | reverse complement strand
GGGGGATGGAGTCCCTCTCGCCGGCCTGTCGGGGCAGCCCATGGAGGGTGGGTGTCGAACGGGGTTCTCTGAGGTTGGGAGGGCTTCCGCAGCTATCGGGGTTGTTACAGGTCGGGGGAGATATGGTCCAAAGGGGAGCGGTGTTTCATCAATGAGGAGGGAGCAGTGCCTTGTGCCCATTCCCCCCTCAACCCCCACATGGGAAGGTTGTGGGTGGAGGCCCAGGAGACCCCAGGCCTTGGTCTGGTGCTGCTAAATGCAAGATCGGTGGTAAATAAGTTATCTACCATCTGGGAGTTAATCCTGGAGTGGGACACCGACCTCGTGTGTATTACAGAGACCTGGCTGGACAATGAATCGGGCCCTATTCTGGCCGATCTTGTTCCGGCTGGGTTCTCTGTGCAGCATCAGCCTTGGCTGGAGGGATGGGGGGGCGGGGCGGTGTAGCTGTTATTACCAAGGATGCACTGTCTTTTAGGAGGTATCTGGTGCAGGCTCCACCAGGTGTTGAGTGCCTCCATCTTGTATGGGATTTGGCCGGGGGCAGATATGGGGTGCTGTTGGTGTACTGTGCACCCAATTGACCAGCGGCATCCCTACATGCTCTTGCTGATTTGGTGTTTGATGTGATCCTCCGGACCCCGAAACTAGTGGTCCTGGGGGATTTTAATATCACAGTGACACCAATCTTGGAGGAGCGAGGCATGAGTTCATGGCCTCCATGACAACCATGGGCCTGTCCCAAATCAACTGTGGCCCCTCACATGAGGAGGGACATACACTGGATTTGGTTTTCTGCACCGGCCTTGAGGTGGGGGGGGGGGGTCAGTTAGTAGAAGTTAGGGGGATGGAGCCCTTGTCATGGTCTGACCATTACCTTCTTAAGGCATGCATCCTGGTGCATGTCAGCCCCCAACAGGGTGCAGGACTTATTTGATCAGTCTGTCCCCAGAGACTTATGGAACTGGATCGGTTCTGGAATGCTCTGGGGGAGCTTCCCCTGGACCTCGACACCTGCTCGATTGATGATCTCATAGCCTTCTGGAACACCTTGTTGGCCATGACCATTGACAGAGTGGCTCCCAGGCGTCCACTGCCCTCCTGAGTCTCCCTCAGGTCTCCTTGGTTTACTGAAGGCCTGCAGTGTTTGAAGCAGGAGAGCAGGCGGTTGGAGTGCTGGTGGCGCCGGACTCACGATGTGTATGATTGATCGCAGCTTAAGAGCAGTTTAAAGGCCTATGTTGTGGTGGTGCAGGCAGCAAAGAAGCAGTTCTTTGCTGCACTCATTGCATCTGCAAAGTCACGTCCAGTGGAGCTTTTCCAGGTGGTGAAAGGTTTGGTCAGTCCTGCCTGTCTCCGTCTGGACCTGGAGCAATCCAGTGACCGCTGTGACTGGTTTATCAAGTACTTTGTAGATAAGATTGCTTGCATCCGCCACGATTTTGGTTCCGCAGTTATTGCAGAGGATATTCTTGGGACATGGATGCCCCATACTGTCCTGTTTTGTGGGATCGGTTTCAGATGGTATCACCTGCCAATATGGAGTCCTTGTTGGGATCTGTTCATGTCACCACTTGTGAACAAGATCCTTGCCAGTCCTGGCTGGTGAAAGCCAGTCAGGAGACACTACGGCTGTTGCTGGCTGGGGTGGTTAGTGCCTCCCTTTGGGAGGGCAGGGTGCCTGAATGCCTGAAGGAGGCTGTGGTTAGGCCCCTGCTTAAGAAACCATCTCTTGATCCTGATGCTCCTGCCAGTTATCGGCTGATCTCTAACCTTCCCTTTTTAGGGAAGGTTATTGAATGGACTGTGGCACAGCAGCGCCAAGAACATCTGGACCACATCGGTTTCCTTGACCCCTCTAAGTCTGGGTTTTGGCCTGGGTATGGTACGGAGATGCCATTGGTGGCCTTGGTTGACGATCTCCATCTGGCGCTGTACCAGGGTCGTCAGACCTTACTGGTCCTGCTAGACCTTTCAGTTGCGTTTGATACAGTCGATCATGAGGTGTTGGTGACTCACCTGTGGGACCGTGCCGGGATTGGCGGCACGGTCTTGGACTGGTTTCATTCATTCCTGGCTGGGAGAACTCACTGGGTGGTCTTGGGGGAGTGTACGTTTTCCACCCAGGACTTCATGTGTGGAGTCCCACGGGGTGCCGTTCTGTCCCCCCTCTTGTTTAACAACTATATGAATCCATCAGGGGAGATCGTGAGAAGTTTTCATGGCATACAGTGTCATCAGTATGCTGATGACATTCAGCTCTACCTGTCTTTTTCCATCGACTCAGGCCATGCAGTCTCTTTATTTTCCCAGTGCCTGTCAGCTGTGGGGGCTTGGATGAGGTTGAGACATCTGCAGCTGAATCCTGACAAGATGGAGGTGATGTTGGTGGGTGAGGGCCTGCGATGCCTGGAAGTGGTTGAATCTCCTCTGGGGGGTCCCCCTCCCATGGTCTCGCAGGTACGGAGTCTGGGTGTGTTCCTCAATTCACAGCTCAGCCTGGAATCTCATGTTGTGACTGTGGCAGGGAGTGCGTTTTGGCAGTTACATCTTGTAACTCGTCTGTATCTCTCAGACTCTGACCTCGCCACTGTCATCCATGCCTTCATCACCTCGAGACTGGATTACTGCAACGCGCTCCACGTGGGGCTGCCCAAGAAGCTGGTCTGGAGGTTGCAGCTGGTGCAGAATGCCGCAGCCCATCTCCTTACTGGGGCGGGCCGCAGGGAGCACATGACACCTGTGCTCCGGGCTCTGCACCGGCCACCTCTAAAGCACCAGGCTAGGTTCATGCTTCTGGTTTTTAACTTTAAAGCCCTTCACGGCCTGGGCCCTGCCTATCTGCAGGATCGTCTCACTCCCCATGTGCCCGTGTGACCCCTGAGATCATCCGTGGGGGTCTTTTTGGAGGTTCCCCAGGTGAGATGGGTGGGCACTGATGTGAGATCTTTTTCAGTGGCTGCCCCCGTGCTGTGGAATTCACTCCCGGAGGAGGTTAGGTTGGCCCCCACCCTCCTGTCATTTCCATGTTTGTGTAAGACCTGACTGTTCCACCAGGCTTTTGGTGAGGGGTAGTGTGCAGGGGGTAGCGTTTGGGGGGGAGGGTGAGTTTTATTATTTGTTTTAAAATGTGTTGATTTGTTTTTAAATGTTTTATTGTTAAATCTTTTGTGTTGTTCGCCGCCCTGAGCTGCCTTTGGGCAGGAGGGGCGGGATACAAGTTTTAAATAAATAAATAAATAAATAAATAGGTATATCCTTTTGACACATCATTTATACATCCATTTGACAGATGGGCCAGTCCGGAGGAGAGTCAGACTGGTGCGACCATTGCTGGAGCAGTCAATCAATCTAAAAGCATCCAATGAATCTGTTGTTATGTGGATTCCCTGAAGCTCACCAGAAAGCCTTGTGCTACTTTTGGTAGCACCAATTCCAACACCAGCTCTCTTCCACTCATCAGGCCAATCATTCTCAAGGCACATGAGTAGCTCCTGATTCCCTCACTCGCCCAGACAAACAAAACATGCAGGTAAGGGAGTTGGAAATAGAAATTCCTCCAAATCCCCTTCTCAGAGCAGTGCAGGCTGACTGAATCCTGATACCATAAACAGCTTCTCAGCAGGGACATAAAAATAGTCCTCAAGAGGTCCACATCTACCAGCTTTGAAATAACTATGCATCAGATGTGATGACTAGATAAGATCGCTAAAAGTGAGACACATTTATGTCTGCATTAAGAGTGTTTTAGCAGTTTGTAGTGTTTTATCAGCTGGCCTCGCTATAAGAGAAACCATAATATTGGGGCGGGGGGAGGCGACATCTGCTATCCTGTTAGAATCCTAAATATTCTGCTGCCTCTGTATCTCATATCACTGGAAACATTTTGACAACCAAGCAAAATACTATGGCCCTTTTCACATGGGCCGCTGTGGGTGTGTGACCACAGTGGGTGGGATGAGTTTGCGCCCACGGTGGCTGAAGGTGGGTGTGCGGCCATTCCCACGGGCATACACGTATCTACACACATGGAGTAACCAGCATTGGAGCCCATGGCTTCATGCATGGGACATGGGTGGAGCATGGTAGTGCGCACGCAACCCACCCACCGCGGGTACCATTTCCATGGATTACCCCCCCACCGCACACCCACCATGGGCAGCATTCGCACGGGCGCCCCCCCATGCACGGGCGCCCCCCCCACTTGTGTGCGGTGGGGGCGGGACGCCCACACGAAAAGGGCCTAATACTCTCCCGCATTTTCCCCACAAATGATTTATTGCTTAAGTTGGAAGTCATAAAAAGACACATTCACTTGTTATGAAAATTTCTACTTTTGTCAAGCAAATATAGATTATATTCTTAGCAATAATAGGTGATAATATCATTTAGAAATAGGGGCTGAAAATATGGATGCCACTGTACCCAATGTGAATTTATAATGACTAAGTGACAATCTCACTGAAATAAGGACGTGTTATCGCAACAGTAACATTTCTTTCAATATAGCACCACCACCAAGGCATATTTTTAATTATTTCACATTAGTTTTTTACCACAGAGGTTGTTGTTATTGTTCTAGGTGTGCTTCCTTTTGAAATGCAAGCCACATAAATGATTCTCACGGGGTTTTTATTTCTATCTGAAGGAATACAAATTTAGATTCTATTAATAATTGTTTCCTTGTAATCAAGAAACCAGCATCTGAGGAATTTGCAATCCTCAGGCTGTATTAAACAGAAAGATGGCTCTAATATAATGTACTGCAAGAGTCAGCTAACATAAACCAGTGTACACATCAGCCTTGTGGGGGAATTCTGAGGCATTATCAGGCCTTTCACACACAGTCCTGCTTTCCTGCTTTGTCTCCCTCAATAGAGAGAGACACCATAGGACAGGTATGCTGGAGGATCTGTTTTCCTCTACTTTCCCACACACACTCTTCCCTCCCACTAAACTCTACCTGAGCAGAATGCTACTAGAAACTATTTTTCCTAAAAGTCAAACATTGTGGGGATATCTATTTATTTTGTATTTATTTAAAAAATTTTGTTACCCAGCCCCTCCTGCTCCAGGCAGCTCTGGAGGCTTACAATAAAACAGCAAACACAATAAAACAGCAAACTAAAACACAATAAAAGAGAAGGCAAAAACAATAGATTACCCCCACCCCCACCATAAACCCCATCTCCCCCACCAAACGCCTGGTGGAACAGCCAGATCTTAGTCATATGGTGGAAGGAAGGAAGTCTGGAGCCATCCGGGCCTCTGCCAGAAGGGAATTCCACAGTTGAGGTGTGGTCACAGAGAATGCCCTCTCCATAGTGGGCACCCGGGGGACCTCGAGGAGGGCGCTGCCGGCCGACCGCAGGGGTTGCTCCAGACCATGAAGAGTGATGTGATCCCTTAAGTAAGTCAGGTCAAGGCCATGTAGGTCTTTATAGGTCAACACCAACACCTTGAATTGGGCCAGGAAGACTATAGACAGTTGGGCTGCCACATTCTGCACTAGCTACAGTGTCTGGACCATCACCATGGGTAGTGTCATGTAGAGCACATTACAATAGTACAATCTTGAGGTAATGAACTCATGGATGGTGGCCAGGTCGCTATCTGAAATGTACAGCTAAAGCCGATGCACCAGATGTAATTGGTGAAATGCACTCCTCGCCACTGACCCCCCCACCTGGAGATCCTTGAGGAGCTGCTGATCAAGGGGCATGCCCAGACTGCGAACCTCTGAAACCATCAGAGGTCAAACCCTGTCAATGACTGGGGGCTGCCACATCCGCCAACTTACCCACCAACATCACCTTCATCTTGTCGGAATTCAACTTCAGTCAGCTCGCCCTCATCCAGTCCCCCACAGCCACCAGACACCGGGTAAACACTGAGACTGCCATGTCTGGGTTTTATGAAAAAGAGAGGTAGAGTTGGGTGTCATCAGCATATTGATGACACTGCACCCCATACCATCTCATGACCTCCCCGTGTGGCTGCATATATACGTTGAACAGGAGAGGGGACAAGATGGAATCTTGCAGGACACGTATTGCCCTCACTGCTCTAAAGGTTGGATGGGATACATCTTCTCTGCTCCCATTCCATATAATAATACCCATGCTCTTAAGTATTACTAAAGGTTAGATTCTCATAACTTTACATATGCCCCAAAATCTAAATGATTAGTGAACTCCCTGAATCATCTGTGGCATTTAATTTTTCCCAGAGTGACCACTCCATTTCTTATCTTTAATCTTTCTCATAAAAGGGAACCTGTCCTAAAGGTGTTGATCTTGAAGAGATGGGCTGGGAACTAAAATGCATGGCTCTACTGGATATCAAAAACAATGGGCTAAACCAAGATTTGGGCTTCATAAGCAACTATAGCAAGGTAGAAGTAACAAACAATCTGCTGTCATCCCTTTATTTTATTTCAGTGCTTTAAATTGCAAATGCCACCCTCCCTTACCATGAACAAGCATGTACCGACCTGACTGGTTAAGATCAGCCAGGAGACATTGGGGCCGTTGCTGGCCAGGATAGTTAACGCCTCCCTTAGGAAGGGCAGGGTGCCGGACCGCCAGAAGGAGGTGGTGGTGCAGCGCCTGCTCAAGAAGCCATCACTGGATGTTGACGTCCTGGCCAGCTAACCACCAGTCTCTAACTGTCCTTTTTTAGGGAAGCTTATTGAACAGGTGGTGGCTCGACAGCTTCAGGAGCATCTGGACCGGGTTAATTTCATTGATCTCTTGCAGTCTGTTTTTTGTCCAGGTTATGGCACAGAGACTGTGCTTGTGGCCTTGGTCGATGACCTCTACTGAGAGTTAGATCAGGGTCATTTGACTCTATTGATTTTGTTAGATCTCTTGGCTGCATTTGACACTGTTGATCATGAGTTGTTGGTGACTCGGCTGTGGGACCGAGCAGGGTTAAGCGGAATTGTTCTTTAATGGTTCCGCTCTTTCCTGACTGGGGGAACTCAGTGTGTGGTGCTGGGTGATTATTCATCTTCTCCCCGGGGTCTCGCTTGTGGAGTTCCACAGGGTTCCATCTTGTCCCCTCTCCTGTTCAATGTGTATATGCAGCCTTTGGGTGAGATTGTCAGAGTTTGGTGTAAGGTGCCATCAATATGCTGATGACACACAGCTATTTCTCTCATTTTCATCTGACCCAGTTCCGGCAGTCTTGGTGCTTACCCAGTGTTTGTCAGCTGTTGGGGACTGGATGAGGACAAGTTGCTTGAAGTTAAATTCCGACAAGACGGAGGTGATGGTTGTGGGGAAAGCCGGGGGAGTGATGGTCCCCATCATTGATGGGGTCCATCCTCACCTGGTATCCCTGTTCCATTGTCTGGGGTTGCTCCTGGATCTGCAGCTCTGATTGGTTGCCGAGGTAGTGGCTATGGCGAACATGGTATTTTTACCAATTACATCTGGTGCATTGACTTAGGCCGTATGTTTCGAACTCTGACCTGGCCACCATCAACCATGCTTTTATTACCTCGAGATTGGACTACTGTAACATGCTATGCATGGGGCTACCCTTGGTAATGCTCTGGAGACTGCAGCTGGTGCAGAATATGGCGGTTCATCTCCTGAGGGGAACGGGCCGATGTGAGTATATTACTCCAGTGCTTTGTTCTCTGCACTGGCTGTCAATAGTCTTCCGGGCACAATTCAAGATGTTGTTTTTGACATTTAAAGCTATAAACTGCCAGGGTCCCACTTACCTGAAGGACCGCCTTGCTCTCCAGATCTTGGATCAGCCTCTGCGGTTGGCTGGGGGTGCCCTCTTTGAGGTCCCCCAGGTTTCCCGGGTGTCAACCATGAGGGCATTCTCAGTGGCTGAAACATGGCTGTGAAACTCTCTCCCATTGGAGGTCCACCTGGCCACTGACCTCCCCCCTTTCCATAGATAGTGTAAGACCTGGCTGTTCCGCCGGGCCTTTGCAGAGGGAGATGGGGTGGGAGGGTTGGTTTAGGGTGGGGTTTTTTTTATGAGGGGTTGAAGATGTTGGCCTTTAATTAATTTTAACATGTTGTTAGCTGCCTCGAGATGCTTGTAGCAAGAGGTGGTGGCATACAAATATACCTATAAATAAATAAATAAAATTAAATATCGTGCTTGCTTTGCTCAATTCAGAGTTCAACTCCTTGTTTACTTCTTTGTTTGTTTGTTTGTTTATTTAAACAATTTTATACCCCACCCCTCCTGCCAAGGCAGCTCAGGGTGGCTAACAATCCATAAAACAGAAATAAAATACAACAATAATATATATATCATAAAAACTTTGTAACACACCAGAGGTTGTCCAAAAACAAACCACAAACCCACCCTAACACAACTCCCTTGCCAAAAAGTCTGCTGGAACAACCAGTTCTCACATGTTAACCAGAAGGAGGAGAGGTCTGGGGCCACCCTTGGTGCGGTCACTGAGAATGCCCTCTTCATTGTCTCCCCCTGGGATACCTGGGAACTTCAAGAAAGGCCTTATATGCCTGCTCCCCTTCTCTTGCTCTTTTTGAAATTGCTGCTCCTCCATCAGTAAAGCTCCTTTTATCCATTACTTCTACTTCTCTCCCTCCCTCCAGCTCCTAGCCCTCACTGAGACCTGGTTCTCCTTTGCAAAACTCTAACTCCTGCTTCTCTCTTCTTCAGGGTCCTTCATACACTTGTCCTGCTCTGAAGACTGTGGTGGAGGTGTTGGCCTCCTCCTCTCTAAACCCTGCCAGTTCCAACCTCTCACAGTCCCTCTCTCTCATTCTCCAACTTTAAGGCTCCCTCCATTCACCTCTACTCCCCACTCCACCTCCATGTAGTTATAAATTACTCCTCTGCCCTCCCCCACCCCCCGGAGTGTTTCTAAATTCTCCGCCTTCCTCTCTGAATTGGACTCCTGGCTCACTTTCTTCCTCTCTGACAATATTCCCACTGTCATCCTCAGACACTTTAATATTTGTACTGATGTTTCTTCTCATTCTTCTACCTTCTGCTTCTTCTTCCTTACTTCTTCCTTTGATCTCCATCTCTGAACTCGCTGTCCTACACACCATGATGTGTGTGCGTCCTACATACGCAAGGGTCATTTTGCGGTCCTTGCGTTCGGCCAGGGGCGCCCAACTCAAAGTCCCCCAGGTATGCTGGGTGGCAACGGCGGAGAGGGCATTCTTGGTGGCCTCACCTCGACTGTGGAACTCCCTCCCGTTGGAGGCCCATCTGTTCCTGAACTTCCCCTCTTTCCGTAGATGTTATAAGACCTGGTTGTTCTGCTGGATCTTCAGGGAGGGGGTGGGGAGGGTGGAGGAAGGGGTTTTATTTTGCCTTAGCTACTGCAAAAAATAATTTTATGATGTATATTTTATGTATTGTTATTTTAGATGGTTTTATTATTGCTTTTATGTTGTGTGCCTTTCTGAGCTACCAGTGTGCAGGGGGATGCAGGATACACATTTTTGTATAAATAAAATAAAAATAAATGATGGCCACTCCCTCAACCTTATATTCTCAAAAAATTGCTCCATCTCTTACCACTCTTTTGATGCCCTCTCCCTCTCAGACAACCATTTTGCTTCATTCCAGACCTCCAACTCACCCCCTTCCTCTAGCACTACCTCACACTTTTCGTGACTTTCAATCTATTAGACCCTTGGACTTCCACCGTACCCACACCATTAATCCCCAACCCTGGCTCACCCCCTCCATCTGCCACCTCCATTCCTGCTCTTTCTCTGCTGAGTGCCTCTGGCAGAAATCTCATGACCACATTCATATTTTCCACTTTAAGTTCATCCTCTCTTCCCTCAGTTCTGTGATTTCCCTGGCAAAGCAGCATTACTTCGCCACCTGAATTGAATCACATCCTTACAACCCCAATGTCTCATCTCCATCTTCAACTCCCTTCTCAAACCCCACTGTCCTCCACCCCCCTCTTCCCTAGAGAGTCAGGATTTCTCCTCATTTTTCACTAACAAGATTGATAAAATCTATATTGCTTCCCACTCCTCTCCACACTTTTGCTTTCCCTCCCTCCCCTTCCCCTCTGTCCCTCCTTCCCACCAGTTTCCTTTGATGAGATCACCTCTCTGATCTCCACGTCTAACCTCTCTACCTGACCCTTTAACCTCATCCCCTCCCACTTTCTGACCTCTGTTGCCTCCTTTGTCTCACCATGTCTGCTGCACATTGTCAGTCTCACTCTCTACTGGCTTTTTTACTTCTGCTTTCAAACATGCTACCGTTTTCCCTATCCTAAAGAAGCCCTTCCTTGACCCTCTAACTCCCCCAATTACCACACTCTCTCTCTCTTTCCCTTTGCTTCCATACTCCTGGAGCATGTTGTCTACACCTGCTGTATTGACTTCCTCTCCACCAACTCTTTCCTTGCCCCAATCCAAACTTGCTTCTGTCCTCTCCACATTGCTGAGACTGCTCTTGCTAAAATAACCAATGATCTTCTCGTAGCTAAATCCAGTCACCTCTGCTCAATTCTTGTCCTGCTTGATCTCTCTGCTGCCTTTGAATCTGCTGACCATTTGCTCCTTCTCGACTTGCTCCACAACCTTGGTTTCTGGGACTCAATCCTGGATTGGTTCTCTTCCTACCTCTCCAACAGCTCCTTCAGTGTATCTCTTGCTGGCGTGGTACTGCCTCCATATCACTTCCTCTCTCAGTTGGCATTCCCCAAGGCTCTGTCCTTGGCCTGCTTCTCTTCTCCCTCTTGCCTTGACTATTGCAACCTCCTTCTCACTGGTCTCCCCTGCTCTTACCTTGCCCCCCTCTCATCTATTCAAAACCCTCCTGTCAAGATTCCTCGCCTGCTGCTTTGATCACGTGCAGCCACTCCTTCCCCCTCTTCACTGACTCCCTCTACCTGAACACATTGAGCTCAAGCTTCTTATCTTTACCTACAAGGCTATCCATAGCCTTGCCTCCCCCATCTTTCTACACTAGTCTCTCACTATGCTATTATCCGAAAGCTGCATTCCCCCTCAACCACCACCCTTGCTTGCTCCTGGCTCCACTGCTCCTCACAACATATTCACCCATTCGCTCTTGCTGCCCCAGAGCGTTTACACTGGACTGGCTAGTGGGGGCAATACTGCTGCTTCCCTGCTCAATGACTGCTTAGTTGGGAACCAGGAGTGCTTCCTTCCCCACCTTGCCTCTTTGAGGGTATGGAAGCATGTCCGAGGCAGGGGGGACATTTTACTATTTTGTCTAGGGTGGTGAAATGTGTGATGCTGGATCTGCTTTGTTTCTTTTATTTTTTTCTGAAATACACAAATCTATTTCCATTAACACATGGAGTGTTCCTGTTGCAAGAATACTAAACCAAAAAATGGTAATAACCCCTTAGAGAATGCCTTACAGAACTGTTTTAATAGCTAGAGCTGGAATTCTCCATGTACTTATCTGTTAGTATACCATGTGCTGACATGGGCCACATGTTCTACTCCCCTGAGGGTGACATCAATAAGAACTTTGCAAGCAGATCGAATTCAGTACCTGACCTTAGTGTGCATTTATTTTTCATCTCCTCTGTGGTTTAAACCACAAATATAACAAATTACAGTCAATAAACAGTTAGACAAGGCACAGGAAACTGAAGATTAGCAATAATCTGTTCCAACTCGTATTACAAGGAAAAAACAGGATTGGTCAATGCATGTATTTTTTAAAATGTATTATTGTCAATATTCAGTGTGGGTATCAAGATTGTAAAAAATGTGTTATGTGAAGGTTAACGGAAGTCAGGCTTTATAAACAACAAATTGATAGGGTAATATTAAAAAGAGTTGAAATATCAATGTGTGTAACTTCATGCATATTGGATTTGAATAACACCATTTTATAGACTTCCAGGAATGGCTGCCTCCTTCTTATGAAGACAGCCGTCTATGGCACATCCCGTCATTTCTAAGTTATCCTACCTATTGTATTAAAACCCTGGAGCAATTAGTGCTTAATAAATATTTATTTATTTATTTTTTATTTTTATTTTACGAATTTATACCCCGCCCCTCCTGCAACGCAGCTCGGGGCGGCTTCCAACAATTAAAACAATAAAATACAATAAAATTCATCTAAAACAATCAAATATTACATATTAAATATTAAAACAGGGCTAGACAACACCAAAAACAAATGGGTAGGGGACTAAAATCCTCCCTCCCCACCCTCCCTCCCAAAGGCCTGGGCAAACAGCCAGGTCTTACAGTTCCGCCGAAATGTTAAAAGGCTTGGGGCCAGGCGAGCTTCCTCCGGAAG
>QEPC01000529.1:2852734-2883644 GCA_003113815.1 Sphenodon punctatus | reverse complement strand
CCCTCCGCCCCCCCGCGCTCCTCCCCTACTGCCATCAACCCAGCGTCAAAGTCGGTCTGAATCCGAGCAATCTTGTCTGCGAAGTAGGTGACAAACTCCTCACAGCGGGCCTGGGACACGTCCCCATCCAGGCGGAGGGAGGCTGGACTAACCAGCCCCCGCACCACCCGAAACAGCTCCGCCGGACGCGACTTCGCCGATGCTATGAGGACAGCAAGGAACTCCTTCCTCGCCGTCCTCACAGCCTCAACATATGACCGCAAATGGGCCCTATGGAGATACTTTGGTAAAATTTATATGTAATCTAAGATGAACAGCAAATAAACACTGACTAAACAAGAAGTAATTCTAAATTAGCAAAAATAATGAAAAAGTAGAGCCGTAAGAGCTCTTGAACTATTCATTAGGCAGCAGTAATTGAGTTGTTCAACCTATGGATATCAGATGATTTTCCCCCCCTACATAATATATCATTTGTGACAAATTGTGAACATTTGGAGTAAATAATAATTATGCTGGCATTTCATCCTGATAAAAGATGTGGGAAACTAAATGCTATATGCAGTTACACATTTCTCTAAATAAGAAAACAGAAATATAAACGAGGCAGATAAACTGGCATTCATGGCTGCTTGTAGTAATGAGCAATGTTGCTGAAGGTAAGGTCTTCTTCTTATCAGCACAATGTGTTCGGCAGAATGTTGCTATGTCAATTCCAAGGTGCTGCTGTGCCACTCACTCCAGATTGGGTGTGTGTATGTGAGAGAGATGGAGAGAGAGCTTCTAAAAAGGTACTAATTGTGTCATGAAGCAGAGGTGACACTGGTCAGTTAGAGCAGAACAGGTCATTTATTAAGCTGGCTTGAGTCAGGAGCTGGCTCCCTAGCTCACAGTCTTTCCCTGAGTGTGCCCCAGGGTTGCTCCGCCCCTTCCTGTTACAACACCCAGTAACTTCCTCTCACTTAGCTCCTCCTGCTACATCTTTACCCATCTTCTTCTTCTGTTTGTTTGTTTTACTATTCCTACTACAACTACTACTACTATCCAAACTCCCCCAACGTTTAGTTTCTTGTCAATTAATCAGCCAGAGGTTACTAGCACATAGCTGCATTGGAGCACCATCTTTACCACGGTCTCTCACTGGGGGCCATAGTCCCAGAGATGCCCTGGAGTTTTCAGTGGCCGACCTGAGCGTGATCGCCTAACCACTTCATCTGCTTCAGGAGCATCAGGTGAAGCTTGATGTCTGTCTGCTGGGACTTCCTTCTCACTCTCCCTGTTTCCGCTGGTTAGTTACCATTGGTTACCTGGTTAGTTACCATTGTGTCACTCCAATTGTCTGTACTCTGTACTCTGCTCTTCTGTCTGTCTTCCGAACAGTGTTGTACCCTGAGGTGCTTATGATTTTTTCTATTCGTTCACCTTTCTTGTGTTGTCAATTTGTAAGACCTTGTGCTACTGTTTTGTTGTTACCCCTTTTGCCCATTTAGACTGTGTTCCTTCAAGGGGTTGTATCCACATCGATGTGCCCATGTTCAGCATTGGTAGATCTCGCGCTGAGTGATTAAAGTAGTATGCCTGATTTCACTGCGTATTTTCCAACTTAGTCTGTCGGTTTATGTTGATTAGGGGTTGTAGGAGTTCTCTGGAGGTAGGGAGAAGTGTTTTTGTTCAGCACCCCATTAAAGCCTGTGACAGACTGTTACTGCCTCCTTGTGTTGGCGTGTTTCAGTGAGCCAAGAAGACTAGTTAGGGATTGGTCCCAGTAGCTGCAGGTCTGTTGAGAAATCTCTTGGCTTTTTTAACCACAGATTATACCTTCCAATTACTCTGGGGATATGCAGGTGGCCAAATGACATGTTTGAATTTCCACTGTAGGGCAAATGTTTTAAATTCATTAGAAGTGATTTGGGGTCTGTTGTTGCTCATTAACATATCTGGTATTCCATGTCAGGCTCAGTGCATCTTTAGTCTCTCAATTATTTCTTTAGATCTTGTGTCAACCATGTGTCATGAAGCTGAGGCAATGCTGGTCAGTTAGAGCACAACAGTTGGTTTATTAAGCTAGCTTGAGTCATGAGCTCATGCAGGAGCTGGCTCCCTAGCTTGCAGTCGTTCCCTGCTCTGAGCTCTGAATGCACCCCAGGGTTGCTCCTCCCCTTCCTGTTGCTGTAACCTGGATCTTCCTCTCACTTAGCTCCTACTACTACACTAATATATCAGGTGTGGTAATGTGCTACAACAGTGCCTAGATATAACTGAAGGATTTTACATCATGGCTCCAGCAAAAAGAAAGGATGTATTATGTGAAGTATGATGCAACATTCCACAGTGATGCAAAATTACACACATTTTCCTGCTGGATCGTTCAGAAACTTGACTCAAAGGACCAATGAAAACACAAGAGTATCAGCAACTTTTTAAAGGATTTAATTTACAGCATTATAACTTTCAAAAACAGTAAGTTTAAGGCAAGACAAAGTGAAGCTATTAACAACTGAAGTGCTTTTGGTGATAATTAAGAGCAAACAAAATTTTGTCTTTCTGAGTTTATTTTATCCAGCAACTAAATAAATCCCAAATATCCACACCTTTTCACCTAAAATAATTAATAGGCAATTCTGGAAAAATGTTCATCGCATCACCTTGAACAAAGAAGCACATAGGCTGATTTGGTATCTATTAGAGCAGATCACTTTTACTTTTTGTTTACAGAAACCCATTCATTTTCAGGGGGTTTTAATAAGGAAAAATTAATTTTATTTTTTGTTTGTTTTATTTTTTCATTTATTTTTTATTAAAAATTAAAATATTTTTTAAAAAACCCAAAACGGCACATTCACAAAATGGCCACCAGACCATTCTACGAATGCACAGACCTTTCCCAAAATGGTATCAGTACCATATTGGAAAAGGGCACCCAGTCTGTGCATTCACAAAATGGCCACTGCACATACACAGACCAGCTGCCCATTCCCAAACCGATGCTCACGCTGCCTGCACCATTTGCGGAAAGGGCACAGATACACACAACGGATGCTGTGGCCATTTTGCACGTACACAGGGTTTTTTATTTTTTATTTTTGTAACAAAAACGGATGCTTTTTCCTTGTTTTCATCTGTTTTCGTTAGCTGGCCTGTGGTTTTCATATTTTAATTACTAGGATGAACAGACTATCAATAGTTTTTGTAATTAAATAAAACAAAAATGCATTTCACACCCCACGTATCTAGCTCTGCTTTTATCCCAGCTGTGAGTTACCACCAGGGACCCGTGTTCACTACATTTCCCCCATTGGTGGCAATGGGAAAAATACAGTGAACATGGGGACACTGGGGACATACACAGCTGTATTACAACTAGAATGTCATATGGTTCTCCTAGTTGTCAGAGACTGCATACAACTCCCATGGGGGGATAGCCTACCAGGGAGGTGCTCAAAGGGGGAAAGTGGCACACACCCAGACGTCCCAAGTGACCAGGAGCCAGCTCCACAGCAGCAGCCTGTGGGGCTCCATGTCACTTGGGAAAAGGCTGCTCCCCCCTCTCCTGTGACTCCTGCCCGAGAAAAGTGACAGCCAGCTGGTCCCATCTGCTGCAATGGGGCTGATAGCTGCCAATTTGCACAGGCAGGAGGTGTTGGATATGGGGGAGAGATGCCTGGACTTAGAGAGTGACATCCATGTGGTTCAACACAATGGCTCTGGCTGTCTGTCACTTTGCATGGGCGGAAGGTGCTTCCCTCAGGAGCACCCACATCAGGTGTTTGGTGGGCAGGTGCACTCAGCAGGAGCATCCTCTATCCAGGCCCAGACTTAGGGGCAGCCCCCCTAGCCCCAAACCTTGGGTGCCATTTTTTTTGGGGGGGGGGCAATCCTGGCACCGGCCACCGCCCATTTTGTTCTTCTTTCTCTTTTCTCCCTGCATGGCCGGAGACTGCTGCCCACAGTTGAAGCCTGCTGCCTGGTTCCCCAACCTTCACCTGCCCGTGCTGTCTACTTGCTAGTGGTGCTGCAGCAGCAGTGGGACACTGATAAGACTGGGAGATAAAGCTGTTTGTTTACAAACAACTACTCCATGTGATTGATCAGAAGTTTGTTGCCTTGTAAAGAAGGTTCTTCGAGATGGCTCATGACCTTCTCACAACTTGGTTGTGCATGCTCACTATATTCAAATAATAGACCACGTTATGGTCTCAAGCTCTTCTAGTATAAAACACACTCTCCCCCCTCAGAATGACAGTTCCTTCCAACTCTTTCTAGCAATATAAGAGAAAAATTCCATGAGGGGCTGGAAGGGTGGGTATTGTGAGAATGTTGGGTGCCATCTCAAAGAACCTTGCTTTCAAGGCAGCAACCTTCTGTTCTTTTTGTTTTTATTTTTTTTATTTATTTATTTAAAATGTATATCCCGCCCATCCTACCCACAGGGCAGCCCGGGGCGGTGAACAACATTCATTAAAACATAAAAACAATATAAAATTTTTAAACAATTTTTAATTACAATTTAAAAATACCCCAATATGTGGGGAAAGCCCCCATCCCTAACCCCACCCCACCCCTACCCATCGCCAAAAGCCTGACGGAACAGCCAGGTCTTACATATATGCCAAAACAGCAGGAGGGTGGGAGCCAGCTGAGCCTCCTCCGGGAGTGAATTCCACAGCACAGGGGTGACCACCGAAAAAGATCTAACATCGGTGGCCACCCGCCTCACCCGGGGAACCTCCAAAAAGGCTCCCACGGACGATCTCAAGGGTTGCACGGGCACATGGGGAGTGAGGCAGTCTTGCAGATAAGCAGGGCCTAGGCTGTGAAGGGCTTTAAAGGTTAAAACCAGCACCTTGAACCTGGCCCAGTGCTTTATAGGCAGCCAATGCAGAGCCCGGAGCACTGGTGTCATGTGCTCCCTGCGACCCGCCCCCGTTAGGAGACGGGCCGCGGCATTCTGCACCAGCTGCAGCCTCCGGACAAGCTTCTTGGGCAGCCCCACGTAGAACACGTTGCAGTAATCCAGCCTCGAGGTGATGAAGTCATGGATGACAGTGGCGAGGTCGGAGTCTGAGAGATATGGCCGAAGCCACCAGACAAGATGTAACTGCCGAAATGTACTCCCTGCCACGGCCACAACCTGAGACTACAAGCTGAGCCACGAATCGAGGAGCACACCCAGACTCTGCACTTGAGACACAATTTGCGGGGTAACCCCCCCCCAACAAGAGGAGATTCAAACACCCCAGGCTCCCCAAGCCCTTGCCCACCAACATCACCTCCATCTTGTCAGGATTCAGTTGCAGATGGCTTGACCTCATCCAAGCCCCCACAGCTGACAGGCACTGGGAAAATAAGGAGACTGCATGATCTGGGCGATGGAAAAGGAGAGGTAGAGCTGAGTGTCATCAGTATACTGATGACACTGCATGCCCTGAAACCCCCTCACGATCTCCCCTAATGGCTGCATACAGATGTTAAACAAGAGGGGGGACGGAATGGCACCCTGCGGGACTCCACACGTGAGGTCCCGGGGAGAAGACGTACACTCCCCAAAGACCACCCGGTGAGTTCTCCCAGCCAGGAATGAACGAAACCAGTCCAAGACCATCCCGTCAATTCTGGCACGGTCCCGCAGGCGAGTCACCAACACCTTGTGATCAACTGTGTCGAATGCGGCCAAAAGGTCTAGCAGGACCACTAAGGTCTGACGACCCTGGTCCAACGCCAGACGGAGATCGTCAACCAAGGCCACCAATGCCATCTCCATACCATACCCAGGCCGAAACCCAGACTGGGAGGGATCAAGGAAACTGGTGCGGTCCAGATGTTCCTGGAGCTGCCGTGCCACAGCCCGTTCAATAACCTTCCCTAAAAAGGGAAGGTTAGAGACCGACTGATAACTGGCAGGAGCATCAGCGTCAAGAGATGGTTTCTTGATCAGGGCTCTAACCACAGCCTTTTTTAGGTTGTCAGGCACCCTGCCCTCCCGAAGGGAGGCACTAACCACCCCAGCCAGCAATGGCCTTAGCGTCTCCTGGCTAGCTTTCACCAACCAGGACGGGCATGGATCTTGCTCACAAGTAGTGGCACAAACAGATCCCAACAAGGACTCCACATAAGCAGGCGACACCATCTGAAACCGATCCCACAGAACAGGACAGGAAAGGGCATCCACAGCCACAATATGATCCTCTGCAGTAACTGTGGTGCCGAAATCATGGCGGATGTGAGCGATCTTATCTCCAAAGTACTCGATAAACCGGTCACAGTCATCACTGGATTGCTCCAGGTCCAGGTGGAGGCAGACAGGACTGACCAAGTCTTTCACCACCCGGAAAAGCTCAGCTGGACGTGACTTTGCAGATGCAATAAGAGCAGCAAAGAACTACTTCATTGCTGCCTGCACCGCCACAGCATAGGCCTTTAAACTGATCTTATGCTGCGATCAATCATACTGGTCGCGAGTCCGGCGCCACCGTCAGTCTAACCGCCTTCTTCTTCGAGTGGGTCCTCACAGGCCCTTTTTACACAGCTCTGCAGGGTGGGGGGATCTGTGGGTACTCTGGTGCGTGAGTGGTGCATGCACATGGCCGCACATGCATCCCCACTCATCACACCCACTCATCCACACCCACAGAGTAACCACTGTTTCCCCCAGTTGCTCCGTGCATGGGGACAAGTGGGGGGAGGCTGAGTGGGGATGCATGTTAGGTGGGCACACACACCCTCACTCACTGTGGGCCCACACGCCGCATCGTTCACACGGGGCTCCCACACACATGAACACACAGTGTGGTTGCAGGGCTTGGCTTGGGGACAGCAGCCTGAGAAGGGCTTAGGGAAGCAAAATTCCTAAGTCCAGCCCTACCCCCATCAGCTGTTTGGCAGCTGGATGCATGTATCAAACAGCTCATGGGGGGAGAGGGTGCTGAAAGGAGTTTGCTCACCATGGCTGCCTATCAGCTGATTAGAGGGCCTGGAGGAGGTTCAGGCTCCCCAATCAGCTGTTTGACCAGAGTTTCTATGGCACAAAACCTGGGTGGGAGGACTGGATTTACAGCTGCGTCTGAATTGACAGGTGTCGACTGTGGCCAGGGGTGTTTTTCACCAACTACATCTGGTGAAAAGATTCCACCCATATATCCTGGACACCAACCTCACTACAGTTATCCATGCATTTGTCACCTCAAGACTGGACTATTGCAATGTGCTCCAAATGGGGCTGCCCATGGTGACAGTTCAGAAGCCGCAACTGGTGCAAAATGTGGCAGCACATCTGTTTACTGGGATTGACTGCAGGGAGCAAATACAACCAGTTCTCAGAGCATTGCACTGGCTGCCTATTGTCTTCCGGGCCCGATTCAAGGTGCCGGTCTTAACCTTTAAAGCTTTGCATGGCTTGGGCACTGCTTACCTTAAAGATCACCTTACCGCCTGGGATTCAGGGTGGCCTGTCTCTGGATCATCTGGGGGAGCCCTCCTGGAGGTCCTGCATTATTGGCGGGTTCAGACTGACAGGTGGGTGTTATCGGCATCTGGGCTGTCATTATGGAATGGCCTCCCAGGGAAGGTTCGCCTCATCCCACATATCCTGACTTTCTGACTAAGTTGTAAGACATGGCTCTTCCCTCAGGCATTTGGTGGCGTAGAGGGGTGGATGGGATGGGTTAATGGGGTGTGGGTGGGTTAATTTTTTATCACAGATGGGTTAGAATTTCCACTGCTGTTATGAGTTTTTATGTATTTTTATTTTATATATATTTATATTCATATTTATGTTTATATTTCATATTTTGTAATGTATTGTTGATCTAATGCTTTTATGTTCATCGCCCAAGTTGGCTGTGTGCGAGAGGAGCGGGGTATCAATAAATTTCCTTGTACAGTGGAATGGGAATAAATCAAGCATAATTAACTAGAGTATCATTTTAAGTCGAACTGTTCTTTTTCTGCTGCCCTAAGTCAATTAAATGTGCAACATTTTTCTGTTTGCTCTTCCTTGCTCCAGTTTCCTCATATCTGAAAGCTGCTGCCATGAAAACCCTATTAAGTGTTAAGACTCTGTTAAGCGGCAGTTAACACAGTTCATTTTCATCTCCATGAATACAACAGATTGATTACTCAAATTCAGCCTTCAGTCCTAAATAGAAACTGAATTAGGCCTGAGGCTTAGCAGGATTGCAACCTTTCCCCCATCCTCTCGCCAGACTCCATACCCTTTCCACATATTTGATAGCATTCATTTGTGTGTTCAGGAACATCCTCTGTATTATGCCATTCATTTACAGTTTTTTTTACATTTGTTTTCTTTTATTTAACGGATGAATCAGATAGTACGTAGGGGTGTGCATTTGTTTTGTTTTCTCCTAGTTACTAAAATGAATGGAGACCCATTCGTTTTAGTAACTAATGGTATGAAAAGATATGAATAACCAAATGATTGTTGTTTACTTTCATTTATTTTCATTTAAAAATAAATTATATATATATTTTTAAAATCAACTCAGCATGCTCAAAATGACTGCCGGGGCTTTTGTGTGCATGCACCCCTTTCCCAAAATGGTGTAAGCAGTATTGACACCATTTTGGCAAAGAGCAGCTGGTCTTCACGTTTACAGACTGCCTGCCCTTTTCCAAAATGGCTACAACACTGCCTGCACAAAATGGCCCTGGCGGCAATTTTAAGTAAAAGAAAAAAAAACAGCACATGTGCAAAATGGCCATCAGATCATTCTGTGCATGCGTGCTCCTTTCCAACGTGGCATCATCAGCACTGCAGCAGTTTTGGAAAAGGGTAGCCAGGCTGTACATGTGCAGTGCCAGTTTTGCACATGCACATACCGGCTGCCCGTTTCTAAAATGGAAAAGGGTGCACATACACAGAATGGTCTGGTGGCCATTTGCACATGCACAGTGATTGTATTTATTTATTTTTTAAAAAATATTTAATTAAACAATTGGGGAGGCAGAAAACAAAAAGGATTTTCAACAAAAACCTTAAAACAAAAAAGTGGTACCTTCTATACATTCTAACAGTAAGTCTCTAGGAGCATTCAAGTCACGCATTGGGTATTTTCAAATGTGACAGCTCGTTCAGCTGTCATGCTTTGAGCCTGGCTGTGATGAGAGTCCTCACCGTGAGCAGGATCAGGCCCTGTCATCGAACAAAAGTGATGGTGGCCAGGGCTGGGAAGGGGGTGGGGAAAGGGCAGGGGGACATGTGGACAGGGTCCACATGGCCCCGCCCCGCACATTGCTCAATATGGCCCAGCCCCCCTCCCTGATGGGTGGGTATGGCGGCCTATGAGGATTCTACGCCTGCCCGGAAACATTTTGGCCACCCGCCAGATTTAGATAGAGAAGACTATCAGACATGAAGGCCCACTTTACCATGGTCTGGGGTTGCTTTCTCCAGACCATGGCAGCGCTAACTTTGGGATCTACACTTGCAGGGAGCCCAGTGCACAACCTGGAGTTAGCCCTGCTGCAGTCCAGGATGTACTCTGCTCCTACCTACAGCAAACATCTGTTGGGCGGGACCTGATGTGACACCATCATTGGTGGCCACACCGGAGTTAGCATGGCCACGCATGGTAGTGTCACATTTGAAAATACCCACTGCACTCAAACTTTGACAACTGAGTTCCTTTCTGTGCTTGCTGCAGTGTATGTTGGCCAGTAATTCATGTGAAAGGCTGAAAGACCCATGATTTTATTTACAGCAGATTCCAGGCATAGGTACTTCCTTAATCTTGGAGAAGAGGAGTGCTATATAGCTCTGTGATAAACAGGGGTATAGTCTTTTTAAAAATGTCTCTTTGCCTTCTTCCCTGTCATGCCACTGACAACAACCAACCAATCAGAAGTGATAAATTAACAAAATATTTTGATGATGATGACATAACAGTAACAAACTAAGAAACTATGAAATAATAACAAAATACTAACATTTCAAATGTTTATTTCATTATTTTTTTCACTAAGCCTGTTGTGAACATCAAGGAGAAGTTTAGAAATATGTACACATTTTTGTTTTCAGGTTTCTGTACTGTTCACCTCTGCTTGAAAATGTAACTGTAGTACACGGCTCAGAAACCAGAAGACAAATTAAAGCAACTCAAGAGGCATTTGAAGTCACTTCCAATACTGTAGTTCCATGGTTTTATGATTATTCCTTGAAATCCCTCCTGAGATTGCTTGGGCTTTTGCACACCCACAGGCAAGATGGAGACAACACAAAAATTTTATAATAGCAATGACAGAAACCTTTTATTAACTATAACATGTATCCAGTCAAATACAATAAAGGTCTAATGATAATTTCCTATGCAATCTACCTCAGGGGAAATCCTTCACTCCCCTACCCCTCAGAACTCAGCAGGCTAATTTCAGCAAACAAGCCCATGCTGCACAAACCTCTTCCCAACCCCAACCCCACAAGATGGGGGGCGGGGGGGATGACGACATATCACTCCCTTGTGAAGCCACTCAGTTTAGAGAAGGATGCCACACAGTACAGTACCCCCTGCGGGTTGTCGGACTACAGAGACCACATTGGTCCACTGTCTCACCCCATTCACTCACCTAAAAGGGATGAAATGGTTATTCACAGTCATCCTGGTCTGGCATACTAAATCATTGGGTTGTAACAGAGACAGCAAAGTGCTGTCAGAATGACTTGGGAAGCTAGTGCTGATCAGATCCTGACTGAGTTGGGAGGCATAACAAAAGTGCCAGCAGCCAGGACTCGACAACAGGGAAATGCAAAAATATGCACCTACCTGGCCCAGGCCCTGCCCCTGTGTTGCAACCAGTGCCCTTCCATGATGGGCATCCATGGCAGCTGGCACAGACATGGTGGCTGTTCTAGCTCACCAGGTCATGGTGGACTCGAACAGATATGATATCCCACTGTAGCCCTCTGGCCCAGCTGGGCAGACTGTAGGAATGTGCGAATGCGGTTCAGATGTTCAGAGTTCGGTCAGAACTCGGTCTGTTCGGAGGACCAAACCTGAACCCGAACTGACTGAACCGAACTTGATCCCAAACTCCGAAAAAACCGAACAGTTTGGTTGGTTCGGATCAAGTTCGGATACTTTCAGGTGGCAAAAACGTGTCACTGGAAGGCAAAACGTGACAGGGAGGAGGAGTCAGCTGAGGAACAGACTTCCAGGCACCAGGGGTGGAGAGGCTTGAAGTAGCAGCCAGCCTGCCCAATCACCATCCCTTTTCGCCTCAGACCACTGGCTTCGCAGTCTGCTATTGGCCATGGGCTAGGCTGCACGGAGCCAATGGGGCTTGCGGTGAGGCGGGCGCAGCAAGAAACAAAACTGATTTCCTCCCCCCTTCCCAACACCTTCTGAGCTAGTCACTGTTCCTGACAGCAGGCATTTTCAGAAGACTTCCTCTCCCAGCAGTTCCCAGCTCCCTAATCCATTGCCATCCTCCTCCTATTTCACCCATCCAACCCTTTTACCTTCATATTATTATTTACTTCAATTATATTAGATAGATTTAGGTGTTATTTTTTGTTTTTACCCCTCCCTGTTTTCCCTGTGTTCAATCTTCCTCCCTCCCTCCCCCCTCCATTGAATCCTTTCCCTCTCCCTCTTATTCCATCCCTGATTCCCTTCCCCTGTTTTAAGTTTTGGATTTATTTAGAGTAGGATTATTATTAGATTGATTTTCATTTCAGTTTTGTACCCCTCCCTGTGTTCTCTGTGTTTCCCCCTGTGTAATATTGTATAGATAGATAGATAGATAGATAGATAGATGATATACATAGTAGTTAGCTTAGTGAGATAGATAGACATACAGCATGTTTGTAGTACAAGGTCTTTGTAGTTATCAGGATATTCCATTTAGTCCCATAGGTTTTAGAATAGTTAAGAGCAGTTAGATTTAGTGTAGAGATAAATATAACATTAGATAAAAAAATCTGAGTAAAAATATATATATATATAAAATCTTTCTGTGTGTTTGAGTTGGAAGACATGGAGAAGGGAAGCAGGAGAGGCCGGTCTGTTGCCCGTAAGACAGGCAATGGGACATGCGGGAGAGGTGGCAGGGGCCGTGCCTGCAGACCGGCAGCAGGCAGCAGCAGCAGCCCGAGCACATCACTACTCCCCAAACTCCGCAGGCCTGCTTTAGGGCAACAGGTTTCAGCAGCTCAGCATCGTCTCCTGGCAGTGCTCTCCACTGCCACGCAGGGCACTGCAGTACATGAGGTTGTGGATGTCTCTGCTGCAGCTGCAGGAGTAGGTGCTGTTGCTTCTGATGTTCCTCCAGGGCCACCAACGTCCCCCACTGTTGAGGCAAACCCCAGCAGTTCAGAACTGGTGGATCCCACCCCGGCTGCTAGAGGCAGGGCCCAATCCCCGGACAATGTCAGTAGGGAGAGGAGTAGAAACAGCAGCAGTAGTAGCAGTTATAGAGGGGGGCACAGAGTGAGTGCCAGCAGCATGGCGGGCATGGACAGTCTAGCCTCAGGGTCCCAGTACTCCCCTTCACGGGACATCACCGTGATCGCGGACAGTGAGTCAGAGGCAGACACTAGTGCTGCAGAGGAGATGTCTGGAGCTGAGGCGATGGCTGACCCTCCTCCCAGAGCTGTGTTGCCAGTGCCACAAAGTTCTCCCCCTCCCAGCAGTGTTGGCAGTATTGCATCACCCGGGGTGAACCAGAAGGCAGGAGGGAAAAAAATTCCTCAGTCTGGGATCATTTTAAGCTGTTGCAGGCAGATGATCCCAGAGAGGTGCAGTGCACTTTGTGCAATAAGCTGGTGAAGCGTGGGCAGGTGATCACCAATCTTGGGACAACTGCAATGGAGAGGTACCTTAAGTCATGCCACAGTGCTCTGCTGCTAAGCGGGAAGGCAGGGGAAGTGGATGCCAGCGGGTTTGCGACTGCAGCAGCCAGTCGCCCACCTCCTTCAGCGGGCAATTGTCCTGCACCAACTGCTGCTGCCTCTACCAGCAGGAGCAGGGGGGAAGAACAGCAGCAGAAGCCTTGCCAGCAGCATCAGTCCACCATTGAGGAGCTGTTGTGGGGGCAGCTGCCAAGGCCATTTCAAGAGAAAGCCAAGCACCTGTTGGCCAAAATGATTGTACTGGATGGGCAGCCATTCTCAATTGTAGAGGACAAGGGCTTCCAGTGGTTGACTGGGTTCCTGGCCCCCCAGTTTAAGCTGCCATCCCGCACCACCCTCAGTCGGACTGCAGTGACAGACCTTTACAGGGCTTTGAAGTAGCAGGTGAGGGAGCAGCTGGCAGGGGCTGGGGGGTCTATGGTCCACTTCATTACAGACCTGTGATCCAGCAGGAATGCCCAGCATGCGTACCTGGTGGTAATGGCACACTGGTGGCAGGACCTGGAGGCAGCTTTGGGGAGTGGCAGGAGGGGTCTCGAAGCAGGGTCTAGGTGGNCGTACCTGGTGGTAATGGCACACTGGTGGCAGGACCTGGAGGCAGCTTTGGGGAGTGGCAGGAGGGGTCTCGAAGCAGGGTCTAGGTGGACCCTGCTTCAGGCACAAGTCATGGACATCCCCCACACTGCCAGGAACACTGATGCAGCCCTATCCACCATGGTAAGGGAGTTGGTTATGCCAGGCGTGGCCTTCACCAAGGGGTGTGTTGTGACGGACAATGCCGCAAATGTACTAAAGGCAGTCCATGAGGGGGGCTTCACCAGCATCCCTTATGCCACACACACCCTTCACCTGGTGGTCAGGGATGCTCTGGGCTTGGGGGATAAGGGGATTGGGGAAGGCACCCTTAGCTCCCTGATAGAGCAGGGGAGAAAGCTGGCGGGGTTCTTCAACTGGAGTGTGAAGGGCAGAGAGCTCATCTGGGAGAAGCAGGCTGAGCAAGGCTCCCCAGTGCACCAGGTGGTCCAGGATGTGGCCACACGGTGGATTTCCACCTTCCTGATGCTCGAGCGGCTTCTTGAGCAGAAAGTCGCCTTACATCAGGTGCAACTGGAGATGGACTGCTGGGCACCGGAAGGGTTTAATGGGATGGAATGGGAGCTCCTGGATCAAACGGTCTTCATCCTGAGACCATTCCTTGTCATTACGGAAACCTTGAGCAGCTCCACTGCCACCCTCAGCCAGGTGACCCCTCTGGTCCAGAGTCTCCAGAGGAGGCTGGACGAGATTCTCGGGGGGCGGGATTGTGGCCCTGCCAGCAGGAAGCTGGTCAATGAGGCGCTTGACCAGTGTGAAAGCTGAAGTCAGGGCTGGAGGCGCATTCTGACATGCTCCTGAAGTGGGAGTAATATGTCATGGCAGCAATGCTGGATGCCAGAGTCAAGGGCATCATGGTACACCAGACAGCAGTCTATGCCCTCTGGAAGGATGTGCTGGTGGAGCGGGTCCAGAAGGCAGAACGGACTATGCAGCAGAACACCCCTGGGGATGGTGGGAGTGGGAGCAGCCAAGGGATGTGCAAATAGAACCGAGTTTGGAAATTTGGTTCGGTTTGGTTCAAAAATCGAGTTCGGTTCGGAAGTTCGGTTCGGTTGACCAAACTAGTCAAGTTTGGTCAAATTCCTAACTACCGAACCAAGTTCATACATTCAAATCCCATGTTTTAAGCTGTTTTTGGCCTTCCGCACTGGTTCAGATTCGACCAAACATTTCGGTCGAATTCAAGTTCGGTTAGGAAGTTTGGTTCAGTTGACCGAACTATTCGAGTTCAGTCCGAACTCTTAACTTCCGAACCGCATTCACGCACCCCTCTCAGTCAGGCGGGTCTATCCCTGCCCCCAGTCCTAGCGGTAGCAGCAGCAGTGCCAACAGCAGCAGAAGCAGCTCGACCTAGGTGCATGCCACTCTGGGGAGCATGGGATGCCCCACAACCATAGGGCAAGCAACGTGACTGAGGGCAGTGGTGGAGGTGGTTCCCAGGCAGAGCTACGAGAGGGAGTACGACAGCACCTCAGCAGCCGTGGAGACCTACCTGGAGGAGGAGCCATTCATTGATTCCAGCAGTGATCCCTTGTCCTACTGGGTCAGCAAGACCAATGTGTGTCCATCCCTGTCGAAAGTGGCCATGGGTCTTTTGTCCTGCCCACAAACCAGTGTCCCCAGCGAGCGGGTGTTCTCGATGGCGGTGGACATTTTCTCCCCACACTGCTTGAGACTGGGGGCTAAGTTGGTGGAGCAGTTGCTGTTCATTAAGGTGAACCTTCTACTGCTGGGATTCCCTGAGCCATCCCTGGACAAGGATTGATGGTGCAGTGGCACATGTCATTCCATGCCAGGGGCAGTCATGGGACGGGGTTCCTCCTCCTCAATCTGGGCTAGGTCTACTGCTGCTGTGCTGCTGATGTGCTGTCCCTCCCTCCCAATGACTGGCACCCTCTCTCTCTCTCTCTCTCTCTCTCTCTCTCTCTCTCTCTCTCACTCACTAGATGGCCTTGGCCAACTTATCTGACTGACCTCATGACACAGGGTGGCATTGGGAAACTTTAAGCCTGCCAGCCGGCCAATGCCTACATGATCTCAGCACGCCAATGTGACACTGACTAGCTTTCGCTCTCTCTCACTGCACAGTCTTTGCTAGCCTATCTGAGTGCCCTACTGCCAATGTCCCACCCTGTCTGCCCTACTGCCTGTCATGCCACTCTGCCTGTCTGCCCGCCCAGCTTGCCGTCAAGCTAAAAGCATGCCTCAGTCCACCTTCCTGCCTCCCATGCCAAGGTGTCTGTCTGCTCACCCAGGTTGCCTAGCTCAAAGCCTGCCCAAGCCCACCTTCCCTACTGCCTGTCATACCACGCTGCCTGCCTGCCTGCCCCACCCAGGTTGCAAAGCTCGAACCCTGCCTCAGTCTTCCTGACTGCTGGTCATGCCACGCTGCGTGCCTGCCTGCTCTGGCAACCAAAGTCTGCTGCTGCTAGTGCCAATGGTCCCCAGGCTTATATGCTGTCTGTGCCAAGGGTTCTGTACCCTGGCAACCAATGTCTGCTGCTGGCAATGGTCCCCAGGCCTATATGCTGTCTGTGCCAAGGGTTCTGTACCCTGGCAATCAATGTCTTCTGCTGCTGCTGCTGCCAATGGCCCCCAGGCCTATTTCATTTCATTTTTCATTTCACCTTTTATTTGTATACCGCTCTCTCTCACCTACGGCGACTCGAGGCAGCTAACAACTAAGGTAGAAACATACAAGGAACCATAACAATTATAATTCAGTGCAAAACAACATAACCTAAATAACCTCTCAATTATTACAATATAACATATACCATAATCTCTCATCATTAACCATACCCTCTCCTTCCCTCACATAGTTCAATACAACAACAATAAATCAATATTATTACAATATATCACAGTTTATCCATATCATCCCATCCATATGCTCCATCCCTGATGCTACCAGGGAAGGGCCCCATCTACTCCCCCCTATGCTCCTGCTCTCACCAGGAGGGGGGACCTATCGTCCACAAAGTTTACAATAATACAGCAACAATCTAAATATCAAATACACATTTCTTCTACAAAATCACCAAAACATAACCCTTCCATCTCTAACCTAATTCCCAAATCACACTCCCATCCTAACCCCACCTCCCCCAGTACCTTCCCCTGCTGTCACCAGGGGTTGGTGCTGCCCCCCCAATACAACACACCACTCAATATACCCTTCACCCAACATGACTCCTTCCCCCACAAACCCAGCACAAAACAACTCACAATAATAACAAGCCCCTAAATCCCCACAGCTATGCTGTCTGTGCCAAGGGTTCTGTACCCTGGCAACCAATGTCTATTGCTGTTAGTGTCAGTGGCCCCCAGGCCTATATGCTCTTTGTGCCAAGGGTTCTGTACCCCAGGTTGATGCCAAGCTCAAAGACTGCCTCAGCCCACCTTCCTGCCTCTCATGCCAAGATGCCTGTCTACCCGCCCAGGTTCCTGCCAAGAGAGAGAGAGAAAGTCTCCCCATTGCTAGAAGGAGAGACAGACACAATCCCACCCATGCTGTCACTGGCACTATATGACTAGAGAGAGGGGGGAGAGAGAGAGAGGCTCCCCACTAGAGGGGAGGCCAGCTCAAGCTGCCACCTGGCAGAACCAGGAAGAACTCCCATCCGTACCCGATGCCCACATGCAGCAGCAGCAAACCTACCAGAATGAGATGGAATATAACATAATGTGGAATGTATTCCGTGACTTCCTGTGTGTGTTTCTATACCTACCTATTGCATAATTGAATGAAGAGTGCCCAACCATGCACTACTTCTAGGGACATCATTCAGCTCTCATATGCTGTCATTCCACTGTACCTGAATCAGTCATGCTCGCCCATCCCAGGAACCATCAATGAGATTCTGGGACCATCATTCCAGTCACTGGGGACTGTCATTCCAATCCACTGCATCCAGAAGCCTGGTGCCTGGCCCGCACACCATCCTGCCTGCCCCCCCGCCAGCCTACTCCTCAGCACCTACCCATGGATGCCTGTTGAAGCTTCTGGGAAAAAAAGCCCCTCTGACCACCTGCCGCCTGCTGCCCACTTGCAAGGAGTCTGTCTCTCTTTCTCTCTTGGACACACACACACAGACACAAGCCCTGCCCCTCCTGGGGGGGCTATCTGCAAGTTGAGACCCTGCTGCTGGCACATCTTTGGGGGTAATACATTAGCTATGTTACACATGGAGGTGCCAGCCAGGTGCTGCTGGTAGGGACCGACTAGCTGTGTGAGATTCTGCCACCTCCCAGATCTTCAGCACAGAGGGATAAAAGATTGGCAGTTGAAACAATGCTTGTAACAATAACATCAACAGTATAAAACCAAACATATATCCAATAAAAGAAAATGGTCTAGCCTACTTGTCTTTAGGCCTGCCCCCTGGAACTTGGGGGAAAGGCAAAAGAGGGTCAGGACAGGACTGAGGGGTGGGCAGCCTTTGCTCTAGCATATTGTAGCCATGGGTCAAGGTGAAATCCACGGCCCCTGCCATGGCTGCATGCCACCTGGAGACCGACTGGCGATATTCCATCTCAGCGAAGACAGGTATTCCATCTCAGTGAAGACGTACTGGGCATACGTCTCCACCTTCTTTTTCTCCACCTCAAGTGCCTGGAACTGTTCCACCAGGCATTTTCCATGGTGGCTGTTGCAGGCCAGCCATGAAGTCCTGGGTGGGTCTCTCCACCTCGGCCCAAAAGGCCCTTGCTGCTGCAGACTCCCTGGGCCTGGGGGACTCCACATCAGAGGTGGTGGAGGAGGAAGGGCTTACATGGCATTGCTTCTGATGTGCCTTCCCCCCCTTCTTCTGGTGATGAGGATACTCCACAGCCATGATGTCAGAGTCCTGCTGCTGCCGCCTCACCATCAGCCCATGGAGTTTTTCACTGTGGGCTATCAGTCCTGATGTGGTCCCCTCACGCTGCCTCTGGAACTTTTTATGGCAGACCCAGGGCCGGCCCCAGGGTTTGTGAGGCCATGTACGAAGTCTTGGTGTGGGGCCTAATTTGCATAATTAGGCCCCACCTAATTATGCAAATGTATAAATTTACATATAACTTACTTCCTCTTGACAGGAAGGATTTCCATTCTCCACCACTCTGAGCAACCATGGAGAAGCATGGTCTCCCAATGGTCCCCCCCCTCCCCAGCTGAGCATCTACCACCACTCCCCAGGAGTGGTTCAGCCGCAGGGGCAGCCAAGCGGGCAGTGAGGCAGGCACAGAGAGACTGACTGCATCCACTGCCTTACTGGGGGAGGGAGGTGAGCATAGCCAGCCTCGTCTCCAGGGCCTGTTGCTTCTTGCTGCTGGTGCTGCCTTTGCCTTGTGCACACATGCAGTGTGACCACTCCAGAGGTGCTGCTATCACACGCACAAGACACCCAAAATGCAGCTAGCTTATTATGCGCATTATGCTATGAAAAGAAACACATAACCAGTTCAGTTGTGCCCCCATAATCCGTTCATGCTGCCCCCACTCCATAACCAGTTCATTTATGCCCCCTCCCCTATATAATCAATTCACTCTACCCCCACCCATAACCATTTAATTTGTGCCCACGGGGCAGCATGAATTGATTATATGGGGGTGCAAATGAACTGATTATGGGGTGCGGGTTTAAAGATAGTATTCCTGTTGGCAATAACTTCATTAAGAAGAGTTAGTGAAATAGCAGCCATAATAATCTCAGAACCATATTTGCATATTTATTTTTCAATACAGAATAGATATTGCTTTACATCCTAAATTCCTACCTAAGAGAGTATAAGTAAGACAGGTGTGAGAATGTGGCCCTTTTTACACGGGCCTCTCCCAGCAATGAACATGCAGATTTCTGTGTGTTCATGGGTGGGGGAGCCCCCTGTGAACGACATGGTGGACACACCCATGGTGAGTGGGGGTACGTGCGTGCCCACCTAACATGCATCCCTACTCACCCCCCCACTCGTCTCCATGCAAGGAGCAACTGGGGGAAATGGTGGTTACTATGTGGGTGTGGATGAGTGGTGGGTGAGTGGGGATGCTGTGTGAATGCCCCATCCATTCACTGGCGCACCCATGGACTCCCCACCCAGCAGAGCTAAGTAAAAATATCATGTGAGGACTGGAGCCACTCGAAGAAGAACAGAAGGTTGCTACTTTGTAAACAAGGTTCTTTGAGATTGCTTAGAACATTCTCACAACATGCACCCTTCCAGCCCCAAATGGAATTATTTTCTTATATTTCTAGAAAGGGTTGGAAGGAACTGTCATTCCGAGGGGGAGAGTGCTTTTTATATTAGAGGAGCTTGAGACAATCACGTGGTCTATTATTTGAATAGGGTGAGCATGCAGAATCCAGTTGTGAGAATGTTGGGAGCTATCTCGAAAAACCTTCTTTACAAGGCTACAACCTTCTGATCAGCACATGGGGAGGAGCTGTTTGTAATCAAACAGCATTATCTCCCAGTCCGATCGGGTGTCCCCGCTGCTGCTGCTGCTGCTGCTGCTGTTAGGAGGGAGAAGCAGGTAAGCATGGGGACTGGAGCCAGGGACGGGAGGAAGAAGAACTGATTGGTGGAGAAGGTGGCTTCCCAACCAGACAAGTGTAGGACCCCGCTGGCTGCTGGGCCATGTGCGGCTGCACATTATTATTATTATTAACAAACATTTATATAGCGCCAGCAGTGTACCTGGCACTTTACAAAGTAATAAAATAGACACGGTCCCTGCCCCTAGGGCTTACAATCTGAGAGACAGGAGCTGGGGGAGAGACATAGGAAGGGGAACAGAGGGAGAGACAAGGGGTCTAACATTCATGAAGATGCGAGGTCTCAAGTGCACGTACTTGGCTTGGTTACGATGAGAATGACAGCAGGCAGGTCCATGTTGCAAGGATAAGGGTAAACCGATCGTAGGTATAGGAATAGTGGCTCAGCAGGATAAAGAGTCAGACAGAGCAGAGCGAAAGAGGTGAGTTTTAAGGAGAGATTTGAAGGTATGAAGGGAGGGGGCAAGGCGGATGTGGACAGGGAGGGAGTTCCAGGCATGGGGGGCAGCAAGTGAGAAGGGACGAAGGCGCTTAGGGGAGCAGGGAAGGCGTGGAAGGGTGAGAGAAGGGACAGAGGAGGAGCGAAGTGCACGGGCTGGAGTATGGAGGGCGATAAGTGCAGAGAGGTAGGGGGGAGCAAGGTTGTGAAGAGCTTTATAGGTGAAGACTAGGAGCTTGTGCAGGATTCGTTCAGGAAGGGGAAGCCAGTGAAGCGAAGAGAGGAGGGGCTGCACATGGTCGAAGCGACTGGCGAGGTAGATGACCCTGGCAGCAGAGTTTTGGACAGAGATGAGGGGAGAAAGGTGAGACCGGGGAAGGCCAGTGAGAAGGAGGTTACAGTAATCGAGGCGAGAGATGACCAGAGCATGAACAAGAGTTTTGGCAGACGAGACAGAGAGAAAAGGGCGAATCTTAGCAATGTTATGGAGGGAGAAGCGACAGGATTTAGCAACAGAGTCAATGTAGGGTTTAAAAGAAAGGGCTGAGTCAAAGATGAAGCCTAGGCTACGGGCTTGGGGGACAGGCAGGATGGTGACTCCATCAATAGTTATTGACAGTGAGGAAGGAGAGGAAGGATGAGGGGGGAAGATAAGGAGTTCAGTTTTAGCCATGTTGAGTTTGAGTTGACGTTGAGACATCCAGGTAGAGATGTCAGAGAGACAGTTGATGAGACGAGCTTGAACAGAGGGAGAGAGAGAGGGAGTAGAGAGATAGAGTTGAGTGTCATCAGCATAGAGGTGGTATTGGAAGCCATGGGAGGCAATGAGTTTGCCTAAGGATGAGGTATAGATCGAGAAGAGGAGAGGGCCAAGAACAGAGCCTTGAGGAACACCAACTGAGAGGGGGAAGGAGGAGGAGGCGGAGTTGGAGAGAGACACATTAAAGGAGCGGTCAGAGAGGTAGGAGGAGAACCAGTTATGGACAGAGCCACAAAAGCCAAGGGAGTGAAGGGAATCCAGCAAGAGTGAGTGGTCAACAGTATCGAAGGCAGCAGAGAGATCAAGGAGGACAAGAATGGAATAGAGACGTTTAGATTTAGCCACCAGAAGATCGTTGGTGATCTTAGCGAGAGCAGTTTCAGTAGAATGAAGGGGGCGGAAGCCAGATTGGAGGGGGTCAAGGGAGGAGTTGGAGGATAGGAAGTCAAGGCAGCGGGAGTAGACAACACGTTCAAGCAGCTTGGAAGCAAAAGGAAGGAGTGAGACAGGACGATAGCTAGAAGGGTCAGAGGGGTCAAGAGTGGACTTTTTGAGAATAGGAGAGACTGTGGCATGTTTGAAGGCAGAAGGGAAAGAGCCAGTAGAGAGGGAGAGGTTGATGATGTGCAGGAAGGAAGGGGCGACAGTGGGAGTAATGGAGGTGAGGAGGCGGGAAGGAATGGGATCAAGGGGGCAAGTGGAAGGGTTGGAGGAGGAGAGCAGAGAGGAGATTTCCTTAAGGGAGGCAGGGGAGAAGGAGGACATGAGAGAAGGAGGGGGAGGAGGGAGAGGGGTGGGAGTGGGAAGAGAGGAGTGGGAAGCGATGTCGAGGCGGATCTTGTCTATCTTGGAGGTGAAGAAGGAGGCAAGATCCTGAGCAGAAAGGGAAGAAGGAGGGGGAGGACAGGGAGGCTTGAGGAGGGAGTCAAAGGTAGAGAACAGGCGGCGAGGGTCCCGAGAACAGGACTCAATGCGGGAGGCATAGTAGTGTTGTCTAGCAAGGGAGATAGCAGAAGTAAGGGTGGAGAGACAGAATTTGAAGTGAAGGAAGTCAGCGTGAGAATGGGATTTGCGCCAGAGTCGTTCAGCAGCACGAGTGCAAGAACGGAGGTGGCGGATACTAGGGGTGAGCCAAGGACGGGGGTTGTGGGAGAAGGCAGGGCGGGAAGAGAGAGGGGCATGGGAGTCAAGTGTGGAGGAGAGAGAGGCGTTGAGAGCAGAGACAGCGGAGTCAGGGGAGGAGGAAGAGAAGACTGTAGGAAGAAGGGGAGAGAGAGAGGAGGCAAAGTCCAGGGGATCAATAGCTTGAAGGTCACGGAAGGGGCGTAGAGAAGGGGAAGAGGAGGGGGGACAGTGGGAAATGTTGAAAGAGGCAAGGAAGTGGTCTGATATAGGATGAGGATCGAAGGAGAGATCAGCGACAGAGCAGTTTCTAGAGAGGACAAGATCAAGAGAATGGCCATTAGTATGGGTGGGGGAGTTGGTCCAAAGGTGGAGGTTGAAGGAGGAGGCTAGGGAGAGGAAGCGAGAGACTGAGGGCTGAGATGGGTCATCAACATGAATGTTGAAGTCACCAAGGATGAGAGTGGGGATATCAACAGAGAGGAAGAAAGTGAGCCAGGACTCAAAGTCAGAAAGAAAGGAAGAGAGAGGACCAGGGGGACGGTAGATGACAGCAACACGTAGATGGAGGGGGGAGTAGAGGCGCACGGAGTGAGCCTCAAAGGTATGGAAGGAGAGAGAGGGGGGAGGAGAAATTGGTTGGAACTGACAGGATTTAGCAAGAAGGAGGCCCACCCCACCACCCCGTCCTTCAGGGCGGGGTTGGTGAGAGAAGGAGAGACCCCCACAGGAGAGGGTAGCAGGCGTGACAGAGTCCGAGGGAGTGATCCAAGTTTCAGTAAGGGCAAGGAGCTGGAGGGAGCGAGAGAGGAAAAGATCATGGATATAGGGAGCTTTACTGATAGATGAGCGACAGTTCCAGAGGGAGCAGAAAAATGGTAGTTGATGAGGGGGGAGGCAAGGAATAGGGATAAGATTGGGAGAAGGGGAGCGTCGTGGTAGGCTAGAGACAGGAGGAATAGGGATAAGATTGGGAGAAGGGGAGCATCGAGGAAGGCTAGAGACAGGAGTGGAAGGGGAGCAATGAGAGAAAGTAGCCAAGGGAGCAAAGGATGTATGGGGGAGGTTAGAGAGTGGTGATCGGTTGGGGGGAGGAAGAAGCTGGGAGGAGAAAAGTAGAGGAAGAAAAAGATGGACAGGAAGAGGAGAAGGAGAGGAGGGAAAGAAAAGGCGAGAAAATAGGGCAGACATGTTAGTGAGTAAGATAGGAGGGGGAAGTACAGTAGAAAAGAAATGGAGAAAAGTACCTGTAAGGCGCGCGCCTTTAGGCGCGCGCTTTTCGGCCCGCTGGTCGGTGGAGCTTGGGGCGGCAGGAAGGCCAAGCCCCAGGAGAGTCGTGGTGTCCTCGAGCGATGACAGCCGAGGATGCTGGGAGCGTATGCAGACGAGCTGCAACCTCACCAGTCCTTGGCCCGCTGGTCGGTGGAGCTTGGGGCGGCAGGAAGGCCAAGCCCCAGGAGAGTCGTGGTGTCCTCGAGCGATGACAGCCGAGGATGCTGGGAGCGTATGCAGATGAGCTGCAACCTCACCAGAGCCACATGTGGCTCATGCCTGGGGCCGACCCTGGGCAGACCTAAAGAACATA
The DNA here is from genome assembly GCA_003113815.1 of Sphenodon punctatus. NCBI lineage: Eukaryota > Metazoa > Chordata > Lepidosauria > Sphenodontia > Sphenodontidae > Sphenodon > Sphenodon punctatus. The sequence continues at coordinate 2,859,743 of QEPC01000529.1, read as the reverse complement.
CAAAGATAGGAACATAAGAAGTGCCATACTGCATCAGAACAATGGTCTGTCAAGCCCTGCCTGCATTGTTTCTCCACAAGAGGGTGGGTGGCCAATCTCTCTCTTCAGGGGACTTCCTAACATGTCATAGGGCAATCCATTCCCTGTTGTTCCTGCCCCCATGCCTTACCTTTCATTCTACAGAGCCACCCTCATACCTCACATACCACCGCAAGACATCGGACCTTGTCTGCCCTGTGTCTGGGGGTGGCACTGGCGACCTCCGCCTTGGTGTCCTGCGCCTGCCCCTGGCACCGGCATTTGAGGATTCCAAATCCTCACCCTCTCTGAAACAAGAACTCATAAACAACACCTAAGTATATCATGCATTTATGATGATGCCTCTAGTCCTCCCTCCTTGGTGTGCTTGGGGTGGCAACCAGAGATGGTGATTCAGGCTTGCTGGCACGTGCAAATCCTGCCATTATTGGGTGCTGGGGGATGGAAACTGGAAAGACCGTGATGGGCACGCGCAATTAATCTTGCCCTTCTTTGGTTGCTAGGGAGGGATAGCAATGGAGAGACCCTTGCTGGCGCGTGCAAATCCTGCCCTCCTTGGGGTGCTAGTAGGGGATGCTAGGGATAGCAAATGGAGAGATCCTTGCTGGCACGTGCAAATCCTGCCCTCCTTGGAATGCTAGTAGTGATGGCAACTGGAAAGGCCCTGGCTGGCACGTGCAAATCCTGCCCTTGCTAGCCTGACATATGTTTGGGTGGGGGTGCTCATGCTCATGCCTGACTGTTGGAAGAGCCCCTCACACTACAGTACCCTCTCTCTCTGTGGCAGACATCTGCTGCCACCCGCTGATGCCCACTGTTTCTGTCTGACTGCCCACCACCCACGCACCCACCTGCATGGCAGGATAGTATAGTATTCTTCTTTTCCTCAAAGTAAAAAAAAAGTTTACAAACCTGGCAGCAGTGGCAGCACTTCCTGTGCCCTCCGGCTCTTGCTCTTCCTCCACCACCGAACGTCCAGCAGCATCAGGAGGAACCTCTTCCTCCTCCACCACCAGCTCTGGGAGCACCACCTTGCGCCCCCAGAGTTTAATCAAAAAAACATTCTTTGACTTCTTCATTTATTTATTTATTTATTTATTAACAAGTACTCCAGCCAACAGTCACCCACCAACACTCACTCACTCACCAACCCACCAAAACATCACAGCCAAACCAAACACACAAACAGCCAAAACACAAAGACCGAACAGTCAGCCAGTCACACACACATGCTCTCTCCCCACACAAGCTCCGCGCGCACTCAAATTTCCGGTTTCTGGCACGATCATTGGATCTCGCAATAACTTTTTCCGAATGGCCGAACCGAACTCAACCAAACCGAACGACCGAACCCAAACTCGGTGACCAGACCGAATAACTGAACCAAATTACCGGACAGAACCGGACCGAACCGAACCCAAACTGTGATCTGTTTGCACGTCCCTAGCAGACTGTAACCTAGGGTGTGATCCCAGAGGTTTCCATGATCACAGCCTGGGATTGATACTGACATGCCTGAGAGCAATCCTGGGCCAACATCTGGTGCTGCAACAACAAACAAGCTGGTGGCTCATGGGCATCAACAGGCCAAAGTGGACCACTGTCACCTTTGTTAACTCCCATTGATCACTGGACCAAATGAAGGGTGTAACAACAACAAAACCCCACCAACCCTGGCTCAAATGCATCTAGGTTATTGTACAAAGACACAAAAAACAAAGGCAAAGGCACTGCAAACAAGGCACTAAAACCCTCAAGCTCAACTGGTCAATCTGATTGAGGGGAAAAATTCCTTCCTAAGTCTAAAACTGGCAGTTCAGATTCATGCAGTGACCAGCTGAAGAGGCCACTTTCACCAGCTCCAACTCTACTACAGATTTCTCCAGGCTTGACAGGGTCATATAAATCCAAGGAAGCATGTTGCTAATGCAAGAACATTACCTTTGCTCAAGAAACAGGAAAGGTGAGAAGCCCAGAGTACTCAGCTGTTTTCAACGCTGTCCGAGCCACCATTGTTCGCCGCCTCAGTGGGCAGGTGTGTGTGTGTGTGCATGCTTTTTGAAGGTGGACAGAGATTAAGGATAATGATACTGAATACAAGGTTTTGTCCACATTGAAAGCAAAATCCGAAAAGTTGCAGACCAAAAATTAAAGGGCTGATCATTTCTGGATGGAAAGATAATAGCAAATAAAAGACTGAGCCATATTTTGTCAGAGAACCAAACCCTTGTGGTGCCTTCCAACCTGACAATGGGTACTTTCAGACGATACGGGGCCCTTTGGCCCCGTACCGGCACCACCGGCTTCGTTCCCCGCCGGGGTCACCCCGTAATGGCACAACAGACGTGCCGGGGGGATCCCGGCGGGGAAAGTGGGAGGGGCCGGGGCCGCGCGGCGCAACGTGCCGCCGCACGGCCCCGCCCCCTCCACGCACCCTGCCGCCCGCTCTCCAAGGAGACGGGCGGGCGGCGGGGCCAATGCGGCCGCCGCGTCCGGCCGAACGTGCCACGGCCCGGGATCCCGCCGGGGATCCCAGGCCGTGGCACGCGGCCAGATGTTACTTTTCCTTGGCCACGGCCCGGGGTCCGTTTGACCACGCTTCCCGGGACCTTCCCCCGGCTAGCCCGGGAAGCGTGGTTCAAACGAACCCCATGTGTTTATTGACCGTGGCCAACATCTGGCGCGCCGCAAACAGACGTACGGGACACGGTGACCACAGGTGGGTATTCACCGTGGTTCACCGTGTTAACGTCACGTCTGAAATCACCCAATTGTATGATTTGGTTCTATTGCTTATTCCCATTTTAGTCTATGGAAATTTCATTATCTTGGTTGCTCTGATGCAAGTATGGAACAACTTCACTGTATTAAGACAAGCTATTCCACAGTTACCTCAGTATAAGGAAGCAACATTGGTGAGAAGTTTTGATGATGAGAAGATGCAAGAAAAAGCAGAGGTAAAAAGGAAAGCAGAGTGTCTACTTCTTCCTATGCCTGCATTAATAAGGAACAGCTCTATTAAGGTCACCAGTACTACACTAGTAGAAAACTATTATAAGAAAAGGAAATATTTCCATTTTTTGTATTCCCATAAATTGAAGCTTACTATAATACACAACAGTGGACATTAATTTGGGAACATTCTGACTACTCTTGATTTTAAATAAAATGCATAGCATCCCTTCAAGGATTAATTTAATTAGCAATTATATTAGTGTTGGCAAGATATGGTTCAGGCAGAAAATGAGTATTTTTCTACATTATGTCCATGTGGGTAATGAGGAGAAAGTGTTTGTAATGTAATATGTTTGCTGAAAATAAGATTAGTTGGCCTAGATGAGGTGAAATTAAAGCATTAGGTTGGGGCATACAGGTACTTGAAACCATAGCATTCCTAAGGGTTAGCAAATATTCCTTATTAGCCAACTGCTCTTGTTTTTTTGATGTGAATATCCTAGTTGTATCTACTTGGAACACTAGTTGAAATATTTTTCTGGGGGATTGGGGTTTTGTGGGGTTTTTTTGGTGTTTGCAATGAAGCTTTTGCACTCCACAATGAAGACTCCCACCTAGGTCTAAAACTGGAGTAAATCCCAGATTTTTGTTAAACGGATGGCCTGCTTTGAAATTTAGAGACTATAGGGGGTTGCTAATTGTAGAAGTCAATTTAAATAAATGACAGGATGTGGACAGATCTATATAAAAAGACAGTATTCATTACAAAGCACGTGGAACAGAACAGTGTGTTTATTGTGTTCCAAATGCATGCTGTGACCAAAATAATGTTGAGAACATAATGATGGGGAATTGTTTATTTAATTTACAGTGTGCACTTTTTCATTTCTTATGCAGATTTTGTAAAACTTTCTTTTTAATAAAAAAAATATATCCTGAGTCTGTAGATTTTGGACATAATGGAAGCAACATGCCAAGTAACTCCTTCTGACTCTTGTATTATTAACCACACTTTTGTTCCTTTGGTATCTACTTCATTTTGTAATGCAGACATATCAATTACAGCTAGGTCACCTTCCCAAGATTTTAAATAGTTGGACAGTTTACCCACTGTGAAACTAAAATATGTGCTGCTATTTACAAATTGCCTGGAAATACTCAACAAACATGCTCTAGAGTTGAACAAATAATTTGCAACAAGTTATTGATACTATTTCCCCCTCTCTTACTTAGATGCCTGATTCATTTGAGGTGGTGCACAAGGGATAGGGTTGTCACCTGTGTATATTTTTTTCAGGCCACGTATGAAAAATACATGTTCCAGGGCAACATGCCCCACAACATGTATTTTTCATATGTGGCCTGGAAAAAAATATACATATTATTATTATTATTATTATTATTATTATAAATATTTATATAGTGCCAGTCATGTGACCTGGTGCTGTACATAACATAGAAATAGACGCGGTCCCTGCCTATGGCTTACAATCTAAAAGACAACCCTAAGAAGGAACTGATGTCATTTTTTGTTTTTCATTTTCATTTTCAGCATCGTCTTTTTACTTTTGTTTTTTAATTTATTTATTTATTTATTTGTTATTTTGGTGGGGTTTTTTTGTTTTTGCATTGCATTCCAAGGGAAATCACTTTAACTCTTCCTAGGAATTAGGAAGTACTTGCATTTTGCCACCAAATCACTTTCCCCCTTCCCCAACGTTTCTGAGAGAACCAAAGAGCAGCAGAAATATCACCAAAGACTGGCACATAGCATGTGGGCAGGGGACAGAACAAGAGGAGACTCTGATAGACAGCAAGCACTGAAGGACTAGACACTGTGACTCATAGAAGAAGGTGGAGACAGAATGTGGTGCCCTAGCAAGGCTTCAACTTCTTGGAAGCAGAATATCAGGGAGAGACTGGCACTCAGCAGGCAGGCAAAAGTTGGAGCATCAGGCGCATGGGTAAGGCAGTGGACAGGCTGGCACTCAGAAGCAGTAGGGCGAGGCAAAGGAGACATGCTTTACCATGCTTTGATCATTTGCTTGGATGTTTTTCTTGGGCTATCGCGAGAGCTAGAGCCTGTAAACTAATAAATGAAACACTCAAGTCTGTTAGGCTTAAACTAGCAGGGACTAGTTGGGCAGGATTTATGAGAGAGGTGGGCAGGATTTATGAGAGAGAGAGAGAGAGAGAGAGAGAATAAAACTGACAGTAGCAGCAGCAGCAGTTTTCCAGACGAACAGCAATCAGGCTTGCTTTGGCACCCCAAAGTGTGGCAGACAACACACCAGGTGGTAGAGGAGAGAGAGGGGGCAGCAGAAGTAGGCAGGAGGTCAAGCAGTTCTGGGTGTTTGGTTACTGTTCTTAGTATCCCAAGGTGTGTTGGGGCATCAGCTTGAAGCAATTGCCCTGGGGAGCAGGACTTGTGAGATAGAAACACGCACTGACAGAAGCAGTTACTAGTGACAGGAAGCAGAGGAGCAGAAGCAGCAGGTATTGCTTCTGGCATTGGCATTCACACCCTAAGACATGACAGGGTGTTGTCAATCAGCTTGCAGAGAAAGCCACAGGAGGACAAAAGTTATGTGTGTGGGAGTGTCTCTGGCAGGAGCAGTTACTGGTTGCAGAGGAGCAGAGAAGGCATTGGCACAGGTATTTATTTATTTATTTATTTATTGACATTTCTATGTCACCCCCTCATGCCCACAGCATCTCGGGGCGGCTAACAATGAAGTAAAACAATAAAATAAATTAAAACCGACATTAGTTTAAAAATAATTTTAAAACCCCCAACCCTAACCCTACCCTACAATTCCCCCAAATTCCCCACCCCACCAATCTCCCCCATTTACCCCTCCCTCCCCCTGTCCCCTCCAAAGGCCTAGGCGAACAGCCACATCTTGCATTCCCGCTGAAAGGTGACCAGACCCGGGTGTCGGTATTAGTGTTGGCATTGGCACCCTAAAGTCTGGCATGCTATAAACTTGCGTAGAGCACCCCAGGGGGTAGGACTTGTAAGGGAGAAAGGCAAACCAGAATGAGGAGCAGCAGCAGGCAGACGGGCAGGCAGGCAAATGAAGGAGGAGCAGAGGTAGAAGGTAGTGGCACTGTCACTGGCATCCCAAAGTCTGGCAGGGTATCAACTTACAAAGGGTGGCAGGACTTGTGTTAAAAAGAGAAACACACTGGTAGGAGAAGTCACTAGTGTCAGGTGGTGGTGGAGGATAAGAGTACCCATCGGCATTGACACCCCAAAATCTGGCAGGGTATCAACTTACAGAGAGCATCAGAGGCAATGCCTGCAAGTGATTTAAGGAAATTTGCAACTTCTATTAAAGTCATAAAAAGTATATTGCTTATAAAATTGAAACCCTTCATCCATTCTGTCTGGAATGTGTCAGAAATAATCCTTTGAGTGAGGGGAACAACCTATCCAAGTTTCATCCAAAACCGTTGGAAAACAACACTACAGCTTGAAATGCATGCAAACCATGAATGATTTAATTGCTCATAAAATCAGGAACCTTTCTCCAATTTTGCTGAAAGTTCAAAGAGATGATTCATTCCAATAGGTAGGGATAGGCAAACAGATCGTGGTTTGGGTTTGGCTGTTCAGTTCAGCTGCATTCGGTTTGTGCATTTGGTTTGGCCGTTCGGTTAGTTCGCCGGGTTCAGGTTCAGCCGTTCAGTTCGGCCGTTTGGTTCGGGTTTGGCCGTTTGGGAAATGTTTTGTTATGGGGTTTTGTTTCTTTTTAAAATATTTTTTTGAGGGGTGTTTATTTGGTTTTATACGTTTTGTTTTTGTTTTTTATTTGGATTTTTTGGTTTTTATATGAGGTTTTTTATTTATTTTTTTATCTAATATTATATATATATATATATATATATATATATATATATATATATACACACTAAATCTAACTGCTATTAACTATTCTAAATGCTATGAACTAAATGGATTATCTAATAAGTACACAGGCCTACTCCTACAAACACTAAAATTAAATCACTA
>QEPC01000529.1:2810472-2832233 GCA_003113815.1 Sphenodon punctatus | reverse complement strand
GCCTGAATGTTTGTTTGTCTTCTCCCATGTCTCTCCCGCTGTCCCCTCTCCTTGTCTCCCCCTCCTTGTCTTTTAGATTGTAAGCCACAGGTAGGGACCGCAGCTGATTATATGTTCTGTACAGCGCCAGGTCGTTACTGGCGCTTTATAAATGTTTAATAATAATAATAATAATAATAATCTTATTCTCGTCCAAAGCCACTATAACTGGCGCTCGGGTCTCTTCAAACGCATGCAGTTTGTTGTGAAGATCAGCATGGAGTCTTTCCATAGTACACATAAACCATATCTTATATATATATTTAAAAACCTACAAAAACCAATAATCATTAAATCATCAAAATAATATCAAAAGGGGGTGTCACAGAATCAAACCAAAACTCCCTCTCCTCACCCTACCCTCCCATTCCATTCCTCTCGCCAAAGACCGAGCAGAACAGCCAAGTCTTACAATAACGATGAAAAGAGGCAAGGTTAGGGGACATCTGGACCTCTGCTGGAAGGAAGTTTCACAACCTAAGTGCAGTCACCGAGAACACCCTCTCCATAGTTGCCCCCTGGGCAGCCCGGGGGACATCAGGAAGAGCGCTCACGGTGGACCATGTACTAAATGATTCTTCTGGGGAAGCAAACATGTGAATGAGACATCATGTGTGACAAATATTTCCTCCTCCCCCCAATATACCCATGTCACAAATTGCGACAAGGCATACTTTATGGAAATTCCCATTGAGAACAAAAAATATTGTTTCTGTTGCTAAAACATTTGAATAATACAATTATTTGTATAGTTATCAACAGATACAACTGCATCTGTTTTTTGTTCTGCATGGTGCACACAAACCAATGTTTATTTATTTTATTTTGGTTTTATTCATTTAGATTTCTATCCCTCCCTTCCCTCAAAGAGGCTCAGGGTGGCTCACAAAACATATCAAACATATACAAAAATATAAAACATTAAAAGAAAAAAAAAACCTACAAAACACTCCAACCCACCCACAATCTCTCACACAACCCACCCAGTAATCCCTCCCCATTCCCAACATCCAGTATTCCCTCGCAACCCTACCCCGAACCCATCCAATCCCCTATCCCTGTCTGTCAAATCCCTTTGCAAACAAACAAGTCCTGCACTGCTTCTAGAAGATGACTTGGGCTCAAATGTACTTCATCTTGGACTTGGGGAAGGGAGTTCCATAATATTGGGGCAAAAACCAAGAAAAGTTCCCTGTGAGCCCTCACAATATGAACAAGGGTAACAGGACCCACAAGGAGGTGCTCCTGACTGATTGCAGGGGCTGCAATGGTACATGGAGGGGTGTGCAATTTCTCAGATATGTGGGGCTCAGACTGTTTGGGGATTTAAAGGTCAAAGCCAGAACCCTGAATTGTGCCCAGATCTAGGGATGTGCGAACAGATTGCGGTTCGGGTTTGGGCGTTCGGTCCGGTCCGGTTCTGGCATTCAGGTAGTTCACCAGGTTCAGGTTTGGCCGTTCAGCTCAGTCATGTTCAGTTCGGTTCAGGCGTTCAGAAAAAGTATCGCTAGAGCACGTGATCAGGCTGGAAACCAGAAATCAAGTGCGCGCGGAGCTGTGTGGTGAGAGTGTGTGTGTTTGGCTGGGTGGCGGTTCAGTTCATGTGTTTTGGCTGTTTGTGTTTGGTTTGGCTAGGCTGTAATGTTTAGCTGGTTGGTGAGTGTTGGTGTTGGTGGGTGACTGACTGTGTTTTGCTGTCTGTGTGGGTTTGGATGCATGTTTAAAAAAATGAAGAAGGCTGCTGTGATGATACCCCAGCTGGGGGCCAACTTGGTGGTTTTGGAGGAGGAGGAGGAGGTTGCTGCCCCTGGACCTTTGGTGGGGTGGCTGGCTCCTCAGATAAGGAGCTAGAAACAGGCACAGGAGGTGCTGCCAGGTTTGTAAACTTTTTTTTACTTTGAGGACAAGAAAGTCTCTCTCTGTTAGAATGAGTTTATTGACGTGCGGGTGGGTGCATGGGTGGTGGGCAATAGTCAGGCACAAACAGTGGGCATCAGTGGGTGCAGTGGATGTCTTCCACATAGAGAGAGGGTACTGTAGTGTGGGGGGCTCTTCCAGCAGTCAGGAATGAGCACGAGCAGCACCCCCACCCTAACATGTGCCAGGCTAGCAAGGGTTTCTCAAGTTGCCATCGCATTACCTATGCACCTCCAAATAAGGGCAGGATTTGCATGTACCAGCCACCAGGGTCTTTCCAGTTGCCATCCATCACGCTCCAAGGAGGGCAGGAATTGCACATGCCAGCCAGGGCCTCTGTGGTTGCAATCCCTAGTATCCCCTAGCACCCCAAGGAGGACAGGATTTGCACGTGCTAGCAAGGGTACTTCAAGTTGCCATCGCTACTAGCACTCCAAAGAGGGCAGGATTTGCATACTCCAGCCAGGGCATTTCTAGTTGCAATCCCTAGCAGTCCCTAGCACCCCTAGGAGGGCAGGATTTGCACGTGCCAGCCACCAGAGTCTTTCAAGTTGCCATCCATAGCGCCCCAAGGAGGCCAGGATTTGCACGTGCCAGTAAGGGTCTCATTACTGTGCAGCACACAAAGAAGGACAGGATTTGCACGTGCCAGCCAGGGTCACATCTCTCGCTACTGGTACCCCAAGGAGGACAGAATTTGTACATGCCAGCCAAGGCCTTTCTAGTTACAATCCCTAGCATCCCCTAGCACCCCAATGAGGGAAGGATTTGCACGTGCCAGCCAGGGCCTTTCTAGTTGCAATCTCTAGCATCCCCTAGCACCCCAAGGAGGGCAGGATTTGCACATGACAGCCAGGGTCTCTCCATTGCCATCTCCAAATGCCAGCAAGGGTACTTCAAGTTGCCATCGCTACTAGCATCCCAAGAAGGGCAGAATTTCCACGTGCCAGCCAGGGCCTTTTTAGTTGCAATCCCTAGCATCCCCTATAACACCCCAAGGAGGGCAGGATTTTCACGTGCCAGCAAGGGTACTTCAAGTTGCAATCCCTAGCATCCCTTAGCACCCCAAGGAGGGCAGGATTTGCATGTGCCAGTAAGGGCCTCTCCATTGCCCAAGCACCCCAAGGAGGGCAGGATATGCATGTGCCAGCCAGGGCCTTTCTAGTAGTTGCAATCTATAGCATCCCCTAGCACCTCAAGGAGGGCAGGATTTGTACATGTCAGCCAGGGCCTTTCTAGTACTTGCAATTCCTAGCATCCATTAGCACCCCCAGGAGGGCAGGATTTGCATGCGCCAGCCAGGGTCTCTCCATTGCCATCCCAAGCACCCCAAGGAGGGCAGGATTTGCATGTGACATCCAAGGCCTTTCTAGTTGCAATCCCTAGCATCCCATAGCACCCCAAGGAGGGCAGGATTTACATGTGCCAGCCAGGGTCACATCTCCCATTGCCATCCCAATCTCCCGTGCACCCCTTCTGTCTTTCCCCAAACTTCCGGGGGTTAGGCCCAAATACTGAATAAACAGATAGCTAAGTTTCCTTTCTAGTTTAAAATGTTTGTTTTTTGTTTTATAATGTTGTTGTTGTTCTTCTTCTTGTTGTTTTGTTAATAAAAGTTGTATTCGTTGTTATTGTTACGAGCTTTGTTTGACTTGCCAATCTTTTGTCCCTCTGTGCGTAAGTTCAGGCTGGCAGGTGGCAGAATCTCATACAGCTTGTTAATCCCTACCAGCAGCACCTGGCACCACATGTAGCATAGTTGAGGTATTAACCGAAGGATGTGCCAGGCAGCAGGAGGGTCTCAACTTGCAGACAGCCCCCCAGGAGGGGCAGGGCTTGTGTCTGCATGGGTGTGCCAGAGACAAAGAGAATCAGGCTTCTTGGCAGCGGGCAGCAGGTGGCAGGAGATGGTGGTTGGAGGGGCTTCTAGTTCTAAAAGCTTCAGCAGGCATCCACGGGTGGTAAGGGGGAGTAGGCTCTTGGGGAGGGGTCGGGGGCGCAGGCTGGCATACAGGCACCGGGCTTCTGGATGCAGTGTAATGGAATGCAGCCCCCAGTGACTGGAATGATGATCCCTGAATCTCAATTATGGTTCCTGGGATGGGTGGGCATGACTGATTCAGGTACAATGGAATGACAGCCTATATGAGTTTAATGATAATATGTCCCTAGAATTAGTGCATGGTTGGCACACTTCATTCAATCAAGCAATAGATGGTAGCAGCAGGTACAGGAATGCACACAGGCAGGCAGCCACAGAATCTCATAAAAGCTTGTTGATCCCTACCAGAAGCACCTGGCACCACATGTAGTGTAGGCAAGGTACATTGACCCCAAGATGTGCCAGAAGCATGGTATCAACTTGTAGACAGCCCCCAGGAAGGCAGGGCTTGTGTCTGTGTAGGTGTGGCAGAGAGAAAGAGGGACAGGCTCCTTGGCAGCGGTGGGTGCTGGTGGTTAGACAGTGGGTTGCTGGTTGCCAGGGTACAGAACCCTTTGCACAGACAGCATTTTTATGGGCATGGTGGGTGGGCCCTTTGGCAGCAGCAGGTTGTCAGGGTACAGAACCGTTTGCACAGGCAGCATATAGGCCTAGGGGGTGGGGGCCCTTGGCAGCAGCTTCAGGTACAGTAGAATGACAGCCTAAAGCCTATGGGAGTTGAATGATGTCCCTAGAATGAGTGCATGGTTGCAAACACTTTATTCAATTGTGTGATAAATGTAGGTGGTAGCAGCAGGTACAGGAACACACAGAGGCAGGCAGGCACATATAATACTTTGTGTTATATTCCATCTCATTCTGGTAGGCTTGCTGCTGGATTTGGGCATCGGGTGAATGAGCAAAATGAGAGTTCTTGTTTCTGGCAGGTGGCAATTTGAGCTGCCCAGTCTGGCACGAACACCAGCAGCACCCAGATGATGGTTCTTGGAACTGTATTGATTGCTTCAGGTACAGTGGAATGACAGTCCATGGGAGTTGAATGATGTCCCTAGAATTAGTGCTTGGTTGGGCACACTTCAATCAATCATGGAATAGGTGGTAGCAGACCAGGTACAGGGAGGCACACAGGCAAGCACATATCATATATTGTGTGTTATTGTCCATCTCATTCTGGTAGGTTTGCTGCTGGATGTGGGCATTGGGAATGAGCACAGATGAGATCTCTTGGTGGTTCTTGAAGGTGGCAGCTTGAGCTGGATGCACATCTCCCCTTTTTTCTACCAGTGGGGAGCTTCTCTCTCGCTCTCTCTGTCCATGTACTGCAGGTAACAGCATGGTTGGGAGCGTGTCTTTGTCTCCTTCTAGCAGTGGGGACTCTCTCTCTCTCTCTCTCTCTCTCTCTCTCTCTCTCTCTCTCTCTCTCTCTCTCCCCATGAGCAGCAGGTTGCTACCTCATAAAAAAAGGTTCTTCGTGCTGGGCTCTCATCATTCTCACCATGTCACCATGTGTTCTATCGCTGCATGGACTTAACTCATATCTCTAGAAAGGCTTGGGAGATTGCTTCTTAGCCTAGAGTAGAGCTCAATGCCATCAGGACAGGCATTCCCAAGCCTCAGCATCGATCCAGGGAGGATAATAGACACACACACCCCAACAACAAACGAAGGCAAGAGAGCCCATTTCTCCTGCATTCCATTCCTGCCGTTCTAAGTTCCAGGATGGTTAGAACTCGTTGGGCATTTCTTTCTCCCTTTGCCTCTGAAGTGGGGGAGGGGGTTTGGGAAAGTCTTCCCGCTCCATGTGCATGTGCATGGGGTGCTTATAAATACAAGGTGTTTATGGGTTGTTCAACCATTTTACGTGGAGCGTGGGGTGAGGGCTGGCTGGGTGCTGAGGGAAAGGCTGATTTGGGGTTATCTGGGCAGCTGTGAGGGTATTGCGAGTTTTGAGAGCCCAGTATCTGGGAATATGATTCCAAAGCATAAGGATCAGATTTTGCCCCATTCCTTGCAAACAAAGGGGGTGGAAGCAATTCCTGCCACCCCGTGAGAGGAGAGCAGGCCAGAGAGAACTGGCAGAGTAACCAAGCCACAAAATTCCAGCCTCAGGAAGTCGGTTTAATTCTTATTCTATATGTTCTGCACAACCCCCTTTAGAAAAAGAGAGAGCGTCTCTGGTTAAAAATCAACTCCTTTTATGTTGCAGACTTACATAATCTTTCCTACATTTAGGGGGAAATCTCAAGCAGTTTGGGGGTTATGCTTCAGTTATGGGAATGCTACATTTACCACCACCCCTTCCCCGAATTCTAAAATACAGGAATAGAGAATAGAGAATATGATCACACATCTGAAGTAGTCCCTGCTGTTAAAAAAAACCCCTACAACCCTTCCTAGGTTGCTGTCCTCTACCCATGTTTCATGTATTCAGCGGGAGTCAAACTGCTTTTTTGAGGTTATATTTCAGTTAAGTATGGGTTGAAATTATTCTTTCTTTAAAGAAAAACACAACAAAACCCTACAAACTACTTTGGGAGAAAATACACGTGTTATTTATATTCAGTCTAATATTTGGAAGGTGATAGCTTTGTTAAATCAGTTTTTTCTGTGGTGCTGATCTGTACCAATATTTATTAAGGGGGAAATTTTAGCCTCTTTGAGGCTCCACTTCCAGTTTGGGGGCATACCATTTAGAAACAAGCAAAAGTCTCCCCAAAAATATGTAACCAAGCTGCAGAGGGTTCTGAGAACATTATTTAAGGAGTTAGAAAGAGAGATGGTCAGGAATGGGTGACAAATTTGAAGAACCTGAAAAGTAGAGAGTTTACAAACATGGAAAATATTTGTTGTACAGAGGATATTTGTTGTACAGAGATCAGCTTCTACCTTTGGTCATGGAGGGCACAATCCGAAGAAATGGACTTAAGTTACAAAAACCTGTTAAAATGATGTATGGGCAGTGGATTATTTGAAGACTTTGTAATCCACACTTTTGGAAATTGTATACATTGGTTACATAAATGCTTTTTGGAGTGGCTTAGGGAGATGAGCTAGATGACCTTTCAAGATATCTTCCAGCCCTTATAACTGAGAACTAAAGGCATTTACTTCTTATTCTTGAAGGAAAAATTAATTCTTCAAGGAAAAAGTATGCCCTTCCTGCCTGTAATGTAGGCCCCAGAATGCTGACGGTGGGTCCTGGAGTGGGAATGGCTATTTCTTGATGCAGTTGAATGATGGCTCTATGTGAGTGGAATGATGGGCCCCAGAACCCATGGAACAGACAGCATAGCTGGCATTGGCAGCAACAGAAGACATTGAATTGCCAGGGCACAGAACCCATGGTACAGACACCAGAGGCAGCATTGGCAGCAGACATTGAATTTCCTAGAGGTAGCATTGGCAGCTGGTGCAGACTTTGATTGCCCAGGTACAGAACCCGTGGCATGGACAGCAGAGGTAGCATTGGCAGTAGCAGCAGCAGACATTGGATTGCCTGGGCATAGAACCCGTGGCACGGACAGCAGAGGCAGCATTGGCAGTAGCAGCAGCAGACATTGGATTGACTGGTCACAGAACCTGTGGCATGGAAAGCAGAGACAGCACTGGCAGTAGCAGAATCAGACTTTTGATTGACTGGGCACAAAACCGGTGGAACAGCAGAGACAGCAGAAGCAGGATTTGCCTGTGCGCAGCACCCATGGAGCCAGGATGATTGGATTTGACAGGGAATAGCTCCCATACAGCAGCAGACATCAGCAGCAGGATTGTGTGGGCACATTTGGATTGGCCAGGGCAGAGCACCCATGGACCAGCAGACAGCAGCGGCGGGATTACCAGACCAGTGGTACACATCACTCAAGGTTGCCAGGGTAGGAAGACAGGCAGTGTGGCATGAGAGGCATGCAGACTAAGGCAGGTTTCAAGTTTTGCAACCTGGGTGGGTGGGCAGGAAGCGTGGCATGAGAAGAAGGCAGGAAGACTGATGCAGGTTTCAAGCTTTGCAACCTGGGCGGGTGGGTAGGCAGAGTGGCATGACCAGAAGACAGGCAGACTGAGGCAGGCTTTCATTAGAACACCTGGGCAGGCGGGCAGGCAGCGTGGCATGAGCAGAAGGCAGGCAGACTGATGCAGGTTTCAAGCTTTGCAACCTGGGTGGGCGGGCGGGCAAGCAGGCAGCATGGTATGAGAGGCAGTATGGAAGGCAGGCTGGGAAGTTGTTAGGGGCAAATTTCTCTATTCGATCCAAATGTTCGGGGCAAATTTTTCTATTTGACCCAAGTTCCCAGGATATTAATTTGACAGTCTGGTAGTCTATTATTCCACTACTAACAACATCATCAAAGCTTTCTCTCAGAAATGGTGACTGTCCAATGTGACTGCCTTATGTAGCCAATTATTCCACTACTACCAAAGTCATCATCACCTATTCCCTTTTAAGAATGGTGACCGACTATTTCTGTGTAGCCAATTATTCCGCTACTACCAAAGCCATCATCACCTATTCCTTTTAAGAATGGTGACTGACTATTTCTCGAAAATATCCTGATCTCTGAGAGTGATCAAGTCTCAGGACCTTATTGGGGGAGGTTTTATCTCAATACCATGTAAAAATGCAAACCACACAGTACTAACCCATAAAATAAATTTTATTAAGCAGGCTCTTAATATCACTTATAAACTTATATATCTTAAACTATGTTTCTATTTCAAAACACCTTTCATAATTGCAAAACAAGCATACATTCAAGTTGGCCAGACTTGAAGTAACTTGGTGCTGTGAGGCTGGGAGTGTAGCTCTGCGCAGTGCTGCCTCTAAGGTGACCAGGTTGGGTTAGCTGCTCTGAAGGGAAGAGGAGGGGTGACAGTCTTTTATATCCTCCTTGTTAACCACTGTCTTGGGAAAACATGATCAGTTTTATTCTTTCTCTTTTCTTCTCTTACATCTAGGCAAAAAGTTTTTAACAGCCTGTCTGTGTTTCAACAGCCTCTCTGTATGATTTTTCTGTGTTCCTTTCCAAGGCTGAAATGTTGCAGTTTTCAATTTTTTCCCAATGCTTCTGCCTTACACGGCACTCAGCAGTTTCTGGTTTTGTCAGCAGGCAGAATGTTACAATTTCACACACTTACTCCCTTTCTCTGAAGATCTTCATGTCAGCATTTCCTTTGTCTTCTGTTTGTCTTGACTTGACCCCTGGTACTTCAGTTCAATTCAAAAGTCCATCTTCAAAGTTATGTTTTCCCAGAGCCCTCTACTTCCAAAAGCTTGCTTCAAAAGTCCTGCTCCCAAAAGCCTCTGCTTCAGTCAGTGTTGATCTGAAAATCAGCCACTCAAAAACATGCACACAACATTCCCCCTCTCGGCACCTGATGTTTTACAACATGTGTCGCCAATATAAAGCAATACAAAAGTCAAAAATATAACGCAATACAAAAACCATTTTATCAAAACCTTACAATAATTCGGGTTATCATATTATTGCATGGGTTACCTGTGCTTGGTGCTTTCTTCTACAACCACAACAAAACCAACAAAATTCAAACAACCCAATAACAATAATAACCATAATGGTGACTGTCCAATAATGGTGTTCACTGGTTAAGATACAGTAGTGGGTACAGAGGTTATCTAACACAATGCATCCCCAAAAGTACATAATTGTGCAGTGCGTATTGCAAGCTTAAACAATGTTTCTACAGTTTAAAACTTATCCTGGATTATAGTAGCCCTCTTTGCTGACTCCGATAAGGAATTAATAAGTTGGTAAAGCTGGGCTGCATTTGGAAATTCATAATTTACAAAATTGGTCCAGGCTGTAGGAAAAGAAATCTGTACAGTTACATTAAATATCTTCAACTTAGGCCAAGTAAGAGACACATTTTGGGACCGCAGTTGCAGACGTATGGTAACGGGGTGCAATCCCTGAACCCAGGATATACAGGTGGAGGTATTAGAAAATATCAGGAGCCCCCTTGTGTCATAGCCATTGGCATGTCCTGCCCAAATAACCCACTCACCTATCCTGTGCCAAGATCCTAAAGCCATGGGCTGTGTGCACTGCAACTGGGGAGGGTCCTGTGGCCACCCCATTCATAGGTTTCTCAGACCTATCCATACTTTGGAGTCTATCACTGGATTGTCTAACAGAAATGGGATGAACTGGGAGTCAGGACCTCCCATACATCTCTGTGCACTACCCAATCCCCTTTACAGTTAGCTACCATGCCTGGTTTTAATTTTACAGCAGATACCCACAGACCAGTGATAGGTCCTTTGGCTGTGAATAAACAGTATGAAGGTGTACACCTCAGTTTACTTAATACCCAAACATTACATAACTGCCAACTTTGATTTAATGACTGGGGTTACATTGATATTTTCCAGATCCTGGGGTCAAGCCCCTTGAGCAAGAGAGTCTCTAATACTTCGGGCCTTATCATTAAGAAAACTCTGCACCTGCCCACATGCCATGTCCTATGTTAGGGCTTCTTCTGCCTGGATAATACTGTTAAGCAGTAGCTGTAAGGTTTGTTTTAAGGACATACTCAAGTGGGCAGTTTCTGCAGCCAGACCTGCTGAGGCACGAGCAGCAGAAATACTTGCCTGATTAATGAGCCCATCAGCCCTTTCTATGTGTCCCAGGCGAGACTCATGTTGTTCTCCTTTGTACACATTCCATGCAAAGGTGACAGCGTTTAGGCCATCCCATACTCGACCAAGTGTGTCACGGCACACACAAGGGCTCAGTACAGCCTGTAACAGGGATGCTTCCACAGATGCACCCCTAGAGCAATTGGGAAAATGAGAAGAGAGCACAAACATGTCCTTTCACAAAGTAAAGGTATACTTTCCCAATGAGGCATTTACCACCACCCATCGCCTAATTGGGGATCGCCACCAAAGTTTTGGTGGAAACACTTTAATCATTTTATCGGTATTGGGCTGAGGATCCAAAAGGTTAGTGTCAAAAGAAATTTATTTATTTATTGAATTTGTACCCCAACCCTCCTGAAACACAGCTCAGGGGGGCTTCCAGGGAACAATCAGAAAAAAGGAAGGATCACCCGGGGTACCCTCCTGTATACAAGTGATGTTAAAAGGATTAGGGCACTGAACATGTCTTGTAATGTCCAGGGTTGTAGTCAAGATTACTACCAACTGGAGGGAACCACTGCTTCAGGGGAAGTAGCAATGCCCAGGGATCTCAAGGGCCTTGGTTGTGAGGAAGTCCTCAAAGAGTTTCCAATCAGATTCCGTTTTATACATTTTTTCAATCTGAGGTAGTATAATCACTATAGTCCCATCTAATTAGTCTTTTCCACTGTTTCCCCTCGTTAGTTTGGAACAAGTTAGTTTTGCACCATTCTTGCAAATTATTCAAAGGACTTGGTATTGGTAAGCAGTCATCAAACTTCCCAGGAGAATGTGGTTGCTGTTGAGATACTGTTGAGTAATGCTGAGGTAATGTGGGAGCCATTTTTGGATTTGCTTGCGTTGGCAACGGGGCCTCAGGCAAGGAAGTACAAGTCGAGTGCCCATAGCCATAAGGGCACTTGGCTTCAGATGGGATGAAACCCAAGATTCAAGTGATTCCACACTCCCAACCGGAATCTCCACGTTCCCCACATTGCCACCACGGAATTGGGTTTTTTTTATACCACGGCCAATTTTGGACCATGGAGCAATTAGCATACTGTGGCTTAAGTTGTTGTTTAACAATTACACGACCCTTAGGATACCTGATATTGGGCAGTACTGCCTTCAGCAGAGGAACAACAAAATCATCTGGTCTTTTATCAAGATCCTCTTTCCCTGTGTCATAGTATGCACCAGGTAGAATGTATTTATGACTGTAACTGTATCCAACATAAGCATATAAATGTGGCATTCATATGGTGCTTACTGCAAAAGCAATTATAATATTCATAGCAAGCAATAGTATTAACAAACAATAATAACATTTTAAAAGAAATGAAATAAGGCAATGGGGTGTTTAAGTCTTGCTGTTAGATCAAAGATCAGGAAGACTATTAATTTCTCCTCCTGGACTTTGTTGTAGATCTGTTGATGAGAATCATTAGTATCTTTCAAGTAAGTGGAAATTTATTTTATTTATTTTATTTATTTTTTCAATTTATATCCTGCCCCTCCTGAAAACAGCTCGGGGCGGCTTAACTGGGTCTCCACTTCCTCGGTACTCATAATAGAACCCCACAACATGGACTGGCCAAATAATGTATGGTAGGGTGTGTACCCTGTTTTTAGAGTACAGAATTACTTTTCAGAATTACGCAGTGCAGCCAAAATTTTGGGAAGCTGGTCTTCCCAGTCTTTCCCTGAGTCTGCACATACTTTCTTCAGAGCATATTTAATAGTTTGATTCATTCGTTCTACCATGCCTGAACTTTGTGGCCGATATGAAATGTGCAGTTGCCCCAAATTCTTCTATTGCTTATTTGCTTCTATCCAGTTCCTTGCTCGTGACACTGAAACTCTGTTCCACTGCTAGCAAATTTTACTCCGTCACTGTTCACTAGCATTTCTACATTTACTTCCCCAACTTAACTACATACTGTTTATTCAACCTGACACAAATCATTGGAAAACTATCTTTCAAGAATACTTAATTAGCTCTGCTTCTGCAAAGCAGGGTGAGTTCCTTTTTTTCCCTAACTGTTCCCTGCACAGCAGGGCAAATTTGATATCAACATATATTTTATTTCCAAACAAACAACAAACAAACAAACTACAAAGCATAGGTAAACAAGTGGTAATGATAAGATCAACTGAAAGTCTGCCTTTTAGGAAAACCATTGTAGTTACATCACATCATTCTGCACTAACTGTGCACTCGAGAGTACAGAATAATGTGGACAACACAGAGGCTTTTCATGTTTACCATCTTTTTTAAAAAAAATCCTGCCACTTTTTCCCCTTTTCTCACATAAGTTTAATAATGTCACATAAATAACACATAAATAACCATACAACACTGAGTGACAAATAGCCATGGCATAACATGCACACACACACACAAACAAATAAAATAAAATAAAATAAAATAAATAAATAAATAAATAAAAAACCTGTAATTGGTTCCTTAGTTTGTTGCCTTCCCAGACCTCCTTCTTGGTTCTGTACAAAATAAAAAGATCTGGCCTCTGCAAGGCTTAATTAATTACCTAAACAATTAATTTGTTTATGTATATTGGGTAACTCCCATAGTTAATTCATAAAACCTTTGTATAAAACCACATAATTAATTCATAAAACTAATCACTGGAGTTATCTACCCTACATGTGGTTTTTCCCCCTCCACTTAATAATATAAAAACAGGAACAGTATTACATTTGTAATGAATGTCTGCTCCTCATTGGGATTAAATCATTTCAAAAGTCTGTTAAGCAAAAGCTGCTGCATTTTTTCTTACATAGTTTTCTTACATCATATGCTTATATTAATTTTAAGTGCCCCCATATACCCCCCTGGATACATAATTTATCAAATTAATACCGGCACCTGAATCTAGGAGGGCTGAATATATTTTCCCATCAATTTGAACTGCCACTCATGGTCTTTTCAGTGAATCCCTGGTTATTTTCCCCAAATATTGCCACTGGGATCCAAAAGAGGCAATGGGGATTTCCTAATCTGAGTTGGGTTGTGTCTGTCCCTCTCCTTCTTTAACTATCTTTGCCAAATCTTTAAGTTCTTTGCGCAGTTCCTCATAAGGTGCTGGGGCCGTTGGGGAGGATGGAATAAAGGCAGCTACTTGTTTGACAGCCTTATTTTGTTCCTACTTATCCAGGACACTCTGCATTAAAGATTGGGTAGTCTGTCCATCCCATAAGGGCATATCTTCCCCCATCTGCCTTAACAAAAACCACAATCTATTTTTCAACCTGTCACTTCCAGTATCTGGCCACTCAAATTTCCTATCTTGTGTTCTGTCTGGTGGACCGTCTCTCCTTCCTTGGTTACCCATGTTTCCCCTGTTAGTGGGGTTCCCCCTTCCATGTTGCTGTTCTGGTTCTGGGGATTGACATTGGGAAAAGTCAAATCCATTATAATTTTCTCCGGGGCAATTAGTCCCTATAGAGGAGATCTGTAGAGCCTGTCTTTGGACCTCTTGTTGTAATTTGTCAATAATGGGTTTACAATCACAATTTCCTTTTGGTTGATTATTTTCCTCTGTCAATTCTTTGACAAGGTCCTGGAGACCTGGCACAACCTTTATTTGTTCCTGAAGTTTTTCATTCTGTTCAAGAAGCGGTTTATTTTCTTGAGCCAATTGTTTAAACTCAGTTGGTAGCTGTTGCATCAAAACTGCTGAACATTAAACTTGAGCCTGTGACTGACTTAATTTGTCATCTAAATCCTTTATGTTAACTTGATTTATGATCCAGTCTTGTCTGGCTGTATGAAACCAATCACAGCCCTTTAAGCAAGCTAAATACCAAAGCAAAAGTAGCCCCCATTTTCTCTTTCTCAAATGGTTTACAAACATCTACATATTGGTTAAAAATTGGAATTCAATCACCAAAAGCTTGAACATCTTCCATTACAGTATGCATCTTCAGGTTTGCGCCGCCACATGATGAAGATAAGGTATATTTCCCCCTTCGCATCTCCACCAAAATGTTAGGGGCAAAATTCTCTATTTGACATAAATGTTAGGGAATATTTCTCTATTTGACCAAAGTTCCCAGGATATTTAAATTGACAGTCTGGTAGTCTATTATTCCACTACTAAGAACATCATCACCGCTTTCTCTCAGAAATGGTGACCATCCGATGTGACTGCCTTATGTAGCCAATTATTCCGCTACTACCAAAGCCATCATCACCTATTCCCTTTTAAGAATGGTGACCAACTATTTCTATGTAGCCCATTATTCCGCTACTACCAAAGCCATCATCACCTATTCCTTTTAACAATGGTGACCGACTATTTCTCTAAAATATCCTGATCTCTGAGAGTGATCAAGTCTCAGGGACCTTATTGGGGGAGGTTTTATCTAGATACCATGTAAAAATGCAAACCACACAGTGCTAACCCATAAAATAAATGTTATTAAACAGGTTCTTAATATCACTTAAAAACTTATTTATCTTAAACTATGTTTCGAATTCAAAACACCTTTCATACTTACAAAACAAGCATACATTCAGGTTGGCCAGACTTGAAGTAACTTGGTGCTGTGAGGCTGGGAGTGTAGCTCTGCACAGTGCTGCCTCTAAGGTGTCCAGGTTAGGTTAGATGCTCCGAAGGGAAGAGGAGGGGTGACAGTCTTTTATATCCTCCTTGTTAACCACTGTCTTGGGAAAACATGATCAGTTTTAATCTTTCTCTTTTCTTCTCTTTGCATCTAGGCAAAATATTTTTAACAGCCTGTCTGTGTTTCAACATCCTCTCTGTGTGATTTTTCTGTGTTCCTTTCCAAGGCTGAAATGTTGCAGTTTTCAATTTTTCCCCAATGCTTCTGCCTTACAAAGCACTCAGCAGTTTCTGGTTTCATCGGCAGGCAGAATGTTACAATTTCACACACTCGCTCCCTTTCTCTGAAGATCTTCATGTCAGTATTTCCTTTGTCTTCTGTTTGTCTTAACTTGACCCCTGGTACTTCTGGTCAGTTCAAAAGTCCAGCTTCAAAGTTATGTTTTCCCAAAGTCCTATGCTTCTAAAAGCTAGCTTCAAAAATTCTGCTCCCAAAAGCCTACCTTGAGCTCTGGGTGGTGGCGGTCCGGGCGCTTCAGCGCTGGCTGTGACTGCTGGCTTCAGCATGCTACTAGACTTTCTGTGGAACTTCCAGAAGTTCCCTGGAAGGTCTAGTAGCATGTTGAAGCTGGCAGCCACAGCCATCACTGAAGCCACCAGACCACCACCGCTGCCGCTGCCGCCGCCCAGAGCTCAAGGTAGGCGATCCCTGGGTGGGCAGGTAGGGTGATCCCTGGGGTGTGGGGGTGTTAAACCAACCCCACCCCATGGATCAGTACAGTACTGGTACTTACTTACTGGCTGGCTGCTGCGTGCTGGTGCTGGTGCTGGCTCTGGGTCGCCGGCAGAGGCCCGGATCCACCTGCACAGTCTGGGAGGGGGAGGGGGGAGGTTTTTGTTTTTTTCCATTGATTTTAATGGGGACAGTTCCCCATTGAAATCAATGTAAAGGATCCGGTACCGGTAAACCGGTATTAACCCAGTAAGCCATTTTTTTAATATCCGGGAACCGGTAAAACTGGTACCCGGTATTTGCCCTGATGTCCCACCCTAGTACTCGTACATGTCTGACATGTTCTTGTGGGTTTCAAGAAAAAATTAAGATATCGTCCAGATACACCACCAGAAAAATGTCCAATAAATCCCGGAAGATATCATTTATAAAATGTTGAAAGGTCGCCGGAGCATTGACTAACCCATAGTGCATCACTAAGTATTCAAAATGTCCGAATCGTGTTCAGAATGCGGTTTTCCACTCGTCTCCCTCTTTAATGCGAACAAGATTATAAGCTCCCCTAAGGTCTAACTTCATGAAGATTTGAGCACCCTTCAACTTTCCCAGTAGTTCAGGAATAAGTGGTAGGGGGTACTGGTTCTTAACGGTGAGGTTGTTAAGACCTCGGTGGTCTATGCAAGGGCGTAGATCACCCTCCTTTTTGGGCACAAAAAAAAGCAGTGCTCCTGCAGGGGAAGAGGAGTGTCTGATAAATCCCTTTTCTAAATTTTCCTTAATGTACTGCCTCAAGGTCTCGGTTTCTCCTGGAGTTAGGTTATAAATTTGACCGTACGGAGGAGTTCGATGGGGCAATCGTATGGTCGATGTGGAGGCAGCTCGGCTGCCTCTTGTTTGTTAAAGACGTCCTCAAAATCTTTATATGCAGAGGGAAGTTGAGAGGTGTCCTTGAAGGTAACCTCCACATTAGCTCATAAGCACACAGGAGCAGGGACGAGACAAGAGTCTTGACATTGTTTCAAATTAAATCAAAGGCTTCTACACACCCAGTCAATACTAGGGTTATGGAGACACAGCCAAGGGAAACCAAGAACTAGGGAAAATAAGGGAGAGGCAATAAGGTCAAATTGGATGGTTTCCTGGTGTGCCCCCACCAGGCATCGCAGGGGTT
Source organism: Sphenodon punctatus (assembly GCA_003113815.1). Classification (NCBI taxonomy): domain Eukaryota; kingdom Metazoa; phylum Chordata; class Lepidosauria; order Sphenodontia; family Sphenodontidae; genus Sphenodon; species Sphenodon punctatus. Next base: position 2,815,211 of record QEPC01000529.1, on the reverse strand, counting down.
GGGTGCACTCAAGCACAGGGCCGTAGGAGATCTAGGACCCATCAATTGTCTGGACCATCTCTACCCTTGGCCTAACCTGGAGAGGAAGCCATGCATCCGGGAAAATGTGATGTCCATAAAGTTCCCAGATGGTCCAGAGTCTATCAGCGTGCATATAACCCTGGAGGTTGAAGGATTTAGGTGCACCAGGAGGGGTATAAACAGTTGGCAAAGGGTAGTCTGGAAGGTCCCTTTAGACTGGTTGGAGAATAGCGAGTTCACCAGGAGGCCCCCTGTCCATCCCGGTCCTTGGCATTTCCCGGCGGTGGAGTGCGGACAGGTTTCAGGGGGCATTCCCTTGAAAAGTGGATATTTGCCCCACAATAAAAACAAAGCTGCAAGAGCCGTCTTCTTTCTTTTTCTGCTGGGCTCAATGGCCCTCATATTGCTCCAATTTGCATGGGTTCTCCTCCACGATCCTCCCCCACAGGTGCCGGGAGTGTCAGGGGGAGTTGGGGATTCCTATAACCCCCTCCCTTATCTTGCTCTCTCTGTCGTTCTCACTTCCTCTCCATTAGATGGTCATCGATTTGGATTGCCAAGGCGGCCAAGCGGTCTAAGGTGGAGGGGGAGGTGACAGCCCCTGCGAGCTGACCCTTAATTTTGTCTGCCAGGGCTTGGCAAAACAATGCTTGAAACGCAGCATCACCCCAGCCTATATCAAAGGACAAACAGTGAAAGCGCGTGATATAATCTAGGAGGGGGGACTTCCCTTGTTTGATATGAAGAATAGCATGTTCGACTTCTCTAGCTTGGTGAGGGTAGTCGAACAGCACTTTAAATTGTTTTACGAATTCTTCATAGTGTTGCAATCCAAGGCTACACCCCACCCCCCAGTAATCCAACAATAAAGGCTACCTTTGTCTGATCAGTGTTGTAGGTGAGAGGTTGGGTCTGGAAGACCAGGTTGCATAAGGCCAGAAATCCCTGGCAGGCTCGTCTATCCCCATAGAATTTATCAGGTCTTGAGGCTTTAGGTTCTCAGGGCGCCAAGACGTGTATGACCGGACTTGGTGGTGGTACTGGGGCGTGGGGGGAGCCCACAGGGAAAACCCCTCCGGTTCCCCCTGTTGCTCCAAGGGCCTCTTTCTGGAGTTGGTTGTGTTCCTGGAGGTCTTGGTTTTGCTTTTTAACATCCTGCACCTCCATGGTTAAACTTTGGACTGCATGAATCAGGTCTTGGATCTGTTGAGCTGATTCCTGCGGTTCCATGAGTAAGGGTTTGAGTGTCGGTAATACTGTTAGGGAGAAGGATGAAGGTGGGGGGAAGGATGAAGGGACTGTGGGTTGGAGATGGGGACGGATCCAGCCAGGGGCTGTTCCTTCAGGTATGCTGATCTCTCTATGACCCACACGAGGCTTACTGGGAATCTCCTCAGGATATTGGGTGGGCTTTCCTCGTAGTTACGAGGCAACCCGTATCATCATAGGGGGTAGAGAGAGAATTTGCCAACCAAGGAGGAGAGGTTCCAAGAGGGGTTATTCTCACACACCAGCTCTCAGGGAGGGGAAGGGGGGGCAGGTCTCCTGGTGTTGAATACAGTGGGGGAGGCTAGGTGCAGGGGGGGGACGGGATCTGGGCCGAGGGTGGGGGAAAGGAGTAAAGGAATGTAGGGGAAGGGGAAGGTGTCGGGGGTCCAGAGCGGGCAGGGGAAGGGCCGAGCATACCAGGAAAGGGAGACGGTGAGGACAAGAAACTAATGCTAGGAGTAGGGGGAAGGGGAACAAATGGGAGGTGAAGGGCGCACAGGCAACTAACAGGTAACACAAGTGCAAAGTGGGGAGGGAGCAAGGTGGAAACAGGGACAAGGCACCAGAACACAAACATAAGCAGTCAACCAAGCACTTAGCTCTCAGCGAGGCAGAATCAAGAGGGGCCAGCTTCTCTCGTCGATTACCGGTGGGGAACTGATGCCCCGCCGGTGCTTTAATGGGTTTCAGCTGCTGCTTTGTCAAAGCCCCACCCTCTATAGCGTGCGTCACGCCGCTAAGTGCGCGCTGTGTCGGGGCGGGGCTGACTCTGCTGGTTGCGGGGTATCCCCCTGCTGCGGGGCCGGGATCGGCGTTAGTGATTGCCGTGGAGGGGATGTGGCTGTGATTGTTGGTGGGGGGTTCTCTCCCTGTGATGCAAGCGGGGTTCCCCTCCCTCCATCTTGCAGTGCTTGTGGCCGGTGGTGCGGCATGACACCAGAGTCCGCTCTGCCTTCTGGACCCTCCATACAAGATCATCCTTCCACATGGCATAGTGGGATGACTTGCATGCCACACTGCCCTTGACCCTGGGGTCCAGCATTGTTCCAACAACATATTCCCCCTGCTGAATAAGCTTGTTGAACCTCACTTTCAGGCCTGTCTTGAGCTTCTGCACCAGCCCAACCACTTCAGCCCCCAGCTTCTTGCCCCTAGGGCCACAAACCTGCCCCTGCAGTATGAACTCCTCCAGACTCCTATGGAGATGCTGGACCAATGGGGTCACCTGGCTTATTCTGGCTGTGGAGGAGCTTATGGTCTCTGTCACCTCATGGAATGGTCTGAGAACTAGGACCATGTGTTCCAGGATCTCCCATTCTGGCCCATTGAAGCCTGGAGGTGCCCCACTGTCCGTATCCTATTCCACCTGATGAAAGGTGGCTTTCTGCTCCAGAAGCTACTCAAGCATTGGGAAGGTGGAATTCCACCTCATGGACACATCCTGAACCAGAAGATGCCCTGGGGAGCCTTGCTCAGCCTGCTTGACTCGGAGGATTTTGCTGCCCTTAACGCTGCAGTTCAAGAACCCTGCCAGCTTCCTTCCCCACTCTATCAGGGAGCTAAGGGTGCCTGCCCCCATCCTCTTGTCCCCCAAGCCCAGAGCATCTGTGACCACCAGGTGGAGGGTGTGTGCTGTGCAAGAGATGCTGGTAAATTCCGCATCATGGACAGCCTTCACTATATTGGATACATTATCAGTCACCACACACCCCGGGCTGAATGGTACACTAGGCGTAACCCACTCCCCCACCATGGCGTTCAGGGCTGCCTCAAGTTTCTTAGAGGTGTGGGGGCAGTCCATGACTTCTGCCTGAAGCAGGGCCCACCTATACCCTGCTTCAGGACCCCTGCTGCCACTGTCCAATGCCAACTCTGGGTCCTCCCACCAATGTGCCGTCACCACCAAGTACGCATGTCGGGCATTCCGGCTGGACCAAAGGTCAGTTGTGAAATGGACAGTGGCACCCCCAGTCCCTTCCAGTGCCAGCTGCTCCTTCACCCTCTCCTTCAAAGCCCTGTACAGGCCTGGCACCACCATATGGCTGAGGGTGGCGTGGCATGGCAGCTTAAACTGCAGGGCCAGTAACCCCATAAGCTGCTTAAACCCTGTGTCCCTGACAATGGAGAAAGGCTGGCTATCGACAGTGATCATCTCGCCCAACTGGCGTGTGTGGATTTATCTTGAAAGCCACGCCACCGTCCAGCTGCTGAAAGCCTTGCAAGCTGCCCCCACCCCAGCTCCTCCATTGTGGGCTGATGCTGCTTCTGCTTCTGCTGCTCCTGCTGCTCCCCCCTAGCAGCGATACTGCTCCTGGTGATAGAGGCAGCTGCTGCAGTGTAACAGTTGCCCTATGGAGGACAAGTGGCCACTTGGATCGGGAACACGCTAGTGTCCACTGACCCAGCCTGCCCGCTTGGCAGAGCAGCACTGTGGTATGTTCTAACGTGTCTGGACCTGGCAGATGTCCCTAGGATGCTGAGCACCTGCCCATGCTTCACCACCTTGCTGCTGCACAAAGTGCACCGCACCTCCCGGGGATCATCCGCCTGCACCAACTTAAAATGTTCCTAGACCCATAATTTCTTAGCCCCTCCTGCCTTCTGGACCACACTGGGTGATGCACTCCTGGGAGGGGCAGGACATGGTGGCACTGGCGACACAGCTCATTGAGGGACAGCCATCACCTCAGCAGCACCAGATACAGAGACCTCCTCCACAGAAAACTCGGCATCGCTGTCCCCATCAATAAACCTTGGACTTGGACTTGGACTTGGACGGTCACTCTGTGGATGAGCTAGTCCGGCATTGGAACAGCTTGCTGGAGGAGGTCATTGACAGGGTGGCTCCGAGATGCCCTCTGCCTCGGTCTCATCACTGCAGGACTCCTTGGTTTACTGAGGGGCTGCAGTGTATGAAGCGTGTAGGCAGGAGGTTGGAGCGACACTGGCATCAGAGTCGATCTGACTCCGACCATCTTCTCCATAGGGCCCATTTGCGGTCCTATGTTGAGGCTGTGAGGATGGCAAGGAAGGAGTTCCTTGCTGTCCTCATAGCGTCTGTGAAGTCACGTCTGGCAGGGCTGTTCCGGGTGGTGTGGGGGCTGGTTAGTCCGGCCTCCCTCCGCCTGGATGGGGACTTGTCCCAAGCCTGCTGTGAGGAGTTTGTCAACTACTTTGCAGACAAGATTGCTCGGATTCAGACCTACTTTGACGTTGGATTAGGGGCAGTAGGGGAAGAGCGCGAGGGGATGGAAGCCCCGTCTGGTCCAGCTTTGTGGGGGGAGTTTCAGGAAGTGACGCCAGCTGATGCGGCAGATGTTCTGGGGCCTGTGAGGGCCACGTGTTGTGAACTTGATCTGTGCCCATCCTGGTTAGTGAAAGCTTCCAGGGAGACATTGGGGACGGTGCTGGCGAGGGTAGTGAATGTGTCCTTGCAGCAGGGGAGGTTG
>QEPC01000529.1:2799115-2809635 GCA_003113815.1 Sphenodon punctatus | reverse complement strand
CGCCTGGAGCGGCAGGTGGAGGCAGTCACTAAGGCTGCCTTCCGCCAGCTGCATCTGGTGCATAGGCTGCATCAGTTTGTCTCCAGCCCGGACCTGGCCTCCCTCATCCATGATTTCATCACCTCAAGGCTGGACTACTGTAACGCGCTCTACGTGGGGCTTCCCTTGTTCCTGGTTCAGAGGCTGCAACTAGTGCAGAATGCGGTGGCTTGTCTCCTTACGGGGACGGGCCATCGGGAGCATATTACACCTGTGCTCCGAGCTCTGCACTGGTTGCCGATAGAATGTCGAGCCAGGTTCAAGGTTTTGGTGTTGATATATAAAGCCCTTTACGGTCTGGGCCCCTCATACCTCAGGGACCGCCTCGCCCTCCGTGCCCCGGAGTGGCTCCTCCAGTCCACCGGGGGTGCCTTCTTGGAGGTCCCCTGTGTTAAGCGGGGGGCCACAATGGAGAGGGCATTCTCAGTGGCTGGGCCGCGCCTTTGGAACTCCCTTCCGGAGGAAGCTCGTCTGGCCCCCAGCATATTGACATTTTGGCAAAATTGCAAAATCTGGCTGTTTGCCCAGGCCTTTGGGGAGGGTGGGAGGGTAGGGTGAGGGGTTCTTAACTCCCCCACCTGATGTATTATTTATAATGTTTGTAGCCCTGTTTTAATAATTTATATTTATTGTTATGATGATTTTAGATTGTATTTTATGATGTTTTTATTGCTGGAAGCTGCCCCGGGCTGCTTTTGCAGGAGGGGCGGGGTATAAATCTATAAAATAAATAAAATAAATAAATAAATATAAACAGAGTGATGGAGGCTGCTGGACTCCCCATGCTGCTCCCACTCTGAGCAGCACTCTCCCCCTGCCCGCTATATCTGCTGTTGCTGCTGCTGCTATGCTCCCTGCTTCCGGTGCCCGGGCATCGGGCCCTGCCTCTAGCTGGGCTCTCGACAGTGGGGGATTCGGTGGACAATGCTGGTCCCTGGGATACTTCATCCCCTGAATCACCTGAAGCCACAGATGACACAGCCACCATAGCCTCTTCCACTACCAGGAGGCGACGCCCAACCCCCTGGCCCTTAGTGCTGGGAGAGAGAGACCCAACATCAGGCCTTCGCAGCTTGGGGTGTGGGGATGTACTTGGGCTGCTGCTTCTGCCCACTGCTGGCACTCTGATGGTAAGTCCCCTGCCACGTGCCTCATTGGCTGCCTTACGGGCAGCAGAGCAGCATCGCCCTCTAATACCTTCCTTTTCCTTTTCTCCAAACCACACACAAGTATATTAAAAAATATATTAAATTTTATTACAATTTTTATCAAATATATCTATCTACCTATACTACAAAAAATTCAACTGCTATTTAACTATCTAATAAGTATTATAAAACCTATGGAACTAAATAATGGAATATAAAAAAATGCACTCTAAAACTAGATCACTGTATCTCTATAAAATAAGCTAACTTAAATGTAATAACTAACTATAATCCTACCTAACAACTACTATAATCCCCCCCTCTCTCTCTCTCTTTCACTTTCACTTTATATATATATATATATATATATTTAATGTGTAATATTGTGTGTGTGTGTGTGTGTATATATATATATATATATGAACATTATCTGTGTTCACCCCCCATACATGTGTAATATTGTGTGTGTATATATACATATACCCTCCATATTCCATATTCCATCCCTCATTCCCTTCTCCTGCTTTTTGATTTATTAAAGTAGGATTAGATTGATTTAGGTTTTGTTTCAGTTTCTGTACCCCTCCCTGTATATTACACATGTATGGGGGGTGAACACAGACAGTTCAAAACAACACAGGGAGGGGTACAGAAACTGAAATAAAACCTAAATCAATCTAATCCTACTCTAATAAATCAAAAAGCAGGGGAAGGGAATGAGGGATGGAATATGGAATATGGAGGGAGAGGGAGAGGGAAAGGAATGGATTCAATGGCGGGTAAGGAGATAGAACACAGGGAGGTGTAAAAAATAAAAATAACTGCTAAATCTATCTAATATAATCTAACTAAATGTCAGGGAGGTAAATCTGTTGGATGGGTGAAATAGGAGGAGGATTGGGAATGGATGAGGGAAGAAACTGCTAGGAGTCTGGGAGCCTTTGGAAAACGTATGCTGACAGGATCAGTGACTAGTTTAGAAGGTATTGGAAAGGCGGCAGGGCAAAGAGTTTTGTTACTTGCTGCTCCCGCCTTAACTGGCTCTGTGCAGCCTAGCCCCTGGCCAATCGCAGACTGTGAAGCCAGTGTTCAGTCAAAAAGGAAAGGTGATTGGGTGCGCTGGCTGCTACTCCAAGCCTCTCCCCTCCCAGTCCCAGGAAGTCTGTTCCTCAGCTGCCTTCCCTTCCCTGGGCCTTACAGTCATGTTTTTCCACCTGAACTCAACGGAATGTGGCTGAACACAAAGGAACTGTTTGGTAGGTTTGTAGTTCGGTTCAAGTTTGGTTCGGTGGCTTCGGGTTTGGGCTTCGGTTCGGTTTTCTGAACAGACCAATTTCGGGCCAAACTCCGAACTTCCGAACCACGTTCACCCATCCCTACCCAGTGCTGTAGGGAGCCAGTGCAGACTACAAAGCATGGGTGTAATGTACCTTTGCCTTCCCTCCAAAAGCAGGCATGCTTCCGCATTCTGCACCAGCTGCAGTTTCTTAAGAATCATCAAGGGAAGCCCCACATACAGCATGTTGCAGTAATCTAGCCTAGATGTGATGAAAGCATAGATGACAGCAGCCAGATCCAAATCAGAAAGAAAAGGCTGTAGCTTCTTCATTAGATGGGGTTGGTGACAAGGACTCCTGGCCACTGCCACAACCTGACAATCTAGATGTAGCAAGGAGTTCTGAAGCACCCCAAGGCTGCAAATCTGATTGACCAAAGGGGCCAGACTCCATTCATAAGAGGAGTCCCAATCCCCTCCCACAAAGCCAACCAACCATCATCACAGTCTTGTCTGGATTCAGCTTCAATCGGCTCATACTCATCCAGTCCCCAACAGCAGACAGGCATCAGGTAAGCACCAATACTGAAGGGCCTGGACTAAATGAAAAGGAGAGGCAAATCTGGGTGTCATCAGTGTACTGATAGCACTTCATCCGAAACCTCCAAATGACCTTTCCCAGTAGCCTCATATACACATTGAACAAGAAGGGAGACAGAAGAGAACCCTGCAGAACCCCACAGGGGATGCCCCAAGAGGATGACAAGCAATCACCTATCACCACTCTCAGGGACCTCCCCGACGGGAAGAGAGTGTAAATAAGCAGCATTATACCAGAGCTGAAACGAGTATCTAAAAATGGGTAAATATGTCAGTTATACCTGCCTGAACCAAAAATAGCAGTTTGGATAATAACCAATCTCCATTTAGAATCCATCAGATATCCATTTTGGTTATTTCATGGGTTTTTTTTCAGTTTGGTTATTTTGGTGATTTTGGTATTTCTTTACATCATTTTGATGATGTTGCATATGTGCCACTGCCACTCAAGAGTGGTCCCATGCACCCCTGCCAGGTCCCGCAGTCGTGTCAACAACACCTCATGATCAACTGTATCAAAGACTGCTGAAAGATCTAACAAGATCAACAGTGCATAATTCCCCTTTTCAATCTCCAGGCGCAGGTCATCGACCAAGGCCACAAGCTCAGTCTCCGTGCCATACACAGAGTCAAAGGCCAACTGGAATGTATCCAGGAATCCAATGATATAAAGATGAGCCTGAAGCTGTTGCACAAGCACCCATTCAATAGCCTTTCTTAAAAAGGAATGGTTAAAGACAGGCTGATAGCTGGCCGCAGAGTCAACATCCAAAGATGGCTTCTTAAGGAGGGGCCAGATAACTGCAGTTTTAAGAATACCCGATACCCTACCCTCCTGAAGGGAAGCCTCGAGAACCCCAGACAGCAACAGCCCCAGCGTCTTCTGGCTGGCTTTCTCCAGTCAGAATGGGCAAGGATCTAGTTCACAAGTGGTTGCCCTCACCGCCCCAAACACCTTCCCCACATCGGTAGGTGATACCGATTGAAACTGATCCAAGTAAAATGGACAAGACTGAGTTTCCATAACCCTAAACTCTGATTCTGGAAGTAAAATGTCAGCACCCGAAACATGGTGAATCCAAGTGATTTTGTTTGCAAGGTAATTAATAAAAATGTTACAGCAGGCATTCGATGACTCCATTTCCTGGCAGAGGCAGACTGGATTAACCAGGCCCCTCACCACTCAAATGGCTCTACTGGATGAGACTTCACAGACGTTGTGACAGCAGAGAAGAAAGCTTTCTTTTCCTTTAAAAATGATCTATGCCGCAATTGGTTGACTTCAGTGGAAGTCAAGCACCACCTGTTCTCTAACAGCTTGCCCTCCTGTTTCAACCGCCTCAGGTCCTCCATATACCAGGGGACCTATGCCATCACAGCAGATGGAGAAGACGTCTGGGTGCAACCGTGCCAATGGCCAGGTCCAAGATGTCATTCCACAAGGTGACTAGGCCATGAACAGGGTAGCCACCAAGGACAGTAGGTAAATCCCCCAGAGAATTCTGGAAACAAATTGGATCCATTAGACTCCAGGGGAGAACCATCCTAATAGGAACACCACCCTGATGAGGGCATAGAATGGCAGGGATCTATGCCTTCAGTAGGTAATGATCCGACCACAACAAAGGTGTCATAACAACACCTCCAATAATCAGAACTCCCGTTTCCAGGCTGGTACAAAATATGAAATCTAATGTGTGTCCCACCTCATGTGTCTGGTCAGATATTACCTGGGATAGGCCCATAGTTATCATGACAACCATTCACTCCTGTTCTTCCCCTGAAAGGCTGGCCTCAGTGTGTATGCTGAAATCACATAAGACAGTAAGTCTGGATGATTCCAATACCATCCCTAAGAGTAGCAAGAGCAGTCAGGGAGTCAGCTGTGTATCAGGGTAGTCACTACACCAGAAGAATCCCCAATTTATCCCCTTCCAAATCCAACATGAGGTGAACACACTCCATATTGGATGAATCAGTCACCAGATACCTTTGAAAGGTCAAGGTGCCTTTGCATATCACAGCCACTCTTCTCCTTCCCTCCGGCCCCTGATCCAAAACTGATGCTGCACTGAGTACCTGGATGGCACCATCTGGGACATAATTGGCCCAGACACCTCATCCAGCCAGGTCTCTGTAATACAGATGAGGTCAGTGGTCTCATCCTGAATAATATCAGAGATGGTTGATATTTTATTAGCCACCGATCCTGCATTAAGCAGCATCAGTGTCAGATCATGGGCTCTAGTGGCCCCAAAATGGGGACTACATAGGGACAGACACCAAGTGTCTATCCCCAAAGTCACAATAATCTATCATCCCCCCTGCCATACCTCCTCATGACCAATATGACCCCAATAGCTGATTCTCTTCCAACCACTCCGTACAGGCTCCCCCCTCTGGCATACGATTCTTAATCCCCGCCCCCTCAAAAAATGGCCCAGAACAACCCAAAGAGGTAGGTAGTCAACCATAGAGAGTCTCCCGAGCCCAGCATCCCCAGAGGTGGACCAGCAAATGAATCAGGCAGGGAAACACTCCCCTCCCCCACCCTCCATTCCTGTGTAGGCACCCCTCTTTCACCGGGGGTACACGGCACTTCCTCTCCCACTCCTCCCCAGTGCCCAAACCTCCCTCTCACCGGGGGACCATGGAACTTACTCCCACCCAATTCCCCCTTGCCTGTACACCCCCCGCCCCCCAGCAGGGGGGTTCTGGCCCTCTCTTTCCCACCTAACTCAACATTCTCCCCTCACATTCCATCCCACCCCCTACCCCACCAGCCAACAGTTTTGCATCTGTTGCTATCTTTTAGGGATGGGCGAACGTGGTTCGGATGTTCGGAGTTCGGACCGAACTTGGTCTGCTCGGACATCTGAACCGAATGTCCGAACCAAACTCTCAAATGACCGAACAGTTTTGGCGTGTTAGGACGAGTTCGGATGAGTTTGGAGGCAGGAAAACCGTCTTTCCAGGGCCGAAAATTAGGTTTTGGTTTTGTTTTGGTTTCAGTTTTGCTATTTTTGAATCTTTGGCCAAGTTCGGCCAAACCAAACTTGGCTGAACCGAATAATCAAACCCGAACTCGGGTTTTGAACCGAACGACTGAATATCCGAACCGCGTTCTGTTCGCCCTTCCCTACTATCTTGAACCACTTTTGAAGGATCAGATTATGGAACTTTTATCTAAGTGAACATTTTCAGGGGTACTTTTTTAGTTTCCACAATGAATATCTTTATACATAAGTGCCCAGCATTGTGCGGTAAAGGTTCTATGATCTGCCACAAGACAAACCAAAAAAGATACATGAAATTGTTCCACTTTAAGGATGAATTAGCCTAAAGTTGACTGTTTTATCTGATGATTGTATGGCTGTTGTAAAGTTCTGCTCGAAAGGTTAGCAAATGTGAGTCTAAAAATGCATTTAGTCCATATGACAGAGCAATGCTTGTGTGTGGCCTATATCACTTTTTTTTTTCTTTATCAGGGATAGAGCAAGGACTTCTGGAAATGAAGTCTGGCAAAGTGCATTATAGAAGAACATATCAGCAATCCAACTATCAGTTCATCAATTGATCTTGGGAGTAGTTTGTTCTTGGATATGAAGGTCTATGCAGATGGTATGCATGTTCATGACTTGCATGGCATCTGCACAGAATAGATAATTAGGCAGGGAAGAAGCAGACAAAAATGATTGAGTACAGTGTGTTACTTGAGAAAAACTAGAGTAGGTAGATATTTAGCAACGTTAAACAATTCACCATACTTCTGTGTATTCCAGCAAATATTATTATGATTAGGATGTCAAAGAAGAAATTGTATTAATAAGCTTTCTATGGGGTAAGCTAATAATCTGGACCCTTACTCAGAGAAATAGAATTGTTAGAGGTCACATCTGTTAATTAAGGTGACTTCACAAACTAAGGCCTGAAAGTGCAACAGTTACACCCTATGCATACAATCCAGGTGTATCTTTGGGAGGATTTTCTCCCTTCATTAAGGGATTTCCCGAGCTGCTCTATGAGCAGGAGGGTTCAGGGTAGAAAAATAGCAAAATAAATAAAATAAATAAAATAGCAAAATAAATAAATAAAATAGCAAAATAAAATAAATTTCTGGGGTGGAAGTCGTTGGTCAGTATCTGACTCAAAACATACCTGGTTTATTTGAGTTGGTCCATGTGCTGTGATCTTATGGGCTGGGTGAACCGTAGGGGGAGAACTTGAGGTAGACAGAGACAGGTAGAGAGCTGTTAGGAGAAACTACATTTTGAAGCTACTGAGGGCCTTTTTAAACGAGCAGGATTTCTCCCGTAGTTTGAACCTAGTTGAACCTATGGCTCTAGGAAACCCCCACGGGGTGGGAGGCTTTAGACGCTCCTTTGGGAACCAAAGGTTGCCAGGTCATCATTAGAAACAGCAGCGTCACACGACTCCTGACTGTTTTGAGATGTAGTGTAGATAAGACCCCGATAATCGAGGTCTTATCTATGCCGCATCTCAAAACACCTGGGAGTCATGCGGCACCACTGTTTTTAATGGTGTCCCGGTGACTTTCATTTCATGGCAGAGCATCTAAATCCACCTTGTGGGGGTTTCCCAGAGACCCAGATTTAAACTGCTGGAGAAATCCAGATCATGTAAAAAGGCCCTTAGAGACTCTATGAAAGTTTGGTATCAGTTTGGAGAGAGCACTACTTGTAATGATTTCTGCCTGACATCAATCCTTACCCATCCTGTATAGTTGTAAACAAGCAGCATTATACCAGAGCTGAAACGAGTATCTAAAAATGGGTAAATATGTCAGTTATACCTGCCTGAACCAAAAATAGCAGTTTGGATAACAACCAATCTCCATTTAGGATCCATCAGATATCCATTTTGGTTATTTCATGGGGTTTTTTTCAGTTTGGTTATTTTGGTGATTTTTGTATTTCTTTACATCATTTTGATGGTGTTGCATATGTACCACTGCCCTGAATGATGTAATGGGAATACCAAAATAATTTTTAAAATAAAAAATTGAAATAAATGAACAAAGAAAGGAAAGAAGTAGAATACCACCCCTTCCCCTCCAAAAGGGGATACGTGAGCTCTCATTTTGGTCATGAATATTATTTACATGCTCATACTCCTACTCAAAATTTGAAAACCCTACTTTATACCAAGTATTACAAAGACTCCAGCCTCTCCTGCAAAGCAATTAAGAAAATATGCCCAAACCTACCTGCCGCTCAGGGAAGGAAGCAATAACATAAAGACAATGTAGGTCTGTCTTTCTCTACTATCTTATATTTGTCACCGCACTGTGGAAGGAGGCAGGGACACATTTTGTAGGTTTAAAAACTGCAAATACAACAGTACAGTGGGGAGGGGAGGTGTTTGTGTGTGATTGAAACCCCAACATACGTAACATGGTTGCTTTGGAGATGCTAGGAGTCCCCAAGGTTTCACCTCCTTTGTAGAAGACAAGCATAACCTAGTAGGGATGTGCGAACGCGGTTCGTAAGTTCGGGGTTCCGCCTGAACTCAGCCAGTTTGGATAGCCGAACAGAACCACTGAACCGAATGCCCGAAGCCCTGAACAATTTGGGCGTGTTTGGGCGCATTTGGGCAGGAAAAAACCTGGCTGGCAACCCCAGGAAGGGGGGGGGGGGCTCAGCTGAGGAGGGGTGGATAGGCTTGGACTAGCAGCCAGCCTGCCTGTCATGGCCCAGTCTTGAACCCTTGGCCTTGGGGGGTTCGGGACATCGCCGGAGCAGCTTGTGCCACCCGATGCCTTGATGAATGGTGCTTTCATCCTCCCCACTGTGTCTTCCCCCGCATCCCTGCCTGGTGTGTGCCCCGCCCCTGCACACCTGGTTGCCATTTCTGGGGATTGTCTCCTAGCTTCCTGATTGGCCCTCAAAGAGTAATTAAGGCCTCCTGGAGGCCTCAGGAAGCTGGTGTAATTCCCATTACAAATGCTCAGGAAGCTGGTGAAGCAACTGCTCTTCCCGAGGGTTGGTTTCTGTGCCTCCGATCTGGTGCAGCATTGCCTTGTCCCTTTCCTTGTGACTGTGTTGTTGTGTTCTGTGTATGTGAGTCTCTTGTCCCGTGAAACCCTTTGTGTATCTTGTATGAGTAAAACGCCCTTCCTTACTGTTGTGTTTGATCCCTGTTCCCCTCATGTGCTGGGGCCTTGCTGCCCTACTCCCTCCAGCTTCCCTGCTGCTGGTTATCCCTGCCAGCATCCCTATTGTTGATTCTCCCCCTAGCTCCTCTGTAATGACTACCCTCGCCAGCTTCCCTGCTGCTGGTTATCCCTGCCAGCATCCCTATTGTTGATTCTCCCCCTAGCTCCTCTGTAATGGCTACCCTCACCAGCTTCCCTGCTGCTGGTTATCCCTGCCAGCGTCCCTATTGTTGATTCTTCCCCTAGCTCCTCTGTAGCTGACTACCCTCACCAGCTTCCCTGCTGCTGGTTATCCCTGCCAGCGTCCCTATTGTTGACTCTCCCCCTAGCTCCTCTCTAGCTGGATACCCTCGCCAGCTTCCCTGCCACTGGTTATCCCTGCTAGCGTCCCTATTGTTGGTTCTTCCCCCTAGCTTCTCCGTAGTTGGCTACCCTCTCCAGCTTCCCTGCCACTGGTGACCCCCGCCACCATCCCTGTCGCTTGTCCCCCCCCAGTTCCCTTGTAGCTGGTTTTCTCCGCCAGCTTCCCTTCTGCTGCTTATCCCCGCCAGCATCCCTCTCGCTGGTTCCCCTTCTAGCTCCTTTGTAGCTGGCTAATCCCGTCAGCTCCCCTGTTGTTGGTTTCCCTTCTTCATTCCCCTGTTGTCGAGTTCCCTTTCCAGCTTCCCTGTTGTTTGGTTCCCCTTCCAGCTTCTTGGTGCCTGGCCTTGATGATGAGTCGTACTGTACACTTCTTAGACCAGCTTGTCTGGTAGCTATGCTGAGTGTTTAGTCTCCCAGATATTGGAGAGCAACTGAGAGGTTTTAGTATTGACACTGTTGAACCTTCCCTACTCCATCCAGCCCTTCCTGCTGACCTGCCCTTCTCTTTCCCTCCTTTTCCTGGCTCCTTGCCCTGGAGCCTGACTCCTGCTCTTCTCTTTCCCCCTTTTTCCCCGGTTCCTTGCCCCAGAGTCCGACACTGCCCAATCACCATCCTTCTTTTCCTCAGACTACTGGCTTGGCAGTCTGTGATTGGTCATGGGCTAGGCTGCACAGAGCCAGTGGGGCTTGTGGTAAGGCAGGCACAGCAAGTAACAAAAGTCATTGCCCTCCACCCCCATTTCATATCATTCTGAGCTAGCCACTGATCCTGTCAGCAGGCGTTTTCAGAATACTCCCTCTCCCAGCAGTTTGTGTTCCTCCCAATCCATTGCCATCCTCCTCCTATTTCACCCATTTCCACACATTTACCTCCATAGTTTCATTTATTTAGATTAGATTAGATAGATTTAGGTGTTAT
>QEPC01000529.1:2745780-2779850 GCA_003113815.1 Sphenodon punctatus | reverse complement strand
CTGGTGCTGGGGGGTGGGCTCGCCTCTGAGTCTTTTTTTAAACAAAAATCCAGGCTGGGCAGGGTGGGTGGGGGGTGTCCCCCCTTCCACCCGCGCAGCCTGGGAGGGGGAGGGGGAAGGAATTAATTTATTTCATTGATTTCAATGGGGACACAGCGCCCCATTGAACTCAATGAAATAAATCCGGTACCGGTATACCGGATTTAATCCGGGAATCCGGTTTTTAGAGAACCGGTAACCAGTAAATCCGGTAGCCGGTAATGGGCCCGGGGTCCCACCTCTATTAATAACTTAAGGTATGCCGACTGCCAAAGTAATAAAAACTACCCCACAGCTGGCAGTACCCACACCTAGGGCTTCATAATTATAGATCAACTGATTGCCCTAGTAGTCTATCCTCTTAGTAGCCAGAACATAGACCTGTCTGCTACTTTAACTGTAATTTCAATACTGGGATTGGTCAGGGGATAAGATCATTTCAAATGCATGTCCCAGTATCTTTTCCCTTTCATGAGAAGGTTCAGATATTTGGAATGAATTTTGGTAAGATGTGGACAGGCAAATGAATAATGTGGTAGGTCCTTCACCTGGATATAGGAATGTGCAAACAGATTGTGGTTTGGGTTCGGCTGTTCAACTCGGATTGGTTAGCGTGTTCAGTTTACGCATTCAGGTCATTCATCGAGTTCAGTTTCGGCCGTTCGGTTCGGCTATGTTCTGTTCGGTTCAGGCATTCAAAAAAATTATCATGAGAGCATGTGATCGTGCCAGAAACCAGAAATTCAAGTGCGTGTGGAGCTGTGTGGTGAGAGAAGGTGTGTTTTGCTGGGTTGCTGTTCAGTTCATGTGTTTTGGCTGATTGTGTTTGGTTTGGCTGTGTTGTTTGGTTGTTTGGTCACTGCGTGTTTTGGTTCGGTTGGCTGCTTGTTTAAAAAAAATGAAGAAGGCTGCTGTGCTGATTTTATGGCTGGGGGACAACGTGGTGCTCTCCGAGGAGGAGGAGGAGGAGGATGCCCCTGGACTTTTGGTGGTGGTGGCCGGCTCCTCGGATGAGGAGGAAGTGCTGGGCACAGGAGGTGCTGCCAGATTTGTAAACTTTTGTAAAAATGTTTAGAACAAGAAAGGCTCTGTCCATTAGAGTGAGCTCACTTGCATGTGGGTGTGTGCGTGGGTGGTGGGCATCAGTCAGGCACAAGCAGTGGGCATCAGCGGGTAGCAGCAGATGTTTGCCACACACAGAGAGGGTACTGTAGTGTGGGGGGCTCTTCCAGCAGTCAGGCATGAGCAGGCGCAGCACCCCCACCCAAACATGTGCCAGGCTAGCAAGGGTCTCCACTCTCCAGTTGCCATCCCATTCCCTAGGCACCCTCAAATAAGGGCAGGAATTGCACGTGCCAGCTAGAGCCTTTCTAGATGCAATCCCTAGCATCCCCTAGCACTCCAAGGAGGGCAGGATTTGCACGTGCCAGCAAGGGTACTTCAAATTGCCATCACTACTAGCACCCAAAGAAGGGCAGGATTTGCACATGCCAGGAAGGGTCTCATCCCTCTGCAGCACCCAAAGAAGGGCAAGATTTGCATGTGCCAGCCAGGGTCTCTCCATTACCATCCCAAGCACCCCAAGGATGGCAGGATTTGCACGTACCTGCCAGGGCCTTTCTAGTTGCAATCCCTAGCATCCCCTAGCACCCAAAGGAAAGCAGGATTTGTACATGCCAGAAAGGGTCACATCTCCCATTGCCATCCCTAGCACCCCAAGGAGGGAGGACTAGAGGCATCATCATAAATGCATATTACTTTGGTGTTTTTAATGTGTTCCCATTTCAGAGAGGAATCAGATACCAGCCCCAGTACTGGTGCCAGGCCAAGGAGGACCCCGAGGCGGAGGTTGCCAGTGACACCCCCAGACATTTGGCAGAGGAGGTCGGATATCTGGAGGTTTTATGAGAAGGGCGATGGAATCGCCATATGCAAGGTAAGGCACAGGAACTGGAACAACAGGGCATGACCTGTTAGGAATGGAAGTCCCCTGCAGAGAGAGATTGGTCACCCAGTCCACCCACTTGTGAAGACAGAATGCAGGCAGGGCTTGACAGACCATTGGTCTGACACAGTATGGCACTTCTTATGTTCCTATATTTTTATGCTCTTTAGATCTGCTAGAAAAGAGTCAAGCTGCAGCGTGAGGGGACCACATCGGGGCTCATTGTCAACATTGAAAAGTGGCATGGCAGGAGAGTGAGGTGGTAGGAGGACTCTGGTGTGGCCGTGGAGCTTCAGTCTGAGCATCAGCGCCAGAAGAAGGGGGAGAAGGCAACCTGAAAGTAACGGCATGTAAGTCCTTCCCTCTCCTCCAGTCCCAATGTGGAGTCCCCGGGGCTCCCTTTCAGGCTGAAGTTGAGAGGCCTGGCTGCCAAATGATGACGGGCGTACGCTGCCTGGAGAACCGCCTGGTGGAAAAGTTCCAGGCTCTTGAATTGTTGAAGAAACAGGTGGAGGCATACTCCCAGTACGTCTCCGCCGAGATGGAGAGGCTGGAACTCTACCACCAGGCGGTCTCCTGGTGGCATCGGGACGTGGAAGGGGCCGTGGAGTTTGCCGTAGCCCATGGCTATAAGATGGAAGAAAACCGGGAGGCTGCCCCTCAGTCCTGTGCTGCACCCCAACTCATTTTGGCTTTTCCCCCAAGTCCCTGGGGTCAGGTCCAGAGACTAATAGTTTCCTTTATAAGTTTCTTTTCAATGTTTGGTTTTGGTTTCATAATGTTGTTGTTGTTGTTGTTATTTAAATAGTTTTAATAATAGTTGTTATATTTCTTGTTACGAGCTTCGTTTGACCTCTCCAATCTTTTATCTATGTGCTGAAGTTCTGGCTGGCAGGTGGCAGAATCTCATACAGCTTGTCGATCCCTATCAGCAGTATCTGCCTGGCTAGTGCAGTTAAGGTATTAACCCAAAGATGTTTCAGGCAGCAGCAGGGTCTCAACTTGCAGACAGCCCCCCAGGAGGGGCATGGCTTGTGTCTGTGTGGGTGGGTGTGACATAGAGAAAGAGAGACAGGCTCCTTGGCAGCGGGCATCAGGCAGCAGGAGCTGGTGGTCAGAGGGGCTTTTATTTCCGCTGGCCAGTCAGGCACAGGTATGAGCAGCGGCAGCACCCAGAATGGAATGACAGCCCCCCGTGACTGGAATGATGTCCCAGAATCTCGTCGATGGTTCCTGGGATGGGCGGGCATGACTGGCTGCTTCAGGTGCAGTGGAATGACAGCCTAAAGTCTATGGGAGTTGAATGATGTCCTTAGAATGAGTGCATGGTTGAGCACACTTCATTCAATCGTGCAATAGGTGTAGGTGGTAGCAGCAGGTACAGGAACGCACACAGGCAGGAAGGCACATATAATACGCTGTGTTATATTCCATCTCATTCTGGTAGGCGTGCTACTGGATGTGGGCACTGGGTGCATGAGCACAGATGGGAGTTCTTCCTGTTTCTGGCAGGTGGCAACTTGAGCTGGCCTCCCCTCCACCCCACCTCTCTCGTTCTAGTGGGGAGCCTCTCTCTCTCTCCCTCTCTCTGGCCATATAGTGCAGGTGACAGCATGGCTGGGACTGTGTCTCTCTCTCCTTCTAACAGTGGTGAGACTTTCTCTCTCTCTCTCTCTTATTTCTCTCTCTCTCTCTCTCTCTCTCTTGGCAGAAACCTGGGTGGGCAGACAGGCACCTTGGCATGAGAGGCAGGAAGGTGGGCTGAGGCAGGCTTTGAGCTTGGAAGCAACCTGGGGTATAGAACCCTTGGCACAGACAGCATATAGGCCAGGTGGCCATTGGCAGCAGCTGTTTCTTGATGCCATGGCATCATGGCACAGACAGCATATAGGCCTCTCCTGGGGCCATTGGCACTGGAAGAAGCAGACATTGGTGGCCATGGTACAGAACCCTTGACATGGACAGCACATAGGCCAAGGCCTGGGGGCCATCTCTGTGAGTGGAATGACGGCAAATGGGAGGAGGTCTAGAGACTGAGGTGAGACAGGAAAGCAAGTAAAACTCCCCACCCACACCTAGTCACTTACCTAAATATCCACATACTAAATAACTGTGACAGAGACACAAACATATGGGTATATGTCACGTGACCAATCCCCCTCAACCCTGATTGTCACCCATTGGCACGACCTTGCTAATCTGCATGCATTACATGACATACTTTATTGATGGACCTATGCATGGGAGCCATAAGCACCTTAAAGTCCAAGAGCATTGAGGTTCAAGCTAAGAATGATGAGGGGACAGGGCTAAGGGGGCTGGGCAGGGGCAGGTGCCTGCTGGCTGGAGAGGGTGGAAGTTCACTGGCACTTTTTATCTAACCATGGCAAAACCACAGAATGAGGTTTCTGGCCTGAAGGAGAAGTTTAATATACTTTTAGGATTTATATCATCCCGGGGGAGCTCTAAATTGTCAGAAGGCAAGGAAACTGAGTTTGTCATCACAGCGGAAATCGTCAAGGAACTCAGCATGGAATGCAGGTTGAGCAACCGGATATGTGCCATTGGTCAAATCTGTGAAGTGGAGAGGACTATGATCTGTAGGGATGTGCGAAGAGTTGATCTTAAGAGATAGGCGAGCATTGTTCTGAAGCCTCCGCTGCCCGCAGCTGATCGAAAAGGAGTCGGATACAGGAGCTCTCATTCTGCCCCATTGTAATGTTCACCCAGCAGCAGCAGCAGACATTGTATTTCTTGGGCAGAACCCATGGCACAGACAGCATAGGTGGCATTTGCAGCAGCGGCAGACATTGGATTGCCAGAGCACAGTAGCCGTGGCACAGCAGACAGTAGAACCAGGATTGATGTAGGCCCCAGAACCCTGATGGTGGGTCCTGGAGCTGGAGTGGCTGTTTCTTGATATGGTGGAATGACAGCACCTCTGTGTGAGGAATGATGGCCCCAGACCCATGATGGTGGGTCCTGGGGCTAGAGTGGCAGCTTCTAGATATTGGACAGCCCTCCCTGCCTGTAACATAGGCCCCAGAACCCTGATGGTGGGTCCTGGGGCTAGAGTGGCAGCTTCTAGATATTGGACAGCCCTCCCTGCCTGTAACATAGGCCACGTAACCCTGACAGTGGGTCCTGGACCTGGAGGGGCTCTTTCTTAATATGGTAGAATGACAATGCCCTGTGCGAGGAATGATGGCCCCAGAACACTGATGGTGGGTCCTGGAGCTGGAGTGGCTTTTTCTTAATGCAGTTGAATGATGGCTCTCTGTGAGTGGAATGATGGACCTCAGAACCCATGGCACGGACAGCATAGGTGGCATTGGAAGCAGCACCAGACATTGGATTTCTGGGGCACAGAATGCGTGGCAAGGACAGCAGAGGCAGCATTGGCAGTAGCAGCATCAGACATTGGATTGCCCGGGCACAGAATCTGTGGATCAGCAAAGATAGCAGCAGCAGGATTTGCCTGTACACAGCTCCAATGGATCCAGGATGGTTGGATTGGCCAGGGAATAGCTCCCATATAGCAGCAGAAAGTAGCAGCAGAATTGTGTGGGCACATTTGGATTGGCCATAGCAGAGCACCCATGGACCAGCAGATAGCAGCGGTGGGATTACCAGACCAGTGGTATACATCACCCAGGGTTGCCAGGGTAGGTAGACAGACAGCGTGGAATGAAAGGCAGGCAGACTGAGGCAGGGTTCAAGCTTTGCAACCTGGGCGGGCGGGCAGGCAGCGTGGCATGAGCAGAAGGCAGGCAGACTGAGGCAGGGCTCAAACTTTGCAACCTGGGCGGGCATGCAAGCCGCATGGTATGAGGAAAAGGCATGCAGACTGATGCAGGCTTTGATCTAGACAACCTGGGCAGGCGGGCAAGTGAGCATGCAGTGCAGCATGAGCAGAAGGCAGGCAGACTGAGGCAGGGTTCAAGTTTTGCAACCTAGGCAGGTGGGCCGGCAGGCAGTGTGGTATGAGAGGCAGTAGGGAAGGCAGACTGGGACCTTGGCACCAAGTTGGCAGGGCACTCAGATAGTCTGGCGAAGACTGTGCAGCATGAGAGAGAGAGCCAGTCAGATAGGCGGGCTGAGATTGTCTAGCCAGAGGCCAGCTGGCAGGCTTAGTTTCCCAATGTCACCCTGCAGCATGCAGTCAGGCAGATAGGTCGGCCGAGGCCATGTAATATGAAAGAGAGCAAGAGAGAGAGAGAGAGAGAGAGAGGAGGGGGGCAGGGAGGGTGCCACTGAAGCAGTGGGAGGGAGGGACAGCACCTCAGCACAGCAGCAGCCACCCTTATTGATGAGGAGCCCCTTCCCAAGACTGCCTTTGGTATGGGATGGCATGTGTGCTACTCCACCATCACTCCTCCAGGGGAAGCTCAGGGAATCCCAGCATTGGAAGGTTGACCTTCAAGAAGACCAACTGCTCCACCAACTGGGCCCCCAGTCTCAGGTGGTGTGGGGAGCAAATGTCCCCCTCCACATAGAACACCCGCTCGCTGGGGACACTGGTTGGTGGGCATGACAATATTCCCTTGGCTACTTTGGACAGGGCCGGCCACATGTTGGTCTTGTCAGCCCAGTAGGCCAAGAGATAGCTGTTGGGATTGATGCACAGCTCCTCGTCCAGTTAGGTATCAACTGCTGCTGAGGCGCCATCATACTCCCTCTTATAGCTGTCCCTGGGCACCACTGTCCCCACTGCCCTCAGCCATGCTGTCAGTCCCTGCCCTTTTGTGGGTCGTGCAGAGGAGGAGCTGCTGGTAGTAGTCGTGGTGCTGCTGCTGCTGCCCATCCTGCTGCTGCTGCTGCTGCTGCTGCTGCTGCTGCTGCTGCTGCTGCTCGGGCTGGGGGCAGGGATTGACCTTGCCAAACAACAAATCTTTATTGTTTGGCCGCTGGCCGTAACAAATATACACATGATGAAATAAAACACAATAAAACATAATACTGAATCAATCAGAATTACCACAAACCGAAGCCCATTCCAGTGATCCCTGTAGAGTCCGGAGCCCCTTGATGACTGAAACCCAAGCCCTCTCTCCCCATTTATTCCATTTACTCCAGCTTCGAGTACAGTAGCTCAACTGCAGTCTGACACTGTGGTCTTGGAAAATACCACAGTGCAGATTTAGACCAGTAATGCAGGTGAATAGTATAATGCCACCTCCCTGGGGCTCTATCTAGCCATCAGGAGGATAGAACTGGAGCTCTCCTGCCAGTATCGGCAATGGAGTTGCTTAAGAGTGTTCTCTTTGTTGCAAAACTGGAAGGGAACGGAGGGGAGGTTCCTGAGGAGTCCCGGCTGGGGGTGGAAATTGCCACCACCAATCCCAGCTGGTTCTCCCATCCTCTGCCATAAACTCCATAAGAAAGATGGCCCATAGCTAGAACTTCTTATCCAGATTCCTCCCAGGAGCCCTGCTTTTATTCTATGGTAAAAAGCCTTCCGACATTTCACAAATTGAGGTTGGAGAGTTCAGACTGTTGTCTCCTGAAAATCTCCAACTTAAAAACCCTTACAGCTGCACGCCACATGACTGCCTTATCCTGGTTGGCTAAGATGTATTGAATCCTATGTTTCTGATCCCAGTGGTCCCTACCCTCAAACCAGGGGGTAAAGAAAACATTACGTATTGCAGTTGACCTAGGACAGTGCAGGAGATAGTGTTGAAGATCTTCTATGGCCATTTGGCTGCAGTAACAGAATCTGAGCTCGGGCGGGATACCCCTGTACCTACCCTCAGCTACCATAGTAGGCATCATATTTAGTCTCACAAGTGACAGAGCCCTTCTAACTTTGAAGTTCTTGATATCTGTTAGGTAGTTCTCATAACCAGCTCCCTGCTTTAGCCGTGAATACCAGGGGGAGATCCGTTGCTCTCGAACTGCAATACTATTATATTGTATTCTGATATCACTAATCCTGCGGCAGATTTGAGACTTTGCCTGAGCTAGAGTGGCATTTAAAAAGCTATGTCTCGAGAAACCCAAGAAAGCCAAATTTTGGTCTATAGAGTTGCGCCATCTATAGGAAGCCAGAATGTTCTCTTGCTCCCACAGACAAAGGCTGGGGAGACAATCGCTTGGCATGTTGCATATCCTAGGCCAATATTTTAAGTGGGCCATCCTAATTTTGTCCTCGAGAGGGGCAATCCCGGACTCCGCTCTCATCAGAACGATAGGGGTGCCACGGGGCATGCCTAATGCAGATCTCAGAATTTTGTTCTGCAGTGGCTCAAGATTATTCTGGTTACCCAAGCCCCAAATTTCTGCTCTAAACAGAAGCTTGGGGATCAGTTTACACTCGAGTAGTTTGAGTAAGGGCTTCATTTTCTTGCCGCCGTTACTGCTCCAGAATTTAAGTAAGCCCGATACAGTCTGGGCACCCTTCAATTTTGCTGGTTCCAGGTGGTTCTGCCAACTGCCGTTATTCCTAAACCTAATCCCCAGATACCTAAAAGAAATTACCTGGTCAATAGGGAAGGAATCCATTGTCCAGGCATGCTTCTTATTCCTTTTGGAGAAGACCATGACCTTTGTTTTCTCCCTATTGATGACCAAGTGATTTTCCTTACAGTATTTGTTAACTTTGACAAGTTGATGTCTCATGCCCACCCTTGTGGTCGAGAGGATGGCCATGTCATCCACATACAGGAGGATGGAAATCGGGCAGCCGTTAACTAAAGGAAGATGTCCCTCCTGCCTGTCTAACTTGGTGACTATGTCATTAATAAATAAACTGAATAACAAGGGGGCCAAAACTCACCCGTTTGACTCCATTAATCACGGGAACTGGGTCTGTCATATCCTCCTAGGAACTTAGCCGGATCCTAAGTGTGGTGTTTGAGTAAAGTAGGTGGATCAAATGGAATAACTGGGGGTCGATGCTATACTCCAACAATTTCTGCCAAAGGATTGCTCTATCTACGCTGTTGAACGCAGTTTTAAGATCGACAAAAAGAGCATACACCACTCCTTTCCTCAAAAGGGCATATTTAGCTATGATGTGATCGCGCACAAAGCAGTGGTCCAAAATGGACCTATATGGCCTAAATCCAGCCTGCTCCTCAGTGAGAAGTGCCATCTCCTCTATCCAGTGCTCCAATCCGTCCAGCAAGAGCCTCGCGAATACCTTAGCCACAACATCTGTTTGGCTAATAGGCCTGTAATTTGTGGGGTTTAATCTGTCCCCCTTTTTGAAAATGGGGACCATGATGCTTGTATTCCATTCCGCAGGAATGTCACCATGGTCAATATGATTGAATAAACAGACTAGGACTGGAGCCCACCAATTTCTATGCGTACGAAGCAGATCGGAGGGAATTCCATCTTCCCCCAATGCCTTCTTTAATGAGAGGGATCTCAGAAGTTCCTTTACCTCCAACTCTGTTACCACAATCCCTCAGTTACTGTGATCAAAAACTGGGGAGGGGCTACATCCCCCTGTGTATTGATTGAAAATTCCTAAGAAGTAATCCTGCCAAATAGTTCTGTCTATCGGAGGGCGCGAGGGAGAAATGTTCCCCTTGGAACCCCCGTTCACTATTGCCCAGAAAGATACACAGTCCCTATCAGCGATGGCCCTCTCCAGCTTATCCCACATAATTGAATGATACTTCGAACGTTTTCTCCGGAGGGCTATCCTATATTTGGTGCGGGCAGTAACATAATTTGATCTTAGAGTGGCTGACCCATAAGCAGTTGTTGCTCCAGTCAATTTCCTGCATTGAGCCCTTAACTGCCTGCATTCACCATCAAACCAGGGGCTCCGGTTCATCCGAGCTATGGGTCTTTTGGCGATAAACAGACTGTCTCCTATATGCTCTAGTAAGTTCTGAAATACCGTAATGCATACTGCAGCATCCACTTGGCAGAATTTCAACTTCCTTTGCTCCATAGGTAGGGATGCAAATAAACTGCTAACTCGACCTGCGGTCAGACTTCCCCACCTAATGACCCATGACATGGTTAGGTCAAATTCCACTGACAGATTGACCTTGCTGGCTGAGAGGGGTTGTTGCTCCCACTCCCACCATCCCTTGGGGCATCCTGCTGCTACTGCTGGCACCGTGACCTCTCCAGAGCCCGCTCTGCCTTCCGGACCCTCCACACAAGATCATCCTTCCACATAGCATAGTGGGCTGACTTGAGTGCAACTCTGCTCTTGACCCTGGGGTCCATTGTTGTTCCAAAATCATATTCCCCCTGCTGCAGAAGCTTGTTGAACCTTGCAGTCAGTTCTGTTTTGAGTTTCTGCACCAGCCCAACTGCTTCAGCCCGGAGCTTCTTGCCCCTATGGCCACAATACTGCCCCTGCAGCATGATCTCCTCCAGACTCCCATGGAGACTCTGGACCAGAGGGATCACCTGGCTTATGGTGGCCATGGAGGAGCTGATGGTCTCTGTCACGTCATGGAATGGTCTGAGAACTAGGACCGTCTGTGCAAGGATCTCCCATTCTGGCCCATTGAAGCCTGGAGATGCCCCGCTGTCCATGTCCAATTCCACTTGATGCAAGGCGGTTTTCTGCTCCACAAGCCGTTCAAGCATCAGCAAGGTCGAATTCCACCTCGTGGACACGTTCTGCACCAGCAGATGCCCTTGGGAGTCTTGTTCAGCCTGCTTGCCCCTGAGGAGTTCGCTGCCCTTAACACTGCGGTTAAAGAACCCCACCAGCTTTCTCCTCCGCTCTATCAGGGAGCTAAGGGTGCCTGCCCCAATCCCCTTCTCCCCTAAGCCCAGAGCATCCTTGACCACCAGGTGGAGGGTGTGTGCTGCACAAGGGGTGCTGGTAAGCTCCGCATCGCAGACAGCCCTCTCTATATTGGATGCATAATCTGTCACCACACACCCCGGACTGAACAGTGCACCAGGCGCTACCCACTCCCCCACCATGGCGTTCAGGGCTGCCTCGAGGTTCCTAGATTTGTGGGGGATTTCCATTACTTGTGCCTGAAGCAGGGCCCACCTGTATCCTGCTTCAGGACCCCTCCTGACACTGTCCAGTGCTAACTCTGGGTCTTCCCACTAGTGCGCCATTACCTCCAGGTATGTGTGTGGGGCGTTCCGGCTAGACCACAGGTCAGTCAGTCTAAAGACACCCACAGACAATTAGTTACATCATCCGTTAGCTCTGTTTGAGTCATTTGGCCAATTATCAGGATTTAAGATTAATTACTAGGATAAATTATCTTATATGTATGTGTCAAAGAGACCAGATCTATCAAATCCCACCCCCCCACAATTCTCAGCTAAGGTACTGTAACTGTAAAGTAATAGACATTTTAGACATACACATATGTTATAATTTTTACAATATGGTGCAAATAAATATTGATAAAATCTTAACAGATATTAAAAAGGACATGGAAAGATGGAAAATACTTCCTATATCATTAAGTAGGAATAACAGAAATAATAAAAATTAATTTGTCACAGAATTAATTATACATCGTTTATTGTCCATGAAAGTACCTGCATCTGTTTTTAAGCATAAAAATAAAATGATATTCAATTTTATATGGCAATCTAAAAAACCAAGAATGGAGGGCAAAAACCTTAAAAGGGCATGGTGCTGTAGTGGGGTAGCTGTCCCAGACATTTATTTAAATTATCTGACTAGGGATGTGCGAACGCGGTTTGGACGTTCGGAGTTCGGCCCAAACTTAGCCAGTTCAGATGGCTGAACAGAACGGTCAAACCGAACGGCCAATCCCCCGAACAGTTTGGGTGTGTTTGGATGAGTTCAGGAGCATTTGGGCGGGAAAAACTTTTCTGGCAGGCCCGGGAGGGGGGAGCGGCGCAGCTGAGGAGCAGAATTCCTGGCGCCAGGGATGGAGAGAGGCTTGGACTAGCAGCCAGCCTGCCCAATCACCATGCCTTTTTTCCTCAGACTACTGACTTGGCAGTCTGCGATCGGCCATGGGCTAGGCTGCACAGAGCAAATGGTGTTTGTGGTAAGGCGGGAACAGCAAATTACAAAAGTAATTGCCCTCCCCCCCTTCCATATAGTTCTGAGCTAGCCACTGATCCTGTCAGCAGGCGTTTTCAGAACTCTCCCTCTCCCAGCAGTTTGTGTTTCTCCCAATGCATTGCCATCCTCCTATTTCACCCCATTTCCACACATTTACCTCCATAATTTCATTTATTTAGATTAGATTAGATAGATTTAGGTGTTATACTCGGCATCAAGAAGCAGCCACTCCAGCCCCAGATCTCACCGTCAGGGCTGTCATTCCACTTCATCCAGAGAGTCCTAAGAAGCTGCCATTCCAGCCCGAGGACCCACCATCAGGGTTCTGGGACCTACATTACAGGCAGGAAGGGTTGTTGTTTCACTTCATCCTGAAGCTGCTACTCTAGTCCCAGGACCCACCATCAGGGTTCTGCGGCTGTCATTTCTCTCACAGGGAGCTGTCATTCCACCGCATTAAGAAACAGCCAGCCCCATTACTTCAGCCCCATTACCCACCATCAGGGTTCTGGGGCCTACGTGCCTGTCTGCCCACCCTGGTTGCCAACCTTGAACCCTGCCTCAGCCTGCCTTCCACTACTCATGCCACACTGCCTGTGTGCTGCTGCTGCTGCTGCTGCCTCTGCTGTCCCGTGGGCTCTGTGCCACGGCAATCCAATGTCCGCTTGTACTGCCTCTGCTGTGCCATGAGTTCTGTGCCCCGGCAATCCAATGTCTGCTGCTGTTGTTGCTGCTGCCTCTGCTGTGCCATGGGTTCTGCTACCTGGTAATCCAATGTCTGCTGCTGCTCCACCGATGCCTGGCAGTCTACAATGCCTGGCCAAGTAGGAATGCCAGGCCAGCCACCAAGCCCAAAGCCTTCCCGGCCTCTGCTGCTGCTGCTGCCGCTCGATGTCAGATGGCCAGCCATGGCGCCATTGTCACCCCCAGGGGCCAGGTGCTGAGCCTACCTGCCCGGAAAAACCAGGGTGCCAAGCCCCAAGTCTTTCCAGTCTCTGCTGCTGCTGCTGCTACATCTCCAATGGCATGCCATGTCCCCACGAGCACCCCTGGAGCACCCCAATCCTCTGTAGTGGCCAAACTTTCTGAACGTTCGGGGGGGTCTGAACTCTGTTGGACTGAACACATGAACCTGAAGTTTTCTGACCGAATGGTTGAACATCTGAATCCCATTCTGGTCGCACATCCCTATATCTGACTTTCATATGAGGATACTTAAATCTTGAATGTATGACACTTTTTCAGGGGATAAACCTATATGGTTGAGCATGAAAGGAGGTTTTGACTGTAAATTGTACTCATTTACATTTCCTAAGAGTTTACCTATTCCTCTGATATTAAATATTGTATTTAACTCTTCATAGAGTGTATTATATCTAAAATCTTGATAGTAGGGAAGAAAACTCGCTCTCCGGACTGGGTTACTACACTGGGTAGGATAGCTGTTGTCTCCTCATTTAATTACTTAGGAGTCACTCTGTCTAACCGGGGGTCCTGGAACTTACATCTACAAACTAGAGCAATTAAGGCAAAAACGGCAGTTAGAGCGCTGATTAAAGCTATGTGTTTGTCCAAGGGGGTCCCTCTATCAACCTTCCTCACAGTGTATAAAGCCAAAATTCCAGGAATGCTGAGTTTTGGAATGGAATTGGTCCCTTTTCCTAACATCCTGGCCCTGGAACGGGTACAAAATATGTTTCTAAGAAAATCAATGAGGGTTGGACCTAGTGTCCCGGGGGCTATTGTAAGAGCCGAGACAGGTACCCCTTCAATACAGGCCTTGGTAAAGATGGCTGTAGTACGCTACTGGGTGAGGTTATTACAACAAGAAGAGGGAGCTCTGATCTTGGGATGCCTTAAGGAAATGCTGGAATATTTAGGCCCTAGGAATTATCCTTGGATGGTCTCTTTAGGACGGTTGATTAGCATGTTGGGATTCTCATTCAGTTATTTCCAAGGGAAAAACTGTTCTGAAATCAAGTCTGAAGTATGTGGGAGGATTAGAGATTTGGCCCAACAAGAGGATATGAGTATTGTTAATTCATGGAAAGTAGCTCCGAGGTTGGGTCAGATTAAACAGATTTTCTCGTATGAACCTTATTTAGATCTACTCATACATCCAAGTCTGCGGCGAGCTTACAGCTATCTACGTTTCCAGTTAGTACCAACAGCAGTCACTAAGGGTAGGTTGCAAAGTATACCCTTTATTCAGAGGAGGTGTGAGTGCTTCTTGGGGGAAATTGGGGACATTGAGCATCTGATATTGAGGTGTCCTCTTTATGAGGATTTACGAGAAGCTTGGTTGGCCCCCTTGATAAAAGATGGAGCCCCGTTGGATGAAGAAAGGGTTTATTTATATCTGCTAACACTCTCTCAGGAAGAGGCAATAAAGGCTTTGGCATCTTTTGTATTACTGGTCATGAAGAGAGAATAATTAGTATACAACTATAGTAATCTCTCTATAAAGTCTAAGTTGATAAATTGGGTCAACTTAATAAATAGAGGACTAAATGAAGGACTGATGCCATTGGTTGATAGTTGAAGTAATTGGTTTATAGTGATATACACTGATTACGGTACTTGATGTGGTATTATTATATGTATGTATTTTTTGGATGGCAAAGGCGAAAGCCAGCCATAATAAAATAATAAAATAGAAAAAAAATTGAGTGTATTATAGAAAATTAAAGCTTCTGTCTTAATGAAATAATTACATCTTCTGTCTTAAAGAGGTTTCCCGTTATTCCTTCATTGGGATATATTCAATTGAAGTTGATAATACAGTGTTAGACACATGACCCCTCCCACGAGTGAATATTGGGAGCTGGTACCTGAATATCCAAACGACCTCTTAAATTTAGGGGGAATTAGCCAAATTAATTCAAGTGTGGGGTCACTTGTGCCAAAAGGATCAGTCCGAGACATGGTACGCTACTCCCAGTTGGGGGGGGTACCCCTTCCCAAAGTTCCAGACAGGCAATGAGGTGCTTCAACAAAAAGGGGTTCTTTATTACAATGATACAATGAGGGAGAAAGGAAACACACCCAACTACACCCATACAATATAATACAAAGACAAGCCTCCAGTTTGGCTGACTCAGTAATATAAGTGGTGGCTGGGAAAGTGAAATTAACTAGGGTGGGGGAGAGAGAGATAGAAAGAGAGCAACGTGGTCAATGACTGGCAAAAACCCCAAAGGAAAGCAGTTACCATTGTCAACTTCCATGAAGAAATGGTTAACTCTAATATTTTTGGCCGATTAAAGGTTAATTTTAAGGAAATGGAAAACTCCCAATGTACCTTCATTCTCAGAATAATTAAAAGAACTTATGCACATTGCTTTAATAGAAAAGCTTACTTGGACAAATAGACATAACTCTTCTCGATATAATGAAATATGGTGTAATATGAATCGTCTGTTAAGTTTATAAATTGATTTGTTTGTAGTTTAGTATCCTTTAAATTTATATACTTATTTGGTTTTATATAATGGTAAACTCCTCCTTTTCCCCAGATTCTACTAAGTTTATAGTATGTAGGTTTCATTATCTATTTTGTAATGCTTTGGTTTATATTTATTAATTAATTTATTTTTTTCATTGTAACAATATAAAAATAATCAATATTAATATAAAAAGAGGGCGAGGAACATATGAAGAGAAATGTGGAACATTCAAGAAGAAATTGAAAAGTTGGAGATATAGGGGCTTAGCTTAATTATAGCATTCAGCCATGAGGAACCCATGTAACTCTGAATGCAGGTTATTCTCCACACCCACCCATCCTATAAGGATAAGGCTAGGTCACAGGGGCCCTGATTCACACCAGTGTTTGGGGGCAGAAGCAGCATGAGTAAAGTTGGGGTGTGCTACAGTGTTCACACAGGAGCTTCAAATTTCTGCACAGAACTGCCCCCCTTCACCCCTGACACCAGGAGACAGGCTCACTGAGCTCTGTAATTGCCACAGGAATGGCCATCATGTTGTTGGGTGTAGAGCAGGTCAAGCGCTTGCAGCAATCTAATTGTGCAAACGACACCTACGTGAAGACCATGCCCACCACTAGCCATGTGTGTTGAAGTCCATTGATTTTGTTTTCTTAAATAGTTTGGAAACATTAGATATTTCTGACACATTGAAATGTAAAGCATTCTATTTGCCCTTGACTAAGGTCATATGGAGACCTAAAACCAACGCTAATGCAAAATGACAACCTTTTAAAAAAAATAATCAAATAATTAATTTTTAATACCAAATCTGCTGAATTATGCGCCTTATTCTATCAGTTTGGCAGAGTGAGTGGCTTAGTATATAAGTCATAGGCTTTTAAAATTTAAGACTGGTTTCTGTTCAACTTAGAATTATAAATGAAATACTGAGTTATGTTGTGAATTCCTATGGATTAGCAGATAAAAGAGAGCTCTGAAGCATAAGTATTGCAAGAAAGATCATGGTGGCAGAGGGGTGAGGAAGGAGGTGAAAACTTAAAAGAATTTTTACTAGATAACCAGAGAAAAACATTTTATGCTTTTTAAGTGGTAAAAAATCGGGGGAAATGAATCATGGGCCTGATAATCTCTGCAAACATTAAAAAAAATAAAAAATAGACCCTGGTCAATGACAGTGTTCCCATAATATTTTTTATTTACACTTACTCTCTACCTCAAATGTAATTATAAAGAGACATATGTAATCTTTGGTGTGCCTCAGTTGATTATACCTAATGTTCGGCGTCTACATATTATCCATATAATTACTCATTTTAATTTTAATGTAATGTCAACACATATCATATGCCTCCAGCCAGCAGGAGAGAATTAAAGGTCATTCTCCTTTATTAAGGGCATACAAAACAGGATAGCTCTGTTAATGCATATACCAATTCACGCAATCACTTTTTTAAAGGATAATCTCTTGCTTATTTTTCTTCCTAATATAAAAGTGGCAATCATATGCCAGAGTAAAGTTCACGTTCATACTGTATTTATTGCCATGGACCACATAAAAAAATTGCAAACAAATAATGAGAGCCTTGTTCCGTATGTCTAGTTTATGTATATAGCTTAACATTCTGAGATTTTGTCCATACTTTTTTATTCAACGTAGAAACAAGAATAGATTTCTGAAAGCCCAAAAGGTGGAGCCAAGGATCAAGCCTCTGCAAGGAGCTGCTGATCAGGGGGCTGGAGGAGCAGACCCGACCAGGGGCCCTGTGCCCACCTGGCCCGAGTGTGCATGCCAAACAGCTGGACAGGGAGACCTGAAGGAGCATGCTCACCCAGTCTCCCCTGATATACTGTTTGGTGTGTGCACCCAGGATGGGTGAACAAGCTCCTCAAGTCCCCTCCAGTCAGCTGTAGGGCAGGCCAGATAAGCATGCTCCTCCAGGCCCTCCAAGCAGATGTTTGGCAGATGGGATGAACACACAGCTCCAGGCCCCCACATCAGCTGTTTGGTGGCTGGAGTGACTGTTCTCCTCTGGGCCCGATCCTTGGACCTCACCTCACAGCTGGGCTGGGCGAGGCCTAACAGGTGGAAGGGTGCATGTTAGCTTGGATTAGCCCAGCCGGGTGAGAGTCTTAGCCCAGGCCTCATCGTCAACCTTCTCTGAATGATGGATCCAGTAGCAGCCAGCTGCCTGTCCCGAGGAAGATGTGCGTGAACATCTGGCAGCCACCAAACTGGCAAGCAGGTGACTTGCAGACTACTGTCTTGTTTTATTTTCACCCTTGGTGTGATCAGAAAAAAGTGTACTCTTACAAAGCTATGTATTTCTGGAGGAAAAAAGGTCATTGATACCTGTAATTAATTCCACAAGTTTTTTCAGTTCTGTTTTGAACTAATTACATTAAAGGCATTCCACATGACCACCACAGGCAGATTGGAAGTACCCTTCAAGAAATGCTGGAATGTGTAGCAGATAATTTTGGTCTGCAAGTGTACAGTGAATTATGAAGTAGTATGAGGAGTGGTGAGGTCAGTGATTATCTGAAGGTTTACATGGCTGATCAACATGAAACTTCACTCAGGGTTAGTTTTTATGGTTCTTGAAATTTCTGAACAGCTTTCAGTGACGAAGTGCTATGTTCATTGACCCCACAGATGAGAGGCAAAACACAGGAGATGGAATTAAAATTAGCAGCAATGCTTTAAAAACCAAATCTTGATTGATTGATTGATTGATTGATTGATTGATTGATTGATTGATTGATTGATTGATTGATTGATTGATTGACGGCCTCAGCCAAAAACCACATGATTTTTATACAAAAATAAAAATACAGACAACCATTAAAATAAAAATCTGAATAACCTGTCATGGAATCCAGTCAAATAATTGTCCAGTGGTTCATTTTGGTCACAGAGCCATCAGCTAGGACTTACCCAGTAAGGATGTGCGAACAGATAGCGGTTCCGGTTCAGTCGTTCCATTCGGTTTGGTTCGGTCTGGACGTTTGGTTCGGGCGTTCGGGTCAGTTGCCGAGTTCGGGTTCAGCCATTCAGTTCGGTCATGTTCAGTTTGGTTCGAACGTTCGGGAAAAGGTATCGTGAGATCCCGTGATCATGTCGGAAAACGGAAATTTGAGTGTGTGCAAAACTGTGTGGCGAGAGAGCGTGTGTTTGGCTGGCTGGCTGTTTGGTTTGTGTGTTTTGGCAGTTTGTGTTTGGTTTGGCTGTGTTGTTTTGGCTGGTTAGTGGGTGACTGTTGTTGGTCTGTGTGTTAGTCTATGTATGTGTGCTGTTTTTTTAAAAAATGAAGAAGACTGGTATTGTCTTATATCCATGGCTGGGGGCCAAAGTGGTGCTTCTGGAACCAGTGGTGGTGGAGGAGGAGAAGGAAGAGGTCGCTGCCCCAGCCCCTGGACCTTCGGTGGGGTGGCCGGCTCCTCTGATGAGGCTCAAGCAGCGGGCAAAGGAGGTGCTGCCAGTTTTGTAATATTTTTTTTACTTTGAGGACAAGAAAGGCTCTATCCATTAGAGCGAGCTCACTGGAGTGTGGGTGGGTGCATGGGTGGGTGGTGGGCATCAGTCAGGCACAAACAGTGGGTCTCAGTGAGTAGCAGTGGATGTCTGCCACAGAGAGAGACATCCAGGCGGAGATATCAGAGAGGCAGTTAACCAGGTGTGAATGGGCAGAAGAGGAGAGAGAGGGGGTAGAAAGATAGAGTTGGGTGTCATCAGCATAGAGATGATATTGGAATTCATGGGAAGCAATAATTTTGCCAAGGGACAGGGTGTAAATAGAGAAGAGGAGAGGGCCAAGGACAGAGCCTTGGGGGACCCCAACNGCCCAAGCTACGGGCTTGGAGAACAGGATGGATGGTGACTCCATTGATGCAGATGGGCAGGTTAGAGGGAGAGGAAGAGGAGGGAGGAAAAATGAGTTCGGTCTTGGCCATGTTGAGCTTGAGATGGCATCGGGACATCCAGGCAGAGATATCAGAGAGGCAGTTGACGAGGCGTGAATGGACAGAAGAGGCGAGAGAGGGGGTAGAAAGATAGAGTTGGGTGTCATCAGCATAGAGATGATATGGAATCCATGGGAAACAATAATTTTGCCAAGGGACAGGGTGTAAATAGAGAAGAGGAGAGGGCCAAGGACAGAGCCCTGGGGGATCCCAACCGAAAGGGGGAGGGAGGAGGAGGTCGACCCAGGGAAAGAGACTTTAAAGGAGCAGTCAGAAAGGTAAGAGGAGAACCAGTCAAGGACAGAGGCACGGAAGCCCAAAGAGTAAAGTGAGTCCAATAGGAGCGAGTGGTCAAGAGTATAAAAGGCAGCAGAGAAGGAGATTTTGTAGTGGAGGAAGTCAGGGAGGGAGCAGAATTTGCGCCAGAGGTGTTCGGCAGCCCGGGTACAGGAGTGGAGGTAGAGGACGTTAGGGGTGAGCCAGGGGCCGGGTTTGGGGGCTGGATGGGGCGTGAAGAGAGGGGGGCAAGAGAGTCAAGGGTTGAGGAGAGAGAGGTGTTGAGAGCGGAGATAGCAGAGTTAGGGGAGAAGGAGGCGAAAATGGGGGGAGGAAGGGGGAAAGAGAGGAGGCAAACTCCATGGGGGTAAAAGCGTGCATATTTCAGAAGGGACGTGGAGAAGGGGAGGAGGAGGGGGGGTTGGTGAGATAGGTTGAAAGAGGCGAGGAAATGATCAGAATTAGGGCAGGGATCAAAGGAAAGGTCAGCAAAAGAGCAATTTCATGAGAAGATGAGGTTGAGGCAGTGGCCGTTGGTATGGGTGGGGGAGTCGGTCCAGAGTCGGAGATCGAAGGAGGAGGTCAGGGAGAGAAAGTGGGAGATAGAGGGCATGGAATGCGTGTCAACATGAATGTTGAAATCAAAAAAATGAGAGGGGGGGTGTCATCAGAGAGGAAGAAGGTGAGCCAGGATTCAGAGGCAGGCAGGTGGGCTGGGGCAGGTTTTGAGCTAGGCAACCTGGGTGGGCAGACAGGCAGCATGGCATGAGAGGCAGGAAGGTGGACCGGGGAAGGCTTTGAGCTAGGCAACCTGGGCAGGCAGACAGGAAGCGTGGCATGAGAGGCAGGAAGGTGGGCTGGGGCAGGCTTTGAGCTTGGCAACCTGGGCGGGAAGACAGGCAGTGTGGCATGAGAGGCAGGCAGGTTGTGGCAGGCTTTGAGCTTGGCAGCAGCAACCTGGGCAGGTGGGCAGACAGTGTGGCATGAGAGGCATTAGGGAAGGCAGGCTGGGACTTTGACAAGGCACTCACGGATATGCTGGTGAAGTCTGTAGCACAAGAGAGAGCCAGTCAGATAGGTGGGCTGAGATCATCAAGCCAGAGGCCATCTGGCAGGCTTACAGTTTCCCAATGCCACCCTGCAGCATGCTGTCAGTCAGATAGGTCAGTCACGGTGGTGTAGTATGAAAGAGAGAGAGAGAGGGAGGGAGGGGGGAAGGGAGGGTGCCACTGAAGCAGTGGGAGGGAGGAACAGCACCTCAGCACAGCAGCAGCAGCCCTTATTGACAAGGAGCCCCTTCCCAAGACTGCCCCTGGCATGGGATGGTGTATGTGCTATTCCACCATCACTCCTTATCCAGGGCAGCTCGGGGAATCCCAGCAGAGAAAGGTTGACCTTCAGGAAGAGAAACTGCTCCACCAACTTGGCCCCCAATCTCAGGTGGTGTGGGAAGCAAATGTCCCCCGCCACAGAGAACAGCCGCTCGCTGGGGACACTGGTTGGTGGGCATGACATAATCCCCTGACCACTTTGGACAGAGCTGGTCACATGTTGGTGTTGCCAACCCAGTAGGCCAAGGGATCGCTACTGGGATTGATGCACGGCTCCTCGTCCAGGTAGGTATCAACTGCTGCTGAGGCGCTGTCATACTCCCTCTCATACCTGTCCCTGGACACCACAGCCCCCCACTGCCCTCAGCCACGCTGTCAGTCCCTGCCCTTTTGTGCTGGGCCCCATGCTCCTAAGAGTGGGCCGTGCAGAGGAGGAGCTGCTGGCAGTAGTGGTGGTGCTGCTGCTCATCCTGCTGATTCTGGTGGTGGTGCTGCTGCTGCTGCTACTGTTCAGGCTGGGGGCAGGGATAGAACCCGCTGGTTGAGAGGGGTTGCTGCTCCTACTCCCACTATCCCCCAGGATGTCCTGCTGCTGCTTGTGCCATGAACTCTCCAGAGCCCGCTCTGCCTTCCGAACCCTCCGCACAAGATCATCCTTTTCATGGCATAGTGTGCTGAGTTGCGTGCCATGCTGCCCTTTACCCTGGGGTTCAGCATTGTTCCAACAACATATTCCCCTCACTGCAGAAACTAGTTGAACCTCGCCATCAGGCCTGTCTTGAGCTTCTGCACCAGCCCAATCACCTCAGCCCCCAGCGTCTTGCCCCTACAGCCACAATTCTGCCCCTGCAGCATGATCTCTTCCAGAATCCTGTGGAGCCTCTGAACCAGAGGGCTCACCTGGCTTATGGTGGCTGTGGAGGAGCTGATGGTCTCTGTCACTTCATGGAACGGTCTGAGAACTAGGAGCATCTGTGCCAGGATCTCCCATTCTGGCCCATTGAAGCCTGGAGGTGCCCCGCTTTCCATGTCCAATTCCACCTGATGCAAGGTGGCTTTCTGCTCCAAAAGCCACTCAAGCATCAGCAAGGTGGAATTCCACCTCGTGCACATTTCCTGCACCAGCAGGTGCCCTGGGGAGCCTTGCTCAGCCTGCTTGGCCCTGAGGAGTTCACTGTCCTTAACATTGCGGTTAAAGAACCCTGCCAGCTTCCTCCCCCACTCTATCAGGGAGCTAAGGGTGCCTGCCCCAATCGCCTTCTCCCCCAAGCCCAGAGCATCCATTAACACCAGGTGGAGGGTGTGTGCTGCACAAGGGATGCTGGAAAACTCCGCATCGTGGACAGCCCTCACTATATTAGCAGCATTATCCATCACCACACACCCCGGGGTGAACAGTGCACCAGGCATTGCCCACTCCCCCACCACAGCGTTCAGGGCTGCCTCGAGGTTCCTGGTGGTGTGGGGGCTGTCAATTACTTATTTATTTATTATTATTATTATTATTATTATTATTAACAAGCATTTATAAATCACCAGCACTGTACCTGGCACTTTACAAAGTAATAAAATAGACACGGTCCCTGCCCCTAGGGCTTATAATATGAGAGACAGGAGCTGGGGGAGAGACTTAGGAAGGGGAACAGAGGGAGAGACAAGGGGTCTAACATTCATGAAGATGCGAGGTCTCAAGTGCACGTACTTGGCTTGGTTACGATGAGAATGACAGCAGGCAGGTCCATGTTGCAAGGATAAGGGTAAACCGATCGTAGGTATAGGAATAGTGGCTCAGCAGGATAAAGAGTCAGACAGAGCAGAGCGAAAGAGGTGAGTTTTAAGGAGAGATTTGAAGGTATGAAGGGAGGGGGCAAGGCGGATGTGGACAGGGAGGGAGTTCCAGGCATGGGGGGCAGCAAGTGAGAAGGGACGAAGGCGCTTAGGGGAGCAGGGAAGGCGTGGAAGGGTGAGAGAAGGGACAGAGGAGGAGCGAAGTGCACGGGCTGGAGTATGGAGGGCGATAAGTGCAGAGAGGTAGGGGGGAGCAAGGTTGTGAAGAGCTTTATAGGTGAAGACTAGGAGCTTGTGCAGGATTCGTTCAGGAAGGGGAAGCCAGTGAAGCGAAGAGAGGAGGGGCTGCACATGGTCGAAGCGACTGGCGAGGTAGATGACCCTGGCAGCAGAGTTTTGGACAGAGATGAGGGGAGAAAGGTGAGACCGGGGAAGGCCAGTGAGAAGGAGGTTACAGTAATCGAGGCGAGAGATGACCAGAGCATGAACAAGAGTTTTGGCAGACGAGACAGAGAGAAAAGGGCGAATCTTAGCAATGTTATGGAGGGAGAAGCGACAGGATTTAGCAACAGAGTCAATGTAGGGTTTAAAAGAAAGGGCTGAGTCAAAGATGAAGCCTAGGCTACGGGCTTGGGGGACAGGCAGGATGGTGACTCCATCAATAGTTATTGACAGTGAGGAAGGAGAGGAAGGATGAGGGGGGAAGATAAGGAGTTCAGTTTTAGCCATGTTGAGTTTGAGTTGACGTTGAGACATCCAGGTAGAGATGTCAGAGAGACAGTTGATGAGACGAGCTTGAACAGAGGGAGAGAGAGAGGGAGTAGAGAGATAGAGTTGAGTGTCATCAGCATAGAGGTGGTATTGGAAGCCATGGGAGGCAATGAGTTTGCCTAAGGATGAGGTATAGATCGAGAAGAGGAGAGGGCCAA
Source organism: Sphenodon punctatus (assembly GCA_003113815.1). Classification (NCBI taxonomy): domain Eukaryota; kingdom Metazoa; phylum Chordata; class Lepidosauria; order Sphenodontia; family Sphenodontidae; genus Sphenodon; species Sphenodon punctatus. The sequence goes on along the minus strand of QEPC01000529.1, from coordinate 2,756,148 downwards.
GAACAGAGCCTTGAGGAACACCAACTGAGAGGGGGAAGGAGGAGGAGGCGGAGTTGGAGAGAGACACATTAAAGGAGCGGTCAGAGAGGTAGGAGGAGAACCAGTTATGGACAGAGCCACAAAAGCCAAGGGAGTGAAGGGAATCCAGCAAGAGTGAGTGGTCAACAGTATCGAAGGCAGCAGAGAGATCAAGGAGGACAAGAATGGAATAGAGACGTTTAGATTTAGCCACCAGAAGATCGTTGGTGATCTTAGCGAGAGCAGTTTCAGTAGAATGAAGGGGGCGGAAGCCAGATTGGAGGGGGTCAAGGGAGGAGTTGGAGGATAGGAAGTCAAGGCAGCGGGAGTAGACAACACGTTCAAGCAGCTTGGAAGCAAAAGGAAGGAGTGAGACAGGACGATAGCTAGAAGGGTCAGAGGGGTCAAGAGTGGACTTTTTGAGAATAGGAGAGACTGTGGCATGTTTGAAGGCAGAAGGGAAAGAGCCAGTAGAGAGGGAGAGGTTGATGATGTGCAGGAAGGAAGGGGCGACAGTGGGAGTAATGGAGGTGAGGAGGCGGGAAGGAATGGGATCAAGGGGGCAAGTGGAAGGGTTGGAGGAGGAGAGCAGAGAGGAGATTTCCTTAAGGGAGGCAGGGGAGAAGGAGGACATGAGAGAAGGAGGGGGAGGAGGGAGAGGGGTGGGAGTGGGAAGAGAGGAGTGGGAAGCGATGTCGAGGCGGATCTTGTCTATCTTGGAGGTGAAGAAGGAGGCAAGATCCTGAGCAGAAAGGGAAGAAGGAGGGGGAGGACAGGGAGGCTTGAGGAGGGAGTCAAAGGTAGAGAACAGGCGGCGAGGGTCCCGAGAACAGGACTCAATGCGGGAGGCATAGTAGTGTTGTCTAGCAAGGGAGATAGCAGAAGTAAGGGTGGAGAGACAGAATTTGAAGTGAAGGAAGTCAGCGTGAGAATGGGATTTGCGCCAGAGTCGTTCAGCAGCACGAGTGCAAGAACGGAGGTGGCGGATACTAGGGGTGAGCCAAGGACGGGGGTTGTGGGAGAAGGCAGGGCGGGAAGAGAGAGGGGCATGGGAGTCAAGTGTGGAGGAGAGAGAGGCGTTGAGAGCAGAGACAGCGGAGTCAGGGGAGGTGGAAGGGAAGACTGTAGGAAGAAGGGGAGAGAGAGAGGAGGCAAAGTCCATGGGATCAATAGCTTGAAGGTCACGGAAGGGGTGTAGAGAAGGGGAAGAGGAGGGGGGACAGTGGGAAATGTTCAAAGAGGCAAGGATGTGGTCTGATATAGGATGAGGGTCAAAGGAGAGATCAGCGACAGAGCAGTTTCTAGAGAGGACAAGATCAAGAGAACTTGTGCCTGAAGCAGGGACCACCTATTCCCTGCTTTAGGACCCCTCCTGTCACTGTCCAACGTCAACTCTGGGTCCTCTCACCAGTGCTACATCACTGCGAGACACATGTGTCGGGCATTCTGGCTGGACCACAGGTCGTTTGTGAAATGGACAGTGGCACCCCCAGTCACTGACTGTGTCAGCTGCTCCTTCACCCTTTCCTTCAAAGCCCTCTTCAGGCCTGGCACCACCATATGGCTGAGGGTAGTGCGGAATGGCATCTTAAATTGGGGGGCCAGGAACCCCATCAGCCACTTAAACATGGTGTCCCCAACCATGGAGAAGGTCTGACCATCGACAGTGATCATCTCGCTCAACTGGCACATGGCTTTCATTTGAAAGCCACGCTGCCCTCCAGCTGCCGATGGCCTTGCAAGCTGCCCCCACCCCACCTCCTCCATTGTGGGCTGATACTGCTGCTCCTGCTGCTCCCCCCTAGCAGCGATACTGCTCCTGCTGCTAGAGGCAGCTGCTGGAGCAGTACAGTTGCCCAATGACGGAGGACAAGTGACCGCTTGGATCGGGAACCCGCTAGCGTCCACTGACCCAGTCTGCCTGCTTAGCAGAGCAGCACTGTGGCATGTTTTAAGGTGCCTGGACATGGCAGATGTCCCTAGGTTGGTGAGCACCTGCCCATGCCTCACCACCTTGCTGCACAAACTGCACCACACCTCCTGGGGATCAGCCACCTGCATCACCTTAAATTGTCCCAGACCCATGATTTTCTGCCCCCCTCTGCCTTCTGGCCCACATCAAGTGACACACTGCTGGGAGGGGCAGGAGTCAGACATGGTGGCACTTGCAGTGGTGACACACCTTGTGGAGGGACAGCCACCACCTCATCAGCACCAGATACTACTGAAACCTCCTCCATGGAAAGTTCTGCATCACTGTCACCATCCCCAAACAAACTGATGGAGACTTCTGGACTTGCCATGCTGCTGCCACTCTGAGCAGCACTCTCCCCCTGCCCCCTGTAGCTGCTGTTGCTGCTGCTGCTATGCTCCCTGCTGCCAGTGCCCGGGGATCGGTGGACAATGCTGGCCCCTCTGATACTTCGTCCCCTGAATCGCCTGCAGCTGAAGATGAGATAGCCACCACAGCTTCTTCCACTGCCAGGAGGCGACCCCCAACCCCCTGGCCCTTAGTGCCACTGGGAGCACTAGTACCACTAGTACTAGTCAGGCCTTCATCGCTTGGGGCGAGGTGATGTGCATGGGCTGCTACTTCTGCCCACTGCTGGCACTCTGATGGCACAGCCCCTGGCACATGCCTTACGGGCGGCAGAGTGGCCTTGACCTCTCATACCGCCCTTCTCCATTTCTCCAAACCACACACAAGTATATTAAATATATTTGTTTTTATTTTATTTTTTTTACAATTTTTATCAAATATTATATCTATCTATCTATCTATCTATCTATCTATCTATCTATCTATCTATCTATCTATCCTACACTAAATCTAACTGCTGTTTAACTATCTAATAACTATTATAAAACCAATGGAACTAAATAATGGAATATAAAAACCACACTCTAAATGATCATGAGGGGCATGAGGGGCATGCAGTGTCATCAGTATGCCGATTACACTCAGCTCTACCACTCCTTTTCCATTGACCCAGGCCATGCATTCTCCTTATTTTCCCAGTGCCTGTCAGTTGTGGGGGCTTGGAGGAGGTCAAGCCATCTGCAATTGAATCCTGACAAGACGGAGGTGATGTTGGTGGGTGAGGGCTTGGGGGACCTGGGGGTGGTTGAATCTCTTCTTGTTGTGGGGGTTTGCCCTCCCATGGTTCTCTCAAGTATGGAGTCTGGGTGTGCGCCTCGATTTGCGGCTCAGTCTGGAATCTCAGATTGCGGCTATGGCGGGGAGTACGTTTCGGCAGTTACATCTTGTCCGACGGCTTCAGCCATATCTCTCAGACTCTGACCTCGCCACTGGCATCCATGCCTTCATCACCTCGAGGCTGGATTACTGCAATGCACTGTATGTGGGGCTGCCTAAGAAGCTGATCTGGAGGCTGCAGCTGGTGCAGAATGCTGCGGCCTGTCTCCTTACGGGGGCGGGTCGCAGGGAGCACATGACGCCAGTGCTCCGGGCTCTGCACTGGCTGCCTATAAAGTACTGGGCCAGGTTCAAGGTGCTTGTTTTAACCTTTAAAACCCTTCACGGTATGGGCCCTGATTATCTGAGGGACCGCCTCACACCCCATGTGCCCGTACGACCCTTGAGATCGTCTGTGGGAGCATTTTTGGAGGTTCCCCGGGTGAGGCGGGTGGCCACCGATGTTAGATCTTTTTTGGTGGCCACCCCTGTGCTGTGGAATTCGCTCCCGGAGGAGGCTCGGTTGGCACCCACTCTCCTGCTGTTTCGGCATGTATGTAAGACCTGGCTGGTCCGTCAGGCTTTTGGCGAGGGGTAGGGGTGGGGTCGGGGGTGGGTTTCCCCCCCACATATTGTAATTTTAAATTGTTCTAAACATTTTTATATTTTTATTGAATGTTGTTCACCGCCTCGGGCTGCCCTGAGGGCAGGAAGGGCAGAATATAAATAAATAAATAAATAAATAAATAAATAAAATAAAACTAGATCACTGTATCTCTATAAACTAAGCTAACTTAACTGTAATAGCTAACTATAATCCTACCTAACAACTACTATAATCTCTCTCTCTCTCTCTCTCTCTCTCTCTCTCTCTCTCTATATATATATATATATATACACACACACACACACACACACACATACGCACACATACAATATTACACAGGGATGTGGGGGGGACACAGACAGCTCAAAACAACACAGGGAGGGGTACAGAAACTGAAATAAACAATAAATCAATCTAATCCTACTCTAATAAATCAAAACCAGGGGAAGGGAATGAGTTATGGAATATGGAGAGGGTAAGGAATGGATTCAATGGAGGGTAGGGAGATAGAACACAGGGTAAAAAATAAAAATAACTGCTAAATCTATCTAATATAATCTAAGTAAATGCTAACAGTGAGGTAAATCTGTTGGATGGGTGAAATCGGAGGAGGATTGGGAATGGATGAGGGAAGCAAACTTCTGGGAGTCAGGGAGCCTTCTGTAAACGCTGCTGAAATGATCAGAAGGTGTTGGAAGGGTGGCAGGACAAAGAGTTTTGTTACTTGCTGCTCCCGCCTAACTGCAAGCCCGATTGGCTCTGTGCAGCCTAGTCCCTGACCAATCTCAGACTGTGAAGTCAGTGTTCTTAGTCGAAAAGGAAAGGTGATTGGGCAGGCTGGCTGCTACTCCAAGTCTCTCCACCCTTGGTACCAGGAAGTCTGCTCCTCAGCTGCCTCCCCCACTCTGGGACTTCCAGTCACGTTTTTCCTGCCTGAACTCAACCGAACATGGCCGAACACGAACAAACTGTTCGGTCATTTCAAAGTTCGGTATCGGGTTCGGTTTGGTCGGTTTGGATTTGGTTCAGAAGTTCAGTTCGGTCACCCAAACAGACCGAGTTCAGTCCAAACTCCGAACTTCCAAACCGCGTTCGCACATCCCTATTACCCAGGCCCCCATCAGTGACATCGCTCAGTCTAGGCCACAGACCTACACTGCCATGGGACATTTTACCTCTCTGCTGTTCGTTCAGTCAAGAAGAGGAGGAGTAAAAAAGAGTGCACCCAGTTACCATATAAGTCAGGGGTGGGGAAACTTAGTCCCGGTGGCCAACTGTGGTCCACAGCAAGTTTTTATGTAGCCCCTTTCTAGTTTCTGGATTTAGCCCTTGGATCCAGTTCTTACCTCCAATCACTGAACAACTGAGCTCAAGTGAAGGAAGCAGAGATGAGGGCATGCAAACAAGGATAGGGCACAGTTCCCTGGCACAGATACATGATTTGGGCCCTCCTTTCCTTGAGTGCATCCCTTAAGCACCCCCACCCCAACATCTGTGTGGCTCTCAGAGCTTGGGAAAGTTTTCAAAGTGGCCCCCGGGAGGGTAAAGCTTCTCCACCCCTGATATAAGTACTTGAGAAACTATCAGGGTTGCTACAACCATTCTGAAACCCTGTCAGCTGTTTCTAGGCAAAAGGGTTCTTCCTCTTTACCAGCCAATGCAGCTGCAGCAGACCACAACTTTCCTCAATCAGGGTGATAGCCTAACATTTGAAATATGATGGTTTAAATGTTGGCTCTAGTTTTGAGTTTCTTTCTCTCTCTCTGATCCATTTTGACGTCCCTTTCACATCAACCTTTGCTGATGTTTTCAAAACCTGCATCATTACTACAACCCCCACATTTGGTGTGATGGAAAGTTCCAGTGGAGGTTCCAGTGCATAGATTGTTTATTTTTCAAAAAATCTGTCACTTAAATCCCACCCCCCATTTCTGCTATGAATCTCAAAAAATTTGCTGTTTTTGCTGATGGCTGTGGCATATGCCTTCACAAACATTCTACAGCCAATTAGCTGTTCCCTCCTGCTCCACTCATATCAGCAGCAAACAAGCTCTCATGTACAGGAATGAGGATCAATAACAAAAGGCAGTCTGTTCAGGGGTGGATTGGGGACTTAGAATGGCCCTGGAAAATATTCTGAAAGCAGCCCATGTTGCCCATTCGATAGTAGTCTAATAACCTCATTTTGACGTTTCGACTTTGTTTCTTAAACAAAGAAAATTACTGAACAATGATACAACTGATTTGCTCATCAACTCAAATCCTACTCCTGGACGGTTTTACATGTTGCCTAAAATCCATACAAATAATAACCCAGGACGGCCCATTGTCTCAGGCAACTGAAAGGGTCTTTCTGTATATTGACTTGCATTTACAAAATGTAGTTCAAAACCTCCCATCCTACATCAAGGACACCAATGATTTCTTACTTAAGTTTGAATCCTTGAATAAACAGCATAAATTTGATAATGATACCATACTAGCAACATTTGATATCACTTCTCTTTACACCAATATACCACATAATGATGGTATTCAGGCTCTCAAGGTTTTTTAAAAATAGAATTTCTAAAGAACCTCCCATAGAAGTTATCACCACATTAGCGACACTGGTCCTCGCTTGCAACAACTTTACCGTTAACGATAAACACTACCTATGAATACGCGATATAGCTATGAGCACCTGTATGGCTCTCTAAATGTATTTTTTTAAATTATTATTATTATTATTTTTTATATAACTTTTATTGTTTCAAAATCAAATACAGCAACAGGTCTGACCAGTTACAATATTTTACATACATTTAGTCTGGTGAACTTAACTGGTCACTTAGTTACATCTATTCGAACTTATTTTACCCTATACCTTAAGCTAAATATTTATCTGAAAACACAGGTTCTCTCTTAGAGTCCTAGGAGTATACCGCCGATGCAGGTCATCGGTCACGTTCCAAGTTACGTAGATACAGCCAAACATGTTAGTTGTTTGTTAGAGTCTCTTTTTTCTCCTCCAATGCCTTTATCACTGGTGCCCACATGTTATCAAACTCATTCTTCTTATTATGGAGGTCCGCATGAAGTTCTTCCATGGTGTGCATATAATATATTCTGTGATAGAACTCATCCATCGTAAGATCCTCCAATGACGGCCAGTGCCTAACTATAATATTCAATGCAGCCAAGCATATAATCCTACATGAGTCCTGACGTTGCTTCATTTCATTGGTGTCGGGGTATAAGCCCAACAGGGCTGTTTCTGGCCTAAAAGGCACCACCATCCCCGCTATTTTGTTAATTAGTTTCAAGACCCTGCTCCAGAAGAGTTGGATCTTCCTGCAATCCCACCAACAGTGTCTATAACAGCCTATCTCTCCACATCCCCTCCAGCATAGGCCTTTACCACCTGGATCTGTAAATTTCAATCTCTCTGGGGTTAAGTAATATCTAGTAATTAGTTTAATCTGTATTTCCCTGACCTCTAAGGAAAACATACATTTATTCATGTGGCTCCAAATTTTCTTTTCATCCTCACGTTCTAGGGGAATGTTTAAATCCTTCCTCCAGATCTTTATATAATCCACTGATGGACTATATAATATGTCTTTGAGTTCCCTATATATTCTGCCTAATCTGCCTGAGGGTTTGTTTGTTTTAAACAGAATCTTCTCTATTTTATGCGGTTCTCTGCTTAGGCTTGCCCTGTTCCTCGATGAGGTAACCATTGCCTTAAGCTGCAGATACTGAAATGGATCAACTTTCTCCATCGTCAAATCCTTCAACCTTTGAGGAGATACGAATTCCCCCCCCCTGAATAGTTGTTCCATATACCCCTTTTTTTTAGAGCTGGTCTGATCCCCGGGGCTATGCTACTCTCCCTTAATTGTATAGAGTCAATTGGAGTAAACGGAGATAACTCTCCAAAAAAACCCAATTTCTTTTAGTTTTTTCCCAGTACCTTATGGCGTTCCCTATGAAAGGGTGGTTTGTCTTTATGGGCACCTTTCCCTTATCTACTATCAGATCCCTTAATGTCTTCACCCCCACTTTTTCATTTTCTAAAATAGCCCATTCAGGCGCCTTAATCTCGTGGTACCATCCGTAGAGCCCCAGCAACGATGCCGCCATGTGGTATAACTTTATGTCTGGAACATTCAGTCCCCCTTTCTCTTTTAATTGAAACAGCACCTGTTTCTTTATTCTGGGCTTTTTCCCATTCCACACAATGTCTTGCAATAGCTCATCACTCAGTTTAAAAAAGGAAGCCGGGAGCTGAATCGGGATAGCCATTAACCTGTATAACAGTTTGGGGAGAACAATCATTTTGTATAAATTAATCCTTCCTAACCACGACACCATCAATTTCTTCCATGGCTGTGTCTCTTCCTTTAATTTTTTTAAAAGGGGCAAGAAATTGGCTGAATACAAGTTTTTTGTATTTTTTGTTAACGTAACCCCTAGGTATTTCAAACCAGACTCGCTAATTGGAAATGGTGACAACCTTTTTATCTGCTCCTCCTGTTCAGCCCCCTCTCCAAATACTATCGCAAAGGACTTTTCCTTGTTGATTGAGTACCCGGAGACTTTCCCAAATTTTTCCATCACCCTCAGCAGTTCTGGCAATGTCTCCTTAGGGTTTGTTATATATACGAGTAGATCGTCCGCATAAAGTGAGAGCTTTGTTTCTTGACCCCCAATTTTTATCCCTTCTATTTTCTCATTCTGTCTGATTGCTGCCGCCAAAACTTCCAAGACCAAATTGAATAGAAGGGGTGACAAGGGGCACCCCTGTCTAGTCCCTCTCTGCAGCCGGAACGGTTTTGAAAGCTCCCCATTAATTATTAAACNTAACCACCCTTGGTGGTCATTTATGCATGTTGCAGGGCTGTATTGGTGCCCTATGCAGCCCTGAAACATGCATAAATGACCACCAAGGGTGGTTAAAGGGTGGTTAGTATCATGTCTGTTTTCACCCTATGGCTCTTGACAGCAGCAATCAAATCTGCCACAAACAAATTGAAAAGGAAAGGGGCAAGCGTACACCCCTGCTGAACCCCTCTGGATAGAAATAAATTGGGCAACTAGCTGCACTTAGAGACCGACCCTTCACATTGGTTGTATTATGCTCATGGATTGCGACTAAAATATTGAGCAAGGCTTGATCTATGCCATAGGCCTTTAGTTTGCTCCAGATTCTCTGTCTGGGCATGGAATCAAAAGCCTTTGTATAATCTACAAATGCGATATACAGTTTCCCTGATTTAATTCTTGTATATTTTGAAATCAAATGGGCCATGATAAAGGTACAATCTAAGGTTGACCCATTGGCTCTAAAGCCATATTGTTCCTTTGGGATTAACTCCTTCTTATCGGTCCATTCTTAAAGATGTTGGCAAATAATAGAGGTAAATAGTTTACTAACCACCACTGTTTCTCTTGATCCCCTATATTTTATTAATATACCTGTGATTTGGGAAAATTAATATAATAATAATAAGCTTTATTATGTGTAGCCACATGGCCATTACATATTACAGTAAATCACAATCAAACACAATCAAATCACCGTCAAGAGGAAGACAAAAAAATAAAAATACATCATAGTAAAAAACTCTAACATGACACATATCGACGAAACACCCCCCACCCCCCCTATAACATCTTTTACCTCCAGAGCGACCAAATTACAATTTGGACCGGATAGTATCACATCTGGTGGCAAAAATAGCCACCTGTTTAGTCCTTTCAGGGACCTGGTCCCCCAGCAGAAAAATTAACTGCCTGGTTTCGGACCAGTCTGTTCCCATACCAATATCAGCCCACAGCCTCCCACGCAATGGGGCATACAGGGGGCACTTCAGCAAGTAATGGTTGAGATTCTCCACCTCCATCCCACAAGGGCAAATCCACTCCTCACAGGGAATCCCCAGGAATCTCCCCTGTCTCTTATACACATCTAGATGTGTATAAGAGACAGGGCATACAGGGGGCACTTCAGCAAGTAATGGTTGAGATTCTCCACCTCCATCCCACAAGGGCAAATCCTGTCTCTTATACACATCTAGATGTGTATAAGAGACAGGAACAATACCCCCTTCCTCCCCTGTACAGCCCATAGGTAGCTGTGGTGAGGATATCACTGACCTATTGGCCAAAATGCTATAACGATTGGACATGGCATAGAAACTGTCCATTTTCCTCTGTTTCTGGGGAGGGGATTGTGGCCTTATGAGAGGAGGACCCCTCTTGTTTTTGGGGGGCACACTTTCACCCTCCCGCAAGCCCCAACCACTCGTGCCTGCTACGCCCTCCAAGGGGCAACAGGAAGTCTCTCAACAGACACGCAGTCTCCCCTCAACCCACACCCCTTCAGGACCAACAAACAAATAGTCACGAAAACACAAAAACCAAGACCTGTCTCTTATACACATCTAGATGTGTATAAGAGACAGGTGTAACCCTGTGAGCTAGGGGGATTCTGAACACACCAGGATTCCTGGAGACAAATTATGTCAAATTGTCCCAAATATGTACAAACCTCCTTATATTT
>QEPC01000529.1:2733360-2744913 GCA_003113815.1 Sphenodon punctatus | reverse complement strand
GTAAGACCTGGCTGTTTGCCCAGGCCTTTGGGAGGGAGGGTGGGGAGGGAGGATTTTAGTCCCCCACCCATTTATTTTTTGATTGATTTGCCTAGCCCTGTTTTATATTTTATATTGTATATTTTATATGTTATATTTTATATTTGATTGTTTTAAAATGAATTTTACTGTTTTTATTGTTGGAAGCCGCCCCGAGCTGCGTTGCAGGAGGGGCGGGGTAAAAATCTGAAAAATAAATAAATAAAAATAAATAAATATTTCCTGTATCGGCCGCCTACCACCATAATTTTAGTTTTATCATAGTTTATTTTGAGATGTTTTAAACGACATCTGTCCTGGAAATCAAGTAAAGATCTGCCAAGCCCCACCCGAGAAAGGGCGACAAGGGCAGTGTCATCCGCGTACACCAATAGGAAGATTTTCCATCCCCTAATGGACGGCGGGTGGTACCTCGCAACCTCCCTATGCTCGGCAATCAATGAGTTTACATAAATGTTAAAGAGCAAAGGGGCCAGCAGACAACCCTGCCTGACCCCCCTAAAAGTTTGGATAGGGTCTGTAAGTCTTCCCTCCGGGGGCATCCTAACTCGGAGGCAGGTCTCTGTATACAACATTCTTATTAAAGCAATCAAGCATGGATCAGCCTTTAAACCGTCCAGCACTGTCCACAGTTCAGACCTGCAGACAGTGTCGAACACTGCTGATAAATCTACAAAGGCTATAAATAATTTCTGTTTTTGCCTCCTATATTTGGAGATTAGATGATGCAATACAAAGATCTGTTCTCCGGTTGAACGATTTGCCCTGAATCCCGCCTGCTCCTCTGCCACTATATTGTACAAATCGCACCATTCCCGTAGGTGGTGCAAAAGGAGGGCAGCATAGACCTTAGCTGTCACACATAGCAAGGTGATAGGCCTGTAATTATTGGGATTAGATTTGTTTCCTTTCTTGAAAATGGGGACCACCGTCCCCATTTTCCACACCTCTGGAATAGTGATAGTGCTGTTAACTAAAGTAAACAGGTTTGCCAAAGCGCCCAGGCCCCAATCTAGAAGGGCCTTCAAAAATTCGCCAGGTACAAAATCCGGTCCTGCCGCTTTCCCCCTTTTAAGAGCGCTTACTACTGAAAGAACCTCCTGTGGGAGAATAGGGTCCCACTGGGGCAGATCTTTATCTCGAGGTGGGATCTCATCCTTCTCTTGATCGACTAATGCAAATAGAGCTGAAAAATGAGAAGTCCAAGCTAAAGGAGGCATAACTGCCTCTCTTATCAATCCAATATGGGCTTTGGACCTATTAACCAATTCCCAAAACTGTTTCCCGTCTTTCCTTTCCACAGCTTCCTGAAGCGCTACCCATCGTGAATGAAAATAATTCCCTTTCTTAATTCTCAAAATTGCCTTGTAATAGGTTCTCAGCTCTCTGTACCTCGAGTACAATTGCTTGTTCCTATTGCATTGGAGTCTCCGGGCTAACTGTCTAAGAGACGTTCTTGTTACCCGGCAATCCACATCCCACCACCCCATTATCCCCTTGGAGGTGGATACTTTCCTAGATTCCTGTATCCTTGTTACTAGAGGACATAATTGTTCCACTAATAATTCCCAGATTTCTATAGCCTCTCCAACAGAGGTAGCAGATTGCAAGTTTGAAACTGTCTGAATGTCCATACCCGACAAAAATTTAGCAACACTATCAGCTACAAGAGGGGACCACCTACGTGCCCCCTTTAATTGGGCCGCCCGCTTCCCACCGGGGTCTCCCGGCTGGTGAATCCCTTTACTGTATTCTAATGCAGCAAAGAGGAAGCCCACCTGGATGGGAAAATGGTCGCTCTGGTGTTGGGTCCCTACTAATAAATGATCTACAAACTGGGCCAGCCCTTGAGAGACAATAGCGTAATCAATAACACTACTGCCAAAAGGGCCCACAAATGTTAGATTGCCCTGCTCATCTCCCCTGGTATTACCATTAAGGATTAATAAAGCCCACTCCAGAACCATCCTATATAAGCCCAAACCTGCTGTGTTGATACTCCGATCCTGCGATACCCTCTCCCAGTTGCAATCATTCATAAAGTAAGACTCTTCCCCGAGGCCCAGTCTGTCATAGATTTCCACACTTGATGCTCCCACATGAACATTTAGGTCTCCCACAATCACTATCTCATCATCCGGAAAATTCTGTAAGTGGGCCGCCAGTTCCTCCCCTAGCGTCTGCCACAGGGATAGTCTCAATCCCCCAGGGGGATTATAGACATTGATCAAAAGTATACCTCCCAAAAGCCCGGGTACCAGGACACGAATTGCTAATACATTGTAGGGTAGGGACTTCCACCCCAGTTCCTGTGCCATAAGGGAATCAATAAGCATGGTAATAAGGCCTCCTGCAGGGCGTCCTCTACCTCCTGTGGGTACTGCAGGGATAGTCCATAAAGTATAACCCTGTGAGCTAGGGGGATTCTGAACACACCAGGATTCCTGGAGACAAATTATGTCAAATTGTCCCAAATATGTACAAACCTCCTTATATTTGGCCTTGGAGAGCCATCCTGCCACATTCCAAGAAACTAGCCGGAGGTTTGCATTCTCCTCCCTCCCCTTCAGTCACTCTATCTGGACCCCATCCCTTAATTTACTAATTGTAGTAGGGGAGTCCGCTTTAGAAACTAGTATGGACCCTCCCATGTCCTCAGGGACAATCCTATCTTCAAGGGGGGGCATACTAGATTGTAAGTTTCCCTCTTCTAGAATATCTGAGCTAGACAATAGTGCAATTGGAGCTAAGTTCAGTTTCTCTGGAGTAGAGGTGGAATTTGCTGTTTTAGAAACCTCCAAAGGATCTTTAGATTGGCCACCAATTGAAAGAAGCTGAACTTTCAATGAGGACGGGGATCTTCCCCGGGCTCCAAAGCTTTTTGGGTTAATTTCCTGCCTCCTTAGCATTACATCTCGATCGCGCACTCGGATCATCTGCCTATGCAGCTGGGAGAAGGAACTCAGTATGTCCTGTTGTTGCAAGGGTAGACTAGTAGAGTCCCAGGGGGCTTTAAGGGCCCTACCTTTTGGAGATGATATTTCCTTAATCATTGACCTCTCAATTACCTCCATTTCCATGGCCACCTGTTCTCTTGTGGCTGACAGCTCCACCCCCACTTGAGTTGCCTTAAAAATTTCCATCGGTGGAGTAATCTCTAGTTGTCGCTTTTCCACCATGTTCAGGGACTCCCTTTTTTGAGGATTACAACTTTTCCCCAATATATCTGGGCTAATGTACACATTTGCAAGACCAACACCCCATTGGGACAGCTTATCTCCTGCCCCAATGATAGCTTCCACCCATTAATTATGGTTAAAATGGGCCACTACCAATCTTTGGGTATTTGAAATTCTTAACAAGTCTACCTGTAAGATGTCTTTGCTCGTTATCGGCATATGGATAAGTGACCTTAAATGGTCAGCTATTTCCCTAGTAGAGCTCCACAAAGGGAAAAACCCATTCGGTAGGGGTCTAATGTTGAAACAAATGGAACACCCAGTTTTCTGAAAGGGTGCCATCTTAAACTGACCCCTGAGTCCCTTAGATCAATCATAAGTGGGGGCTCCTTCTGGATCACCAGCGGGGGACACAAGGCACCCTTCCATTTAATACTAGGCAATAGGGCCCTACAGGATGAAGACTTATCCTCCCCCTTGTTTCCCTGTGCTCTCCCACTATCTCCCAGGAAAACCCTGGGTAGGGACTGTGGCAGCCCTCTATTTGGAGCATGAGGGGCTGTGACTAAACCAGATAAAGCACGAGAATCTCATATTAATAGCCCCCTCTGTACAACATCCATAAGGTTGTCCAATTTCTGCTCCAACATGTTAATACGGCCAAAAGTACACTGGGTGGTCTGTGCAGTTAAAGTGCAATGTCTTGCCAAGAGATCAGCAGTAGACAGAAGGCAAGAATCTTGTGGATGTTCTCCATGGCATGTAGGTATCTCCTCAGCACCTTCATTGAAGTAGTCCATATTTAAAGCCCCTTCTGCTACAGGGCAGAGGACTCCTTGATCTTTAAACTGGCTCTGAACAATACCCCCTTCCTCCCCTGTACAGCCCATAGGTAGCTGTGGTGAGGATATCACTGACCTATTGGCCAAAACACTATAACGATTGGACATGGCATAGAAACTGTCCATTTTCCTCTGTTTCTGGGGAGGGGATTGTGGCCTTATGAGAGGAGGACCCCTCTTGTTTTTGGGGGGCACACTTTCACCCTCCCGCAAGCCCCAACCACTCGTGCCTGCTACGCCCTCCAAGGGGCAACAGGAAGTCTCTCAACAGACACGCAGTCTCCCCTCAACCCACACCCCTTCAGGACCAACAAACAAATAGTCACGAAAACACAAAAACCAAGACTCTAGCCTCAATTCATGGGGGACCAGCGTTTCTGCTCCGGCGCCGGGACTCGCCGAAGGGCTCGCCAAAGGGCGCGCCCTTGTGCACGCAGCCCTTCAGCATGCAGCCGAGGCACGCGGCGATGGCGCTGCCGTAGAGGTGACCGGGACCTTTATTCCCTTGCAGGGCTCAGACTCCGCCCCCGGCTCGGCTCCCTGGACACAGCTGACAGGTAAATGTCCCCTCGTAGCGGCTGCAAACTCCTCGCACCAACTCTGGTGGCTTGACTGACCGGGACCTTTGTTCCCTTGCAGGGCTCAGACTCCGCCCCCGGCTTGGCTCCCTGGACACAGCTGACAGGTAAGTGGCCCCTCGTAGCGGCTGCAAACTCCCCGCACCAACTCTGGTGGCTTGACTGACCGGGACCTTTGTTCCCTTGCAGGGCTCAGACTCCACCCCCGGCTCGGCTCCCTGGACACAGCTGGCAGGTAAGTGGCCCCTCGTAGCAGCTGCAAACTCCCCACACCAACTCTGGCGGCTTGACTGACCGGGACCTTTGTTCCCTTGCAGGGCTCAGACTCCACCCCCGGCTCGGCTCCCTGGACACAGCTGGCAGGTAAGTGGCCCCTCGTAGCAGCTGCAAACTCCCCACACCAACTCTGGCGGCTTGACTGACCGGGACCTTTGTTCCCTTGCAGGGCTCAGACTCCGCCCCCGGCTCGGCTCCCTGGACACAGCTGACAGGTAAGTGGCCCCTCGTAGTGGCTGCAAACTCCCCGCACCAACTCTGGTGGCTTGACTGACCGGGACCTTTGTTCCCTTGCAGGGCTCAGACTCCGCCCCCGGCTTGGCTCCCTGGACACAGCTGACAGGTAAGTGGCCCCTCGTAGTGGCTGCAAACTCCCCGCACCAACTCTGGTGGCTTGACTGACCGGGACCTTTGTTCCCTTGCAGGGCTCAGACTCCGCCCCCGGCTCGGCTCCCTGGACACAGCTGACAGGTAAGTGGCCCCTCGTAGCGGCTGCAAACTCCCCGCACCAACCAAAAATTAATGTAATGGGTACTAGGGTGAAGAAGAGAAGGCATCAAATTAAGGTTTCTCCTGAATCTGATACACCTAGTTTCAAGCAGCTTAAAATTCATGATGTTGGGATTCAGGACTAGTCATTGCCTAAGGATATTGTGGGAATTCCCACGTGCAAGAATCCCTATTCCTGTTTCGCAGAGGTTGAAAATCCTAGAAATAGGGAAATTTCCCCTTGTGAGGATGTGCCTTGAAACTCAGAAGGGAAATCTCCTCCCTTAGATCAGCCTTTATTTGCTTCTAAAGCGGAGGTCCTCCAAATTTTGCCTAGTGTGTCTGAATTATTGAGAGAACATTGCATTTTAGTGAGCAAACTGTTCACCTTGCTCCTAAATAATAGAGATGGGACTCTGAGCAAAATTTTTGTTTCGGTTAATTTCGGTTTGGGTTCTCATGTATTTTGGTTCTTTTTCGGATTCAGTACTATTGGATCTTTTGCATTCATTTTTGTACTGGATTTTTAACATTATGATTTTTCAATGGGGGACAATCCGCAATGTTAAAAATCCAGTACAAAAATCAATGCAAAAGATTTGATAGTGCCGAAACCAAAAAAGAACTGAAATTTTGGATTAATCCGAAATGGTCATTTTTGGGTACTTTCAGTTTTATCCGAAACCAAAATTCCTATCCCTACTAAATAATATGAATGGGATTCATATAGTCCTTCCAGGAATTCAGGTGCAATTACTAGAGGTGGCTAAAAATACACATTCTATTGCATCCCAAATGTCTGCACTTAGGCTTTTTAGGGCTAAAGACCCTTTAGCGGACAACTGAAGTCTACATCCATCTAAAATAGACCTCTCTAATTCTAGAACAGCCAGAAAGAGAGAGATCTAATAGGACAGGATGTTCCCCAGTTTAACCCGCGGATGGTTCCAGATAATAAATCTCAAGTTTTTCCTTTACCCAATGGAGTGCATCTGGGGTGGCACTTTAAACCTCTTGTCAAGTACAATCTAAATCACCTTTTAAAGTTTAATTTGAGGTTTCTTGATTTCTCTGAGGCAAATTTACTGCCCCTGATGGAGGGAGCATGTCAGGTATTAGTTTATTTTTCAAATTCAGAGTTACTGGGAGAAATCCTGAAGGCTAGGTAATTCTTACAAACCTGGGATGTTTTAGTATCCAGAGTTTTTATTGCTGCCTTGCTGCACTTAGATTACAAGAAGGATTGTTTAGTTCTCCCCTCACTTGCCAGGGATAGTCCATCCAATTTAGATATTCCTGCCACAGGCCCAGGATGATCACGGTTCAGTAATAGTGAGGAGATCAACTAATGAGGTTCATCTAACTAGCCCCAGTGTAGTTACTGAAGCCATATCCCCAACCTTGATTGGGACAGAATTAGTGGTGATTGATAAATCAGAGGCACCTGGAAGGGAGGACTTTATATGAACCTGGGTGCTGATTTTATAGCCGAGGAGCATTGCTGATCTGTTGCTTTTATGAATTTTTCAACATTAAATCAAGTCTGATATTAGATAGACTAATATATTACATGCTAAACTTAAGTGGATAAATCCAGCTATTATTAACAATTTAGGCGAACCAGGGATGACCTCTTCAAATTCAAGGGATATGGAAGTAGTAGACTCCCAGGCAGAGCAGGGCAGGGTTCTTTGATCTCTCCATGATAGCTAGAGCAGGGGGAATGGATCATTAATAGTCTGTCTAATGCCCAGCTGCTTGAGGAACTGCCTAACTGTAATTTGGAGGATCTGACTGAAGGAAATTTAATCAGTCTTAAAAATGGGGTGATTAGCCATGCAGTCCAGTTGAGTATCGAGAGAATGCCATCCTCCCAGTGACTTGGTTACTCTGTCTCACATAACTTAAAGATACTTTCATGGAACATAGAAGGCTAGAAGGCCAGAAGTAAAGATGTAAGCGTTATGGAGCTTGTTTGATCATATTACATAATTCTACTCCAAGAGACTTGGATTTTGGTGGAGGCAACTCTTTCTAAATGTTTGTTATTCCTGCAATTTCAAAGGGGGATTTGGGTAGGCCTAGTGGAGTCTTAACCTTACTGATGGCTGATTCTCTTAATGCTGAACTAAAACAGATTGGTAAATTGTATTCTGAGGTGGCTGCCTGGAAAATATCTGTAGGCCATGCCTTTGCTTTTGCTTTGATTAGAAGTGTGCAGCAGGGACCCATGTTGTTTTTTGTTTTTTATTTTCATTATTTAAATCTGTCATTGTAATAAATATCAAATTTTCATTTTCATTTTTGCTTTTGTTTTTGTTTTCCATTGATTTCAAAGGAAACTTTATTTTTGGCTGCAGCTTTTTTGTTTTTCTTATATTTGTCGGAAAGTTGGATGGATTGTACATCCAATGGAAGGCATTAAGTGTACTAAATTCCAAAAATATTGGATAAAGAAATCCAATTTTATAAGCAGCTGAATTATATTATTTTGAAAAAAATCTTCATATACATTCTTAGTTGTATCTTTGCTTCACATTTAATGCAGATGAGAATTGGCAAGTATATACCCCTTCCTATATTTATTATCTATACCAACTTTCAGAAGAATTGGATAAAGGGTCCTGGTGGTATAAGCAATTAACTTATAAATGTATGTGTGACTGTAACACCTTTGTAGTCCAACCAGTATCCATGGAATTTTGCAGGGCTGTATACCATGCTTTCATGATCATCTCTTCTAAATATCAGAAATATGTGATAAAGGGTCCCAACTGTATATACCTGCACAGCATATGCATAGAAGGAGCCTATGACAGGGATTCTCTTACGTGTCACTGTGGTATAAGATCAGTTTGTGATGCCAATTGACCAGCAGAAATTTCAATCAAATATCCTCATTATGGGCTGTGTGACCATCCCAATATCTTCCCCCCCACTAGTTCTGAGAAGTCAGAAGTATCTGTTTAGGAAAAAGCCAATAGAGATTCTCTTATGTCCTCTCTCATAGTGCTGCAGGACATGATTGTGATGATAATTGGCCAGCCTGGATGTGTAAACTATGTCTCCTGATTGCCATGATGCTATCCCCAAAGTCCCAGGTATATCCCTTCTATGCCCGCCTGAGGGCCGTCCCCTATGCCTGCCTCAAAGCCACCACTGATTGGTCCTGTAAAGCTTGAAGCATGCAGTAATTGGCCAGTGAATGTGTCTGTAAGTCTTTTGGGTTGTTCCACATTCTCCCTCCTACATTCTCCCTCTTCCCCTTCCATGCCAGGTGCCTGCCTCTGAATGGCATTGCATGTGCTGCTATTTATCTGAATAATGGTCTTCAAGGGGACAACTTAAATTGCTTGTAAAATTGGGTCCCTTTATCAAATTTTACTGTAGTTTTGCAGAGATGATAAGTAAGGTATGTGATACATTCTTGCCAAATGTCTTGTAAACAGGATGGAATATAAAAAATGTTACAGTTGGAAATGTAGTTTCGGGTTAAATGTAGTGTCAGGACCCTTTAGTCAATCTTTCTGAAAATTGGCAGGAGTGTTAAGCTTGTGGAGTGACATAATATACACAGGTTTCATGAAAATTGTATGTAATATAAAGAAGCTGTAGCCATAAATGTGTATGGAGCTTTTCTTAAAATAACAACATTCAATTGATTCTAAGGTTGGTTTCCTTTAACTAATCCTTTCGAATATTGGTACACATAGTGCCCTTCATTGGGGGTACAATCTCCCCAATTTTCATTAGAATTGAATAAGAACCAAAGAAGTTATATCCAGAAATATGTTTTCCAGTTTTTCCCTTTATATAAAAAAAACCCCTAGTTTTTGTTTCTATTTTCATTAGGGCCCTTTGTCTGCCTTTTTAGGTGGCCACCAGGGTCATTTGTCGAGCTCCCTAGAAGGAATGGAGCCAAGGGGGGTGAGAGAGGCTGCAGCCTTTTCCCCTGGCGGCACAGGCAGCGCCGCTGTCAGGGAGCGCTGGAGCATCAACGTCGGGCTGCTGCAAGGATACCTTGGTGGCCCGGACGTAATCTGCCCAGCAACAGGGAGGCCAGTCAACCAGAGGCGAGCGGGGGGCCCCACCTCTTACACGGTGCCTTCCCGCCCGTTGAATCGTTTGGCGCCATTCAGAGCACCGTTGGTGAGCTGTAAGCCCCCGACCCTCCCTCCCAGAGATACTACGGGTTTAACTGGTTGCCTTAGTAGGGGCCAGGAAGGAATTTTAAGAGAAAACATGTTTGGTCAGAATAGTTTTTCTCATTTTTCGCCTTCCTCGTAGTGTGTCGTTGTTTTGGCTGATCAATCACAGATAGTCAGGATTTTGGAGGATAGTAGTTATGTTTACTCTTGTTGCACTCTTGCAGGGGTCCAGTGCTGTAGTAAGTTTTTAATAATATGTAGTAAAAGAGGTATCTCCGTAAGAGATGTGAGGGAAACACTTGGGACAGAGAATGGGCGCGGCCAGCCACAGGGTTAACCTCCCCAAGGTGAGTTGCTGGCAAAGGTGGGAAGGGTTATGAGCGGTCCCCAAGCTGGCGGTAGCTTAAATCCTTGGATTGGGTCTGGAAGGACCTCGTCCCCTCTGGAGGCGGCCGTTTGCCAATGCCGGAGGGGAGACATTTGAGTAGGTAATAAAGAGGGGTTATGGAGGGTACATCCAAGCCAGCTTTGTTGGGGTTGTTACGTACCCGTTTATAGAAGTTAGAACTGGACCTGAATTGCCTGATGGCAATTACCCCCACCATGCCTAATTCCAATTTGAATAAAGAGTGCGGCCTTTCAAACCCAACATGTTGTCCTTGCTTCATTTCGGATGCATCGACAATTGTTATTTGTCATTTTCATTCTTGCAATAATAACAATGAAAACAACAATTTTCATTATCTTTATTGTAACAATAAAAATGACATGCACACCTATCATTCTGATAAATGTTTATATTCCCCCTGCAAATTCTCCCTATCACAATCTGGAAGGACTTGGGTGAAATGTTATCATCCATTTCAGAGACCTACCCTCTACTAGTGAGAATTGTGGTTGGAGACTTCAATTCTCATTTGGGAAATGAGGTATATGAGCTGAGTATAGAGGATGTGGAGGAATTCTCCCCATCACCGCTTTGTGCTCCTAGAGCCTCCAAAGACACCCACTCTAATACACTGGGTGTTCATTTTAGGAATTTTGTAGATTTTGCAGGTTTAACAATTCTTAATGGTTTTGACTCTAGGCAACTCTTTGGGTGAATTCACCTATATCTCAAGCACCGGCCTGACCATAGTAGATTATATCTTAGTGTCAGAAATTGCTTTGATGTTTGTACTTGACTATTCTATACAAGAAGCTCTAGAGTTGGATCATCAACTACTGGCCCTAGTTATTAATTATTTATTATTAATTATTATTATTATTATTATTATTATTATTAACAAACATTTATATAGTGCCAGAAGTGTACCTGGCACTTTACAAAGTAATAAAATAGACACGGTCCCTGTCCTAGGGCTTACAATCTGAGAGACAGGAGCTGGGGGAGAGACATAGGAAGGGGAACAGAGGGAGAGACAAGGGGTCTAACATTTATGAAGATGCGAGGTCTCAAGTGAACGTATTTGGCTTGGTTATGATGAGAATGACAGCAGGCAGGTCCATGTGGCAAGGATAAGGGTAAACTGACCATAGGCTCAGCAGGATAAAGAGTCAGACAGAGCAGAGTGAAAGAGGTGAGTTTTAAGGAGAGATTTGAAGGTATGAAGGGAGGGGGCATGGTGGATGTGGACAGGGAGGGAGTTCCAGGCATGGGGGGCAGCAAGTGAGAAGGGACGAAGGCACTTAGGGGATCAGGGGGGCGTGGAAGGGTGAGAGAAGGGACAGAGGAGGAGTGAAGTGCGCGGGCTGGAGTATGGAGGGCAATAAGTGCAGAGAGGTAGGGGGGAGTGAGGTTGTAAAGAGCTTTATAGGTGAAGACTAGGAACTTGTGCAGGATTCGTTCAGGAAGGGGAATCCAGTGAAGCGAAGAGAGGAGGGGCTGCACATGGTCGAGGTGACTGGCGAGGTAGATGACCCTGGCAGCAAAGTTTTGGACAGAGATATGGGGAGAAAGGTGAGACCGGGGAAGGCCAGAAAGAAGGAGGTTACAGTAATC
>QEPC01000529.1:2707352-2731137 GCA_003113815.1 Sphenodon punctatus | reverse complement strand
CCCCTCTCTCTCTCTCTCTCTCTCTCTCTCTCTCTCACACACACACACACACACACACACACACACACACACACACACACACACACACACTTCTCTCTCCCTCTCTCTATCACACACACAACCATTCTCTTGCACACACACATGCTCCCCTTCTCTCACACACATACACACAAAAACACACACACACCCTTCTCTGTCACACACATACGCCCCTTCTCACTCAAAAACACACACTCCCCTTCTCTCACACACACTCAACCACCTCTTCTCTCTCATTCACAAACACAAACACACACACTCCACTCACACACACATGCTCCCCTTCACTCTCACACCACACATACACACACACACACACACACACACACACACACATACGTCTGTCCCCTCTCTCCCTTTGTGAAGGGCATAGAAGTGGTCCCCAGGCAGGACAACTGCTGGGATTGGGAAATGAGTGAGGCAACTCCTTGTGCTGCCAAGTGGCCCAGCCCCTGCACCCAGGAAGATAGAGACTGGCTCAAACTCTGACTAGCCCCACAGTGAATGACTGCAGGATGGTTTGAAGAAGCCTTGACAGGAAGAATTGCAGAACTTGAAGACCTCCCCTCCCCCCGTTCTAACAAGTGGCAGAAACAGAGAGAAATGGGGAAGACACCTTGTCTCCTCTTCCCCCATCCCATCCAAATAGTGGGGATCACACACAAATAGAGAGAGGGAACAATTAAACCCTATTTCCCCTGCTACCTACACACTGGGGGCTACAAGGAAGCATTCAACTTTCCTTTCCCAGATCCCACCTTTGCTTTCAAAGAGTTACCTAGTTCTCCAGTCCCTGTAAGGTGAGTCTCCCTGGGTTTGCCAGGAACCAGCACAGCCTACCCACTCTTCACACCTCACGGGGCTCCCAACACCGCACCTGAGTTTGAAAGACTTCAGTGCAGGCATGTGTTCTGCGATCACCTGCCAGGACTGGGAAGAGGGCAACAGAGCACGAACAGCAGGGAAGGGCTTAGCAACAGAAAAGTCTGGGCTGTTGAGATGCATCTCGAGCTGTTCAGATTCAGAACATATTGATGTTGACCCGCGGATTTCAATGGTGTCAGGATTTCCCCTACTCTCTGTGAGCAAAAAAAATTCCAGTCCATTTTCCAGGCAGAAAGACAGGTTTCCCTAGGGATCGCTGGGGAGAGAAGGGGTCCCTGCCCAGCTGTTGGCCTGCACAGCCTGGCTGCTAGTACTGGAGGATAGCTGGTGGACCCCAATCTCCCCTGCAGCTGCTGCAGCTCCTCAGCTGGGACAGACTCTACTCTGTGGCACTGGACTCCACTCCTTCAGGCTCTTCTAGCCCGGCCGCCATCCCTCTCACCACCACGCTCACTAACCTGTAGCTTGTCTGGGACCCGTCAGCTCCTCTCTTCCTCCACAGGCTGAGGGTCCATTTGCTCTGTGCTGCTGCAGAATCCTGGCTTCAGAAGATGAGCTGGACCCACTGGTCAGTGGGTCTCCCCCTAGGAAGGGAGGGGAACACCAGGGCAGGGCTTGGGGGGGGGCTTAAGTACTTCCTCCAGGCCAGAGCATGGCGCTGTCTGCTGACTCTTCTCCACTAATGGACATTGCACTGCTGCACCATGCGCTTCGGGATCCCCCTTGGAAGGGAGGGTAGGGTAGCACTGCAGGGCTGGAGCAGGGACCCTTACATTCTTCCTCCGGCTTGAGACTCTGTCCTCGCTCTGTCCACTGACTCTGCTCTGCTCGACCACGCACTGCACCACACGCTCCAGCCTCCATTCCTGGATTAAGCTTCCTAATGCGCCCCGTGCTCTCGACAAAAAAACCCAGCACATGCACAGCTGCACACAGCTTTCCTGCATGCTGTGCAGCCAAGGTCAAGATGGGGCTGTGGGTTCCAGGGGGTTGGGACTCAGCCAAGACTGATTCTAGTGGAGAGGGTGAGAGGCAGAGGGGTCCCTGCAGCAGCACTGAGGCCAGCAGAGGTGTGGATAAAAAAAGAAAAACCGCACATAAAACTCTGCTGCCTTTGGGTTTAGCTACCATAGGGATTATTTCCATCCACCCCACCCCCAGTGTGGGTCCTGGGACAAATGCCTCAGCTAACCCTATGGTAGCTATGTCCCTAGGAGTGTTGATTGTAAGGGGAGAGACCCTGCCAACAGCTCTGTGAGGGGGTTTGAGCTGTTATTAATAATCCCTGGGTTCTCTCTCTCTCTTTTTCTGCAAGCTCTCGTAGTGTTCTATAAGCCTCTTTAAATGTCTGCGCTGAAGTTCATCCAGTATGATGTGCTGTTTCTTCAATAGAATGTAGATGGGGAGAGGGAGAAAACAAAGTGATTTCTAGCGGGGCAGAAGACACCATTGGTTTGATGAATGCTTTTCCTGCTCCACAGAGCAGCCATTGCTCTGATAAGGGAAATAATATGGAATTCAATTGAATTTTTTTTTACAAAAAATCAAACTCTCTTCCAGTACACAGAGAAGCTGGGGAGAATCATCTTGACCTTCCAGAGGGTTCCTTATCTGGGATCTAATATAAACAAACATAATTACAACAAAGCCCATCAGATCTTTACATATTAAAGTGTTTCCTTATCATTTGTTGCTTTAGTCTCCTTGCAAAGGAGTCATTCAGCAAAGTGATTAGTTCTTAAGCAGTTTTACCTGGTTGAATTGGGCTTGAATTCCCACTGATCATTTCCTAAAAGTGCTTGGCAACTTCAAAGGGGCCCCTGCCTCCACCACTGCCACTGGCCCATCAGCCCATTGGCGAATTCTCCTGACCTCCAAAGGCCCATCCATTCCTGAGTCTGTTCAACAAGTTTGGAATGCTGAAAATAAAAAATGCAGGATGTTCAAATGATTATATGCTGGAATGCCTATGTGATTATGGATGGCAGACATGATACACAAGGTTGGAAGATCCATATTTTTTCTACAGAGTCATTAGGTGCTTCTCCAGCTACGCTTGTAGGAGCTGATTGCAAGGCCACATTGATAGCAATGTTGACTCATTTGTGAGTTTAAGGAAGGAGACTAGGCACTTGGTCGGTGAAGATTTTCAGCAGGGTATCTGTATGGGAGAGGGGGATGTATAGTGAGACCTGTAATCATTGTAGTGCAATCACATGGTTATAAGAGTTTCCGTCAACCAAGAGGAAATTAACAGAATATTTGTGCCCAGTATTTTCTTCCCCTCAGAGTATTTTAACTGCAATATATACATATTTTGAAACAAAATGATATTTTCTTTTGAATGGTAATTCTTGATTCTCATAATGAAAGGGAAAAAATCCTACAAAATTCATTGCCAGAAAGACAATGTTGTTCTGCAGACATCCACATTAAAACGTCTTGTCTTGTCTCTCCCTCTGTTCCCCTTCCTTCATCCTCCCCCCCTCCCCCCCAATCTCTCAGATTGTAAGCCCTAGGGCAGGGACCGTGTCTATTCAATTACTTTGTAAAGTGCCAGGTACATTGCTGGCGCTATATAAATGTTTGCTAATAATAAATGTTTGCTAATAATAATAGTAACCCTCAAAATCCAGGAAATGCAAGTTAAACAAGGAGATATTGTTTAAATGCTTATTTGTTGTGAATTACAAATGTCAATGTAGTTTCTGAATGTTACTAGGCTTTGGAGAGCTGGCATGACAACTTTCATTTTACATAGTGCTGCAAAGGCAGCCTGACATTCAAGCTTCTTGTGGGTAGGAAAATGCTTGGAAAGTGTTTTCAAGAGGTATCCTCTCAGGGGATGGAGACTTATCTGACCAATCACAATGATTTAACAGCTCACTTACTAAACACTCAGAGGATTACTCATAGTCAAAGATTTGAAACATTCTGCGCAAACCTTTAAATAACCAATACATTCTAAAAAAATCATTTTTGGCACATAAACATTCTATAAGCAGAAAAAACTGTTTAAATTATTACATATATTGCTTGCTGAGAGGAGTGGTTCATTTCCAGTATGAGTGAGAAAAGATGGCAAGCTAACTAGTGACACTGAAGGCCTGAATTCTGTCCTCTACTTTGCAGATTTTGCATTTGACACTGGCTAGCTTGGGCCATTAAATTCAATAGGAAAATTCAGATTTTAATGGTACAACAATATCCGGCCCATCTCTCTGGCCCTTATATGAACTCCCTGTCTCCTTTTATTTTAATTTTATTTTAATCTAGCTATGATAATATGCAACATTCTACCTAGTTAACTTTTCTAGGAATTCCTCCTCAGACCACCAAGATGTATCAAATTTGCTGTCAATCAGCTTCTAGTGGACACCTGGGACATTTTTACACACACCTTAAAGTTCTGGATTTTTCAGTCTTCTGGGTTTACAACTCCACAAGTATGTTCCGGATTCATTTTTCACACACACACTGCCCTGAGGCAGTTCATGAATGCATTCTTCACACAAATACTGTCCTGAGGTAGCCTAAAGTAGCCACAACTGTAGATGTGATGGGCTACCATGGAAACCAAGTGACCACAGCTGCCTGGAGCAAAGTAGTTTACCAGGAGAACTTTTTAAACACAAAGGTTCTGGGAGAAGTTCTATGCAGAAGTTCAAAGATCCGGATGTTTAAGGTCTGGGTGAGTCATTTAGACATACAGAAAGTTCAGGATGTAACAGCAAACATCCAGGAGAAATGTGTTTTTAAAAACACCCTATATTGCAAATCCTTAAGTAAAATTATGATAGCTCCTGATGAACCAGATGACTACTCCAGTGTGGAAAAGCAGTTTTCTTATTTCAGTTTTTTGCATTCAAAGTAAACTCATTTAAATGGCTAAGTAGATGGTAATAATACTGCACAATTAAACATAATGCTTAATTACAGTGCCGTAATTAATAGCCATGAGTCTAATTGAATAAATATGAAGTTTGGCATCAATATATGAAAGCCTCGGAAAAGATGTAGAGTTTCAAAACACTCTTCTTAGGAGCGCATATTATTGTATTTCATTTCAAAAAAAGCATAAAAATAGCTCATTGCTATTTTGAGGTGTTTTTGTCTGTACAGTCTCATGTGTTGCATAGAGTGTTGATTTACTCTTGAAAATAATGTTTCACAGGAACTGAAACTTATCTGATGATTGATTCAACAGACTAAG
The DNA here is from genome assembly GCA_003113815.1 of Sphenodon punctatus. Taxonomy (NCBI): domain Eukaryota; kingdom Metazoa; phylum Chordata; class Lepidosauria; order Sphenodontia; family Sphenodontidae; genus Sphenodon; species Sphenodon punctatus. The sequence goes on along the minus strand of QEPC01000529.1, from coordinate 2,726,000 downwards.
AGTCCATTTTTTCTTGTATGTCAATTTTACATCTAAAGCAGTGTAATTTGACCCCAAAAGCAACTAATTTGCATGATACTGTTTCAGCTACAGGTAGCATACTGCTCTGTTCCTGTCCTACTGAAATAGATTGTAACTCACATGTTGCCAACCTCTTTCTTGACCAATTTGCAAATTGCATGTACAGCCTATTCAGTCCTAGAAAATAATTCTTAATTATCACCATTATAAAAAAAGATTTAAAAAGGAATGGTGATTACACACCATCTGGAAATGTACTCAAGCTGTCAAAAAAATCTTTGGATGACTCCAGTATACAGTATTCAAATGTCTGCAGCAAACTACACTTGGTCAAGGGGGAAGGATTCATTCAAGCTCATGCATTTTTAAAATGAGCTGGGAATATAAAATAAAGTTCAAAGTAAGCAAAACAGTTTTACTATAAGGGATTTTAATAGGGGGTATATTAATTGGATACACTGCATAAATTAATGGAGGACAATAGAAATAGGAGAATTGATTCTAAAATGCCCAGCAGAGCAGTACAAATGCTTCATGTGGCTGAAAGAATAAAGATTGAGGGGGGAAACGCTAAGCAAGTCTTGCATAGATGAGAATAGATAACAGACTATCATTGACTTCTCTGAGCAATTAAAGATCTGGAGACTTTCACTGAATAGAACCATACCCTGCTAGTGCCTGTTGAGGTACCTTTGGCTCTGTGTTTCCTGGCAACCAGCTCTATAGAGACCCATGTTGGGGACAAAACTGGTATTAAGCAGTCTTCCATGTCTAACAACCTGGCACCATTTCTCGGAGCTCAAATAAAATCACAATTAAGCACATTTGCTTGCCCACTAATGTACAGCAAGGAGAGGGAAAATGAGGCTCATCCTTACTGCTGATATTTTGTAAATGCAAGTTATAAATAATATGAGTGTATATATATATATATATATATATATATATATATATATATATATATATATTCTGCTCAAGTGTATAATAGGAAAAGTATATTGTGTATAAAACTGTTTTGGGTAACAGAGAGATGTGATTACAATAGACATGTAGAAGATTCTGCAATATATTTGGGTAACAAGGGCACTGATTCTGGTACTTTACATCAAGAGGCACTGCAGAGTACAGGGCAGGCACATTATTTTGAATTGGATGAAGGCATTATTTGCTCTCCGAAGATCACGGTTCAGATTCCAGTCTCAGTGATAATGTAAATCCAGCTAAACTGCATAGGCATCAACAGAATTATATAATTGGGAACCTGAATAACTGAGATCAGAATCTAGCTCTAGAAAGCTTGCTCATTTTGAAATGTGGGACAGACCAGTATATTAGGGAAGTGCAAAAAGTAATGGATTTGGATGTTCGGCCCTTCGGTTCGGGAACCAAGTTTGGGTTCGGTCATTCGGTTTGGGAACTGAGTTTGGGTTCGGTCGTTTGGTTCAGTGGAGTTTGGTCCTGTCGAATGTTCAGTGGAGTTCGGTCCCGCCAAACGTTCAGCAGAATTTGGACCTGCCGTGAGGCTTGGGGAGCTCCAGGGACCCCCAGGGGTGCCCGTGGTGGCAGGGCAGGCTATCAGAGACCCAGCAGCAGCAGCAGAGACCGGAAAGGCTTGGTGCTTGGCACCCTGGGTTGCCCAGGAAGGCAGGCTCGGCACTTCACCCCTGGGTGTGCTTGTGGAGGCATGGCAGGTCATCAGAGACCCAGCAGCAGCAGCAGCAACAACAGCAGAGACCGGGAAGCCTTGGTGCTTGGCACCCTGGGTTGCCCAGGCATTGCAGGCTGGCTTCCAGTTCTGCTCGCTCTATGCTGGCTAGGTTCTGCATTTCTAGTAGCCATCACAGCAGGCAGTGGCTGGCTGGTCACATGAATCACCACTGGGCAAGTCTACTTGACCAATTTACAGAAGAGTTGGTTGAGATCTGGCGAGTACGATGCCAGTCTGCAATGCCCGGCCCTGTATGGGTGCCTTGCCAGCCACCAAGCCCTGGCTGGGTCTCTTCCCTGCCTGTAATGTAGGCTCCAGAATCCTGAGTGTGAGTCCTGGGGTTGGAGTGACTGTTACTTGATGTGGGGCAATGACAGCTCCCCATGAGCAGAATGATGGCCCCAGAACCCTGACAGTGGGTCCTGGGACTAGAGTGTCTGGCTTCTAGATGAAGTGGATTGACAGCCCCCTGTGCCTGTAACATAGGCCCCAGAACCCTGATGGTGGGTCCTGGGGCTGGAGTAGCAGTTTCTGGTTGAATTTGAATGACACATGGAGGGTCCTTATTTGCTTACAGCATGGCAGTGGGCAGACATGCAGAAAGAAGGCAGACTGATGCAGGCAGACTGAGCTTTGAGCTTTGCAACCTGGCAGGGCACTCAGATAGGCCGGCAAAGACTGTGCAATGTCATTTTCGCTAACGATACCGATACCAATTTCAAAGATTTTATCTTCGTTATCAGTATAAATATTGTTTGGTCCCGTTATTGCACCGGAAATGGTATTTCTATTGCATGTGTTCTCATGGTGTGGCAATAGAATATAGTGTTATTGATATCTTATGTTCTCCTGGCCTGGACAAAGGAAGCCAGACCTAACTTCGGTCAAGCAAAGGCAAAGAGCAGAGAGATGGTCCAGAACAGCCAGCAGGCCTGAGATTGTGATGGAATTCAAGCTGAGATGACTCAACATGTGGATAAGGCCCCATCAGCATACTAACAAAGGCATAGCCAGACAAGTATCTTCTCCTGGCACCGCCACACATGCTTAACAAAGTCTCCTGCTGAACAACTGGAGTTGACAAATGAAACCCATTGTGAACAGATAAGTGGGACATTTGCAACTCTGCTACTGACTTCCAGGCCAGGAAAAGAACAATCAAGGAAAGATACAGATGTTAATATGCTAAGGGCCCTTCCTCCCAGGAAGACGTTCTTCTGATATGCTAAAGAACTGTGTGATGTCACCATGACATGGCATCTGGCTATTACTGACCTGTACCTCAGAACTGTATAAAAGAACCTGGTCATACAACATGACTTTGGGTGAAGGCTAGTGGTCACCAGTTGGTGAATCACGTGGTTTCACTCCCTTCCAGACCTTGCACACACGGATCACAACTTGTCTTCGCTCGCCAGCAGCTCTACTCTCCAGCACCAAAGGGCCCTCTCTCAGTCTTTTCCCTGAATCAGCCTGCGTGCTTCCAGGATTTGGCCAGTCACAGGACACGTAAGATATCTTTATCTGGGGACTATCTGTATAATACTGTGTGTGTAGTATAATCCTGCCAAGAATAGAAAACCAAGGTGTGCCGTTCCAATAAAGTTTTGTTTTGTACCACATTGGAGTGGTGTTTTATGACGATCTCGATCCCAATAATTTATTAGTAACATTTGGTGGAGAATGTCGGGGAAGGGAAACTGAGGCAGAGTTGCTAATTGTCAGGTCCAAAGGGAAAATTTGAAGAACTCTGACTCTCAGGGACCCTTTTGTCGTCGTTTTAAGGTTCACGGGCACTGCTGGTTCAGTGTTTAAGCGTGTTGTATTTTTGGAGACATACCTGGTTTCTAGATCTTTGCATTATTATATTTATCGCTCTATATATTGATATCTATGGCTTGGTTCAGAAAGAAATGTACTGGAGGGGTCCCCTCAGAAGGGTGGGAGAAAGTTCAGAAACTGCCAGCTATCTCACAAACTGTTGCAGAGAGTGGTATTTGCCCATGGGTGAAAGATGCATTGTGCTCCCCAGTTACACAGGAACAGCTCTGTGACATGTGGGAAAATTTTTTGCTGTTGTACAAACCTAAATCTAAAGATAAATTCTCAGCCTTGTTGTGGCTTTTTAAACTAGCTATTGAAAAGTTACAAAAAGAATGCTCTGATTTAAGAGAAGAAAACAAATCAATAGAGGCTGAGAATTGTCACTTGAAACACAAATTGACAGAAGGTCAAAACTGGAAAAACGAGACAACAGCCAAAAATCTCCTGCAAGTCCATCAGCTGACCAGACTTGAAAATCATAACAGCCAGTTACAGCTTGAGAGACAGACACAGGCAGACATGATTTCACGTCTTCAAACACGCTTGCAAGAAAGTCAAGCTGCCACTAGGGCTGTCATGCAAAGATTAAGAGAAATAAAAATGGGGGAGGGAAATTCAAATCATTCTGCTTGTGAAGCTAAAATCTCAGCTCTCACTAAACAATTGGAAACCAGAAAAGGTCTCATAGCTGCAGCCCAGTCCAAACCAATACACTTATGCAGGTCTATTGACCCAGATGAAACCCCAACTTCTGAGGAAGAAGATCTGGTGGATGAGATATGCACACAAAATATTCCCCAAGAAATAGCGAATGCCCCACCTATCCCTGAACCCCCTGACAAGATTGCAGTAATAACCACCCAAACCAGAGTTAAACAGAAGGGGGAGGAAGAACAGACCACCACTACCACTATAGACACACCTATGTCACAAGCAGAAATTAAAGCTGCTGCTGGCACTCTGGGACCCCTGAATAAAAAAACTCTTTTAGATTGGTTTGCAAAAGCAGCCCAATATAATATGTGGACTGCCACAGATCTTAAAGTAATTGCTATGGCTGCAGCGGATGCTAATATCTGGCCAGACATCAACCAAGCTTTTGCCAAAGGTAATGAGTCAAAATTAACCCTTAATCAGGTAATTAGAAATATTGTCAAAGAGTTTCACACTGCAAGAGGTGCAGCCCAGCGTTACCATACTGACACACAAACCCCAGGGGAATCTGTAAGAAAATATGTGCTTAGACACCAGCTCCTAGCTATTGCTGCTGATCTAATAGATGAAGACGGGGTTTTCCAAATTAAGGATTTAAATTGGGACCAAAAATGGTTTATGCAGAGTGTGTATGATGGGCTAAGTCTACACACCCAAATGGCCATGGGGACACCTGATTTTGATCATGAAGAATGGAAACTAGAGGAATTAATTAATAAAGCTAGGTTAGCTGAGTCTTTAGCTGAAAGGTGGCAGGAACAAAACACCAAAAGTAAAAATTCCTCCAAAGCCTCCCCGGAGTATAGACAGGCTCTCTCCTACACAAATACAGGAATGCCCCCCAATTATGCTCACGATCACACAGCAGGGAAATGTTCCCCATGCCAGCCCAGGGACTTTTATCCCTTCCCCTGGGATGTCCAGGATCCTGTAGGGTCCCCCAGGAGTCCCCCTCCATGGCCAGGTTTCCAGGACAGGGCTTGGAGTGAAATACAGACATTCACTAACTTGTTTTGGGGAATGTATTTCACCCATCTCTCCATGTGGCTCCCCCATTCTGCCCTAACCAGCAACAGTGGTCCCTGGCCCCTACAAGCGTAATCCAGCCTGAAGCAAGCCCCCCCTTTTGTGTGTTTGTGTGTTAAGGAGGGAAATACAGAACAGTGTTGTTGGAAATGTAGTAGGTATAAGGAAAAGATTTTAAGGATGGTTCTTGAAGGATAGGATGAACACTGGCTAAATGGGCATGGTGTAGCATCCATGCAAGGAGGAATTACATGTAAGTTGGAAAGAAGGCTAGAGAAAGTGTTTAAAAAGGGTAACAAAGATTGCTTTTATTGTTGTGATTGGTAGGGTTGTCTTTTAGGTAGTCTGTTTAGGTGTTCTGTTAAAAATAGGGCCTCATCTACACTGTTTTTGCCAGCAAGGGCTAAAACTGTCTGTAAGGAGGAATAAAAGCAGCAGTCTCAAAAATCCTGCCATTTACCATGCTTCTGTGCTGATATGAGTAATTTGTGTGTGCTTGACTATGTGGGATGTATGAGATAGGGTGTATGTATATTTGTATGCTCGAGGAGATCCCCATGCGGGTATGTGTGTGCGTGACTTTGCCTGAGTGCCCTGAGATAGGGGTGTGTGACAAAAATTTGTGTGAGCACATGTGCAAGTGTAATGAATGTTTTATTGAAAGCTTGTGTAAGTGGGTGCGCCTGCTATGTATGTATGTTTGAGGATTCCTACAAATCAGTGCTGGAGCAGGCAGCCATTATGCATGGGTTGTCTACAAAAGTAATACTGTTCGTGCTCTTACAGTATTAAAAGGGGGAGGATTTATATAATTCCAGTGATTAGTTTCATGAATTGACTATGGGAGTCACCCTTAATTAGGCCTTGCAGAGGTCAGATCTCTTTATTTCTTACAGAAGCAAGAAGGCGGACTTGGAAGACAACAAACTAAGGAACCAACCACAGTTTTTATTTTATTTCATTTATGTGCGTGTGTGTTATGCCATGGCTGTTTGTCACTCAGTGTTGTATGTCTTTCTATGTGATGTCACTAAATCTTCAGTTAATTTCTTCACCACCACTTGTTTATCTATGCTTTGTAGTTTGTTTTTTATTTACAATTTTTCTCTTAACCATCCTCTGACCCTGTCCAATGACAATATCAGCAAACATCACCCCCAATGTTCTCCTTTTGTATCACCACTTTTTCAGGCTTGGATACACTCCCTATAGACTCAGTCCACAACCTCTCACAGGGACTGAAACAAATTGGGGTAACCCTTCCAGACTGGAATCAAATTATGTTACAAGGAATTATAGCCTCAGAAGCAGCTCTCAACTTGTTAGGAATACCAAATTTTCTGTTCTTGGTACTCAGTGGCAGGAAAAGATCTCTCATTATGCTGGACAATATACTTGGCAGCCTCCACATGGAACCCATGCACCCTCATCTGTGGGCAGTATCCTCAATCAAAGAAAATCTTAACACTAATTGGATTAAGGTAATCGCATAATATCTCCATGCACCAAGGAGATATTATTCTTACCATACAAACTGTAACCCCCAAAGGAAGTCATTTTGGGGCATGTGCCATACAGGCACAGCAAATTTTCAATTTGGAAGAACAATGTGCAACTTAGAAGGCTGCTATGTACTATTACTGCCCAAGCCATATCACCAGTGCTATTACAATAACAGAACATATTCCTGTATGATTTCCCCCATAAGCAACCAATGACCCACAAGTATACACTTTAGGAAATAAATGTTTTTATGTAACAGCATCCCCTGGAATTCCCGTATGTTATAATGAATTATTTGTGCACACTACCCCGGACACTGGATTCATGTTCACGTGTAATGTAACTAAAAAGTATAATAATTATTAGTCTTGGATGTTGGGCCAAACACGCAATGGCTATGCTTCCACAGAGAGCAATCTATGACCTCCAACCTTAAGTAGATATAGTAATTATTTGTGATGGGTTTTATTTAATTTATTTGTCTGTTTCATGGTTTACTGTGTTTTTGGGCTTGTTCTTGCACCTCATCCTTGTTTTAGTTTAATAAGTTGTGAAATGCAGTATGTGATTTTTGAAGCATTGCTCTGACCCCTGTCAGCCACCCTTTCTGGTTCCCAGAAAGGAACTGCATTGTTCAGTTGGTAAAAACGCGTCAGATGGGCTTGACCATGCTCATATTGATGTTAAGACAGGTACAGCCAGGAAAGTTTTAGTATGGCACACTATCCCTTTCCCTCAACCAATGTCCCAATTTTGTTTTAATCAATAGACTGTGTTTTAATCATTGGTATAGTTATTTGTTATAGTATTAATGATCTTAGGCAGAATAATTTATAACACAATGGTTTTAGTTTAAACAATTATAACAGCTTTGCAAGTGGGGTAGCGCCCCCTGCTGCGCAAAGTCCATGCCAAAAATGGTGTTCACCTCATCCTGTACTTTCAGTGCACGGTCAGTACTGAATGATGTGACCCAATCACACCGCCATGAAACACCGTTTTGGTAAAGAAGTGATGGTAAAGATCACTTCCAACGAGGGTTAAGTGCTGGTAACCTCTGACCCCGCCCACACACTCATGAACCAAAGATGTATCAAACATTCTCTGTTACCATACCAATTTTATGTCATGATTTCCATTTCTCACCTTATTCAAATAATCACGTTGTATTTTCTATTGAACCACCTCATGTAATCTACACACCAATTTTTCTAGACTTGGCAGTTTTTGTAATTTTTTTATGATACGGTTTTAAACGTATCACAGGGGGGAATGTGGCAATAGAATATAGTGTTATTGATATCTTATGTTCTCCTGGCCTGGACAAAGGAAGCCAGACCTAACTTCGGTCAAGCAAAGGCAAAGAGCAGAGAGATGGTCCAGAACAGCCAGCAGGCCTGAGATTGTGATGGAATTCAAGCTGAGATGACTCAACATGTGGATAAGGCCCCATCAGCATACTAACAAAGGCATAGCCAGACAAGTATCTTCTCCTGGCACCGCCACACATGCTTAACAAAGTCTCCTGCTGAACAACTGGAGTTGACAAATGAAACCCATTGTGAACAGATAAGTGGGACATTTGCAACTCTGCTACTGACTTCCAGGCCAGGAAAAGAACAATCAAGGAAAGATACAGATGTTAATATGCTAAGGGCCCTTCCTCCCAGGAAGACGTTCTTCTGATATGCTAAAGAACTGTGTGATGTCACCATGACATGGCATCTGGCTATTACTGACCTGTACCTCAGAACTGTATAAAAGAACCTGGTCATACAACATGACTTTGGGTGAAGGCTAGTGGTCACCAGTTGGTGAATCACGTGGTTTCACTCCCTTCCAGACCTTGCACACACGGATCACAACTTGTCTTCGCTCGCCAGCAGCTCTACTCTCCAGCACCAAAGGGCCCTCTCTCAGTCTTTTCCCTGAATCAGCCTGCGTGCTTCCAGGATTTGGCCAGTCACAGGACACGTAAGATATCTTTATCTGGGGACTATCTGTATAATACTGTGTGTGTACTAGTATAATCCTGCCAAGAATAGAAAACCAAGGTGTGCCGTTCCAATAAAGTTTTGTTTTGTACCACATTGGAGTGGTGTTTTATGACGATCTCGATCCCAATAATTTATTAGTTACAATGGTGTCTGTCTGGGTTGTGTGAAAAGTGTTGTGAGCTTGTGTGTGTGTGTGTGTGTGTGTGTGTGTGTGTTGTGGTTGTGTGGTTTGGTTTGGTTGAGGTTGGTTTGGTTGGTTGGTTGGATGGAGGATAAAAAAAGAAAAATGAAGCTGAGAAAGGTGAAGGTGGAGGTTGAGGAGGAAGAGACCCAGCCTGGACCATCTGAGGTGGTGGAGACTGGTTCCTCACCAGAGGAGGAAGAGGGCACAGGAGGTGCCACTGCTGTCAGGTTTGTAAAATTTATTTTTGTTTATTGTTTCATATAACTTTGAGGACAAGAAGAATACTATCCTTTAGAGCGAGCTCACTGGCGTGCGGGTGGGTGGGTGGGTGGTGGGCAGTCAGTCACAAACAGTGAGAAACAACAGGTGCAAGCAGATGGGCAGAATTTGCATGTGTCTTATTTATGGGTCTGCCACACAGGGGGGGGGGGCTCATCCAGCAGCCAGGCATGAGCCACAGCACCCACACAGACACATGCCAGTCAGAGTCTCTAATTGACATTCCTAGCACCACAAGAAGGGCAGGATTTGCACGTGTCTTATTTATGGGTCTGTCATGGGGGGGGGCTCTTCCAGCAGTCAGGCACAAGCTGCGGCACCCACGCAGACACTGCCAGTCAGGGTCAATGCCATCCCTTGAACCCCAAGAAGGGCAGGATTTGCACATGTCTTATGTATGGGTCTGCCACAGAGAGACAGGGTGGGGGGGCTCTTCCAGCAGTCAGGTATCAGCCTCAGCACCCACCCAGACACGTGCTAGCCCAGGCATCACCATAAATGCATGATATTATTTCGGTATTGTTTATGTGTTCCTTTTTCAGAGAGGGTTATGATGATGCCGCTGTTGGTGCCAGGTCCAGAATCCCACCATGGCAGAGGTCACAGCTGCAGCCTGAGGCACTTGAAACCAGGCCGATGAGGTTCGCGGTCTGGTGGTACTTCTACAGCCTGAAAGGTGGATTTGTCAAATGCAAGGTAAGGCATGGGGTCTGGAACAACAGGAAATGGATTTCCCTATGACCTGTTAGGAAGTCCCCTACAGGGAGAGAGATTGGCTAGCCACCCACCTGTGGAGACAGAATGCAGGCAGGGCGTGATAGACCATTGGTCTGACACAGTATGGCACTTCTTATGTTCCTAACTTTTTATGTTCTTTAGATCTGTGACAAAAAAATTAAGCATGGTATGCAGTGGACTACGTCAGGGTTGATAGACCACATAGAGAACCTCCACCAAATTGAGGTGACACATTGTCCTTCTTGGGTTGGAAGATGCATCAGCAGTAGGTACCACTCCAGGGAGGAACAGCCCACTATGGAAGGGGGGAAGACCTGGCAGAAGTGCCACCACCACAGCCCTTCCCCCTACAGCTCTACTGAGGAGTCTCCAGACCCCCGGGAGGAGATCTACGAGGCAAGGGCCTTTCGGGAAAAGCTGGAGTGGTCCAGAAACAAATACATTGATGGGCTAAGGCTTGAAGCCTGCACCATGGAGGACCAGCTGGTGGAACGCTTTGAGGAGCTCCAAGCAACAGAGTGCAAAGCAGAGGCATACACAGATTACCTCCACAACAAAAAGGAGGACTAAGAACTTTACCACCAGTCAGTTGAAAAATGGAAGGTGTCCTTGGCGGGGTCCATGGACGTTGCCCAGCAACATGGGTACGAGGTGGAGGAGGACATGTTGCCCGCTGCTGGGGCCCATGCACCTCTTTCTCCTTTCCCCCACATTCAGGGAGACAGGCCCACAGATCCCTAATTTATTTTCCTTTCTTTGTATATATATTAATGTGGGTTTTTTTGTTTTTTAAGGTTGTAATGTATGCTGTTTAAAAAGTTTTTATAAAAGTTATATTTGTTGTTACCAGCTTTGTTTGACCAGTCCAATCTTTTATCACACTGTGCTGCTTCTGGCAGGAGGCAGAATCTCATTGTATATACAGCTTGTCAGATTCCTACCTGACAGCAGAAGCACATGTAGCGTATTAGCCCCAAGATGTGCCAGCAGGGTCTCAACTTGCAGACAGCCCCCCAGGAGGGGCATGGCTTGTATCTGTGTGGGTGTGACAGACAGAGAGAGAGGCTGTGGCAGTCTGGCAGAGGCATAAGTGGGCATCGGCAGGTGCACTGCCTGCTCTCACAGAGAGATCACGCCTTGTGGGGGAAGCCTTCAGAAGCCGAGTTGGAATATATATAATACTTGGTTACATTTTTTGGTTGGTCCCTTTGAAACCCTCGAGTGGAGAAGTATGTTCAGCACCTAGAACCGGTGGGGCGGGGGGTAGACTTGCAGACAGCGCCCCAGGTAGAGCAGCCAGCCAGGGATATCATATTTCCTGTGAGGGGGTGCCAGAGAGAAAGAGAGAGAGTCTCTTTGGCAAAAGGCAGCAGGCGACGGGTGGGCAGAGGGCTGTGGGTGGCTGGGGTGGAGTAGGCTGGGGGAGGCAGGCTGGCAGGTGGACGCCGGTGGCTACTGCCCAGTCTGGCACGAACAGCAGCAGCACCCAGATTATTGTTCTTTGGACTGGAGTGACTGCTTCTGGTTGCAGTGGAATGGAATGACAGCTCCACATGACTGGAATGATGGTCCCAGAATCTTGATGATGGTTCCTGGGACAGGCATGACTGCTTCAGGTACAGTGGAATGACAGCCCATGGGAGATGAATGATTTCCCTAAAATTAGTGCTTGGTTTCTCACACTTCATTCAATCATTGCAATAGGTGGTACAGGGAGGCACACGGGCAGGGGCAGAATTACATTGAGTGTTATTTCCATCTCATTCTGGTAAGTTTGCTGATGGATGTGGGCATTGTGCATGAACACAGATCAGATCTCCCGCCGGTTCTGGCAGGTGGCAGCTTGAGCCAGATGTACCTCTTACTCCCCCCCCCCATGTCTCTCTTTTTAGCAGTGGGGAGACTCTCTCTCCCTTTGTCTCTGGACATGTACTTCAGGTGTGATGGCATGGGTGGGAGCATGTCTGTCTCTCTCCTTCCAGCAGTGGGGAGACTCTCTATTTCCACAGGCACTGGCAGCAGATTGCTACTTCGTAAATAAAGGTTCCTAGTGCTGGCTCTCATCATTCTCATCACATCACCTTGCGTTTCATTCCCGCATGGACTTGTCTCATATCCCTAGTAAGGGTTGGGTGGAACTGTCACTCTCAAAGAGGCGAGTGCTTCTTAGCCTAGAGAGGAGCTTGATGCCATCAGGACAGGCATTCCATGGGGGTGGGCAGTTGCTTGGGCATGAGCAGCAGGTTGCTACCTTGTAAAAAAAGGTTCTTCACGCTGGCTCTCATCATTCTCACCACATCACCCTGCGTTCCATTCCCTCATGGACTTGTCTCATATCCCTAGAAAGGGTTGGGTGAAAATCTTTGGGGGGGGGGGGCAGAGAGAGAGAGAGACTCTCTGGCAGTGGGCAGCAGTGGATGTCTTTTATACTAGAGGAGCTCGAGAAGTTGATGATGGTTCTTTGGACTGGAATGGCTGCTCCTGGATGAAGTGGAAGGACAGCCCTCCCTGCCTGTAATGTAGGCCCCAGAACCCTGATAGTGGGTCTTGGGACAGGAGTGTCTGTTATGTGATGCAATGGAACAATGACTCTCTGTGAGCAGAATGACGGACCAAGAACCCTGATGGTGGGTCCTGGGACAGGAGTGGCAGCTTCTGGATGACATGGATGGACAGCCCTCCCTGCCTGAAACATAGGCCCCAGAACCCTGATGGTGGGTCCTGGGGCTGGAGTGACTGTTACTTAATGCAGTGGAATGATGGCTCTCTGTGAACAGAATGATGGCCCTAGAACCCTGATGGTGGGTTCTGGGACATAAGTGGCAGCTTCTTGATACAGTGGAATGACAACTCCCCGTGAGCAGAATGATGGGCCCCAGAACCCTGACAGTGGGTCCTGGGGCTATAGTGGGAGCTTCTGGATGAAGTGGAATGACAGTCCTCCCTGCCTGGAATGTATGCCCCAGAACCATGACTTTGGGTCCTGGGGCTAGAGTGACTGCTTCTTGATGTGGTGGAACGACAACTCCCTATAAGTGGAATGACGGGCTCCAGAACCCTGATGGTGGGTCCTGGGGCTAGAGTGGCAGCTTCTGGATAGCGTGGATGGACATCCCTCCATGCCTGTAATGTAGGCCCCAGAACCCTGATGGTGGGTCCTGGGGCTGGAGTGGCAGCTTCTTGATCCAGCGGAATGACAGCCCTCCCTGCCTGTAATGTAGGCCCCAGAATCCTGAGGTGGGTCCTGGGGTTGGAGTGGCTGCTTCTTGTTACGGTGAAATGACAACCTCTCATGAGTGGAATGATGGGCCTCAGAGCCCTGACAGTGGGTCCTGGGGATAGAGTAGCAGATTCTTGATCTAGCGGTACAACAGCCCTCCCTGCCTTTTACGTAGGCCCCAGAACCCTGAGAGTGGGTCCTGGGGCTGGAGTGGCTGGAGAACTTTGAAGGCCGAAGTGGAGAAGGGTTCCATGTGAAAAGCAGTTGAACATGTGTCAGTCAGTCCTAAGAGATAGGCAAACACCATTCTGTCTTCAAGGCCCTCACAGATAATGGAAGATACATCATGTACCTGGAGGAAGAACTGGCTGAGTTTGTCCTGCAGTAGATAAATGTTGGTTAATTTTCCAAGTTCCTTCTGGTTCTAGTCAACTTGGTGAAGTTCAACACATTCTACCTGGATGATTGTGTTGCAGAAAAGACCCATATGATCTGTAGGGATGTGCGAACAGTCGGTCCCAAGAGATAGGCACGCACTGTTCCAAAGGGATGGGTGATCATCGATGCCTCCATTTCCTGTGCCAATCAAAAGGGAATCGGGTTCAGATCCCCGAATCTGGAGCGGCAGAAATGCTGGAGTCGCAGCCAGGAACAGTCTAAGAATCAAGAGTATGTGAGCCAGGATCACCCATTCCACCCCATATAATGTTCAACCAGCCCCTGTCCGCCAGCACACTCATCTACAAGACTGAGGAGCAAATGGCTGATGTGAAATACCAGCAGCAGAAGCAGACATTGGATTGCCGGGGCACAGAACCCTTGACACAGACAGCATAGGCGGCATTGGCAGCAGCAGCAGCAGACACTGGATTGCTGGGGCAGAACCCATGGAGTGGATGGTGGTACCCCCAGCCCCTGCCAGCTGCACCCTCACCTGCTCCTTTAAAGCCCAGTACAGGGATGGCACCACCTGCCGAGACAGGGTGCTGCGCAAGGGAAGCTTAAACTTGGGGGGCCAGGAAGCCAATCAGATGCTTGAACCCCATGTCGCCGACCACTGAGAAGGACTGCCCAAGTGCCCATCCAGAGTAATCATTTCACCCAACAGGCACGTGGCTTTCACTTGAAAGACATGCCACCCTCCACATCCTGCAGCTGCCGAGGAACTTGGTAGCTGCCCCCACCCCAGCTCCTCCATGGTGGACTGACGCTGCTTCTTCCTTTGATGCTGCTGCTGCTCCCCCCTAGCAGCAATACTGCTCATGCTGCTAGATGCAGCTGTTGAAGTATGATGCTTGCCCGCTGATGGAGGCGGATGACTTGCCGCTGCATTTGGGAACCCACTGCCGTGTACTGCTCCTGCCTGTCCGCTTAGCAGCACAGTGCTGTGGCATTCATTCAGGTGCCTCACCATGGTAGTTGTGCCAAGGTTGGTGAGCACCTACCCATGCTTCATCACCTTCAGGCACAAAGTGCACTGCACCTCCCTGGGATCATCCTCCTACACCAACTTAAAATGTGCCCAGACCAAAGATTATTTTGCCCCCTCCTGCCTTCTGGCCCTCACCGGGTGACACACCGCTGCCAGTGCTGCTGGGAGGGGCAGAACATAGTGGCGACAGAGCTCTTTGAGGGACAGTCATCTCCTCATCTCCAGACATCTCCTCCATGGGACTAGTGTTTGCCTCGCTGTCCCCAATAGGAGTGATGTCCCGCGAAGGAGAGTACTGGGACTCTGAGACTGCTGGACTGCCCACCATGCTGCTGCCACTCTCCCTGTGCCCCCTATAGCTGCTGCTCTCCCTGCTGCTATTGCCAGGGGATTGGGCCCTGCCTTTAGCAGCTGAGGTGGGATCCACCAGCCCTAGACTGCAGGGCATCACCTCAATAATGGGGGACATTGGTGGCTCTTGAGGAACATCCGACCTCAAAGCACCTGCTCCTGCAGCCTCAGAAGAGACAGCCACAGCCTCCTGTACTTCAGGCTTTCCAATGCCCTGTGTGGCCATGAACGACGCTGGCAGGTGGTGCTCCAAACCACACACACCCCTGCTAGTGCCACTGCTGGGAGCTTCGGAAGCCTGTCTCCCAAAATCAGGCCTGTGGAGTTTGGGGCGTGGTGATAGGCTCTGGATGCTGCCAGTCCACAGCCCTACCACCTTAGCCATGTGTCCACCTTATGGGCAGAAGACCGGCTTCTCCTGCTTCCCTTCTCCATATCTTCCAACCCAAGGTATGCACTTGACAGCTGTTGAAAATTTGGGACAGGTCCATGATTGCCATGGCCTCCATGGCCTCACTCTCTGCACCACTGAGACTGGCGTCAGCATGTATGTTGAAGTCCCCCAAGACTAATGTCTGCGGGAAGCGCAACATGACATCCGACACCAGCTGTCCCGTCATGGCGAGTAGGGATGCTGCCATACAGGTAGGTGCGTGGTATACTAGTAGCACCCCCAATCTATCCCCCACCAAATCAAACACAAGATGGGAGATCCTCTAACCCCGATATAGCCTGCACTGGATACCTCCTGACAGACCACAAATCCTTAAAAATAATGGCTGCTAGTTAAATCATGTTTTTTTTAAATGGGATAGATGTAGTGAATGATATTTAGCCCACCCAAAACTCATCACTATATGTGGTTCATAAAATACTTTGATTATTTTTCCAAATGTCAAATTTTTCAGAAATATTCATTTTACACAGAAGGGTTGTTAACTACTCCAAAGCTGAGAATTTTTAGTAAGGCCATTTTTGCTTATCTTTCCTATTGTTTAGCCCTCAGTTAAACTCCATTTCTGAAATATCAAAAAGGAAACAAAAGGGGAAAACAGAACATATGAACTATGGGTGCAGCCACATGAGAGGTTACCTTGAATTGGGCAACATTAACCCACATTGGGCAGCCTTACCATGTGCTGTAGTGCATCATATACCCATCGGCCCTGCTCCCCAAAGTGAGGTAAGGTTGCCCAACTCAAGTTGGCATACTAATGCTCATGTACCCAATCCCAGTCTGCCCTGCCCTGTGGTGAGGTCCACCAAAGTTTTTTGAGCGTCAGGTGCTGGTGCGAGACCTGCACAGCCATCTCACATCCGGGGCACGATAGTGGATGGACTGGGAGAGGCTGAGTGGGGCAGGGTTGGGCAGGGTGCCTACATGTGTGGCAGATGCTTCAGCCCACACCGGGACATGGCAGGACAGCTGACAGTGGCCCGCTTGCCTGGTTTCCCCATGCCGAGGTAGTGAGAGGGGGCAAATATCTGCCCTGCTCTCTGTGCTGGACCTGCAGTGTGGCAGATGCATTTTCCCATCTTGGGGCACACGTGGGATTGTGCCCACTCCAGTTCATCTGGCTGCACTCTATGGTGGAGTCAGAGTGGAAGCAGTAACTCAGGCCCAGGGTTAGGAAAGAATTTAGGCATATCCTTCAATCATTAGAACCATGCCAATTTATGCTAGGTGGTGACTGGCACCATACCCTCATCAGATAGCACCAAAATGAACTGCCCAATAGTACTAGTAAGTTATAAAATGTTAAGAAAAAATTCTTGGCTCCATTGAAATCAATGGGAAAATCTTCTATGACTTTAGCAGGTCACAGTTTCACTTCAATTTTTGTTTTAAACTGAGCATATATTTTTAGTCCAGGGTTCTACCATTAGTGCAAATAGCCAGTGCCCTTTTTCTCAGATACATTTATTGTCTCACAAAACGATGAGCTTTATCAAACAAGACACTCCCCACCCACTCCCCAGCTGCTACACATGTTACAGGGCACCCATAGGGCAACACTGCATCCCTGTAACATGTATAATGGGTGGGGAGGGGGGCGTGCCTTGTCTGAAAATGCCCTATGTTTTGTGAGTCAAACTAGATAAGAACATTCTTTTAATTGGATCAACTTATGTTTGTGAGAATGCACGCTCTGTGTATGCAAGCTGCACAGAGCCCTACCCGTTGCCTCCTTTTCCCTGGCATTTTGCACCAACAAACAACCACACTATTTCGAGAGATTGTGCTTTGTATAATTTTTTTTTAATTTTTATTTTATTCATTTCTTTGACACATTATACAAGAACGGTTACATATTGCATAGGTTATCCCAACCTACGTCGCTATTCCATTTACTAGGTATTATGTATTGTGTAAAGATATCTATCGAATAAAATTGTTCTATCGTTTTGTAAGAATTCTTCGTTTTCAATTGACGCAATAATACTGAACCAAGTTGCTTCAAAGTTCTTTTTCTTCCCTTTCAAAGTAGCCATCAATTTGCCCATTGTAAACAAGTACCAGATGTTACTGATCCATTCCTGAAGTGGTAAACGACCTTGTGTTTTCCAGTGCCTCGCGATTATATTGACAGCTGCCAAACACAAAATTTTTGATGCATCTTGGTGTAGCTTGATAGTTTTCTTGTCAGGGTATATGCCCAAGATAGCTATTTCAAATTTAAAGGGTACCACCATCTCATTTACCCTTTTAAGAAACGCCCAAATCTGGTTCCAAAAACTCATCACATAGCTACAATCCCATAAACAATGCTTTAAGGTGCCCAACTGTCCACAGCCCTTCCAACATAGCCCTTTATCAGGCTGGATCCCATATTTTAAATGCTGGGGGGTTAGGTAAAACCTGGTAGTTGCTTTTAATTGCGTCTCCTTTACTTCCATCGCAGACACACATGCATGCATATGTCTCCACATCTGCACCAACTCATCCTCCACAAAGGATCTTTTTAACTCCTTTTCCCATTTATTTATGTATGGGTGCTTTATGTTATACAAAAAAGACTTGAGTTCCTTATAGATACCAGATAGTTTACCTTTTGTCCCTGTTAGATTGAACAGTATGTTTTCAAACCCTTTTGGCACCCTGCCAAAGCTTTCTATTAGGCCTGGTTCCATAAAAACACTTTTTAGTTGTAGATATTGAAAGGTTATAATTTTATCTTGTATCACCCACTCGAGATCCCTTATCGATAAAAATTTACCGCTCCCAAACAGTTGATACGCCTTACTGATACCCTTGTTTGTCAGCTGCTTCACTAGTTTAAGAGCAATGTTTCGTTCCCTGACTGCCATTCTCCTAATTGGCAAATATGGAGAGGCCTGTAGGGATGGGCGAACGCAGTTCAGTAGTTTGGTGTTCAGCCCGAACTCGACCTGTTCGGACTACCGAACGTGAACACGAACCCGAACGTGAACATTCCGAACGGAACCGAACACCAAATGGCAAACATAGCGAACATATCCGAACACCAAACAACGAAATGGCCGAACAATTCGTTCAGTTCGGATCGCGTTCGATTGTGTTCGGGTGGCTAAAATGTGGACTTCTGTCAGGTCACTGGAAGGCCAAATGTAGCAGGGAGGGGGAAGTCATTTGACTCAGCTAGGAGCAGACTTCCAGGCACCAGGGGTGGA
>QEPC01000529.1:2686392-2707252 GCA_003113815.1 Sphenodon punctatus | reverse complement strand
AAGCCCTGCCTGCATTCTGTCTCCACGAGTGGGTGGACTGGGTGGCCATCCAATCTGTCTCTGTAGGGGACTTCCATTCCTAACCGGTCAGAGGGTAATTCATTCCCTGTTGTTCCAGTTCCCATGACATACCTTGCGTTTGGCGATTCTGTCGCCCTTCAAGTAAAACCGCCAGACATCCGAGGACTGGCGGTGGATGGATGAGGGCGAAGACGGTGAGCTCTGCCTCGGTGTCCTGTGGTGACGAGTCCTCCGCTTCGGAGGCTGAAAGCAGGGCCGGCCTCGGGACCAGAGGAGTCTGATTCCTCTCTGAAATGGGAACACATAACACACCAAGTAAATATCATGCATTTAATGATGATGCCTCTAATCCTCCCTCCTTGTGGGTGCTAGGGACGGCAACTGAAAATACCATAAAGCACATACAACTACTGCCATCCCAGGGGTGCTAGGGGAGTTAGGGGATGCTAGATAGCACAACTAGAAAGCTGCCCCTGCCCCCTTGCTGGCACGTGCAAATCCTGCCATCCCAGGGGTTCTAGGGAATGCTAGATAGTGCAACTCGAAGCTGCCCCTTCCCCCTTGCTAGCACGTGCAAATCCTGCCATCCCAGGGGTGGTAGGGGATGCTAGATAGTGCAACTAGAAAGCTGCCCCTGCCCCCTAACTAACACATGCAAATCCTGCCATCCCAGGGGTGCTAGGGGATGCTAGATAGTGCAACTAGAAAGCTGCCCCTGCCTCCTGGCTGGCACATGTAAATCCTGCCATCCCAGGGGTGTTAGGGGATGTTAGATAGTGCAACTAGAAAGCCGCCCCTAGCTGGCAAACTCTAACTAAAAAATTAATACATTCTTTCTTGTCTAAAAATTAAAAAAAAAAGGTTTTAAAACCTGGCAGGAATCACAGTAGAGCCCCCCGCTTCCTCCTCATCCGAGGAGGAAGACAGTGCCACGGGAGGTGCAGAGGCATTGGCCGCCACCAGTTCCTCCTCCTCCTCCACCAGAAAATGTGCCCCCAGCCGGAGGATGCTGCCACCAGGAAAAGTTTTCTTCATTTTTTTTTTTTTCCACAAAACCGACACAGTCCACACCAACAGTCACCCGCAACAAACACCAACCCACCCAAACACACAGCACAGCCAAAACCAACACAATCGCAACCAAATCACACAAACAAGCAGCCACCGACACAAACACACACCCTCTCACCTCACTCGCACACCACGCACATGAATTTCCAGTTTCCGCCGTGATTTGTGGCTTCCCATGATCTCGCGATATTTCTGGCCGAACGGCCGAACGCGCGATCCACCCGAACACCGAACGACTGAACACGAACCCACAACCCGACCACGAACGAACCAAACGGCCGAACACGAACGCACGATCCGCCCGAACGGTCGAACACGAACATGCGAACCGAACGCGGCCAAACACGAACCGTGATCTGTTCGCCCATGCCTAGAGGCCTGTACCCTATCACCAAGTTTTCTTTGAATTCCTCTCCAGGCAGTTAGCACTGGATTTACAAATGGGTGCTCTTGCCTGATTTTTGAAAGGACTACTCCCTCATCCACCAGTACCTCCTTCATATTTTGGACTAGCAACAGGTTTTGTTCTATCGGAGGCCACTCTGGAGATTTGAGGCAATGGTACCAATATTGTACTGCTGATAATACAGCTGTTTTATAATATAATCTAACGTCCGGCATATCAAGACCCCCTGTCTCCTTGAGTTGAAGCATGGTCTCTTTCTTCAACCTGGGCTTCCTCCCCCTCCAGACCAATTCCCTTATCAGTGTATCCATTTGTTTGAAGAACTTCTTTGGCAGATTTATCGGAAGGGCCATAAATTAATTTAGGTAAAGCTATCATTTTGTAAAGGTTTATCCTTTCCATCCAAGAGCACGTTAAGTTTTGCCAACTGGAGAATTCCCTTCAAATTTGTTCTATTATTTGAGGGAAATTAGCTTCATATAGATCCTTACAATCCTTCGTTAAGGTAATTCCCAAGTATTTAATGCCCTTAGGGGTTTCTGGGAAGGGCGCAGCTGCTTTTATTAATTTCTCCTCCTTCTCCGTTGGGGCATAAATAAAGGCCTGTGATTTATCATTATTTATTTTATATCCTGCTAATTATTTATTTTATATCCTCCCAAACCTTTCTATCACATTTAACAGGGAGGGGGATAGATCCCAGGGGGTTATCGATAAACAGAATTAGATCATCTGCAAATAGGGCTAATTTATATTCTTGGTCTTCTATTCTCATGCCTTGTATTTGGGTCTTCTGGCGTAGTGCTGCTGCCAGGCCCTCCAGGGCAATGTCAAACAGTAGTGGTGATAGAGAGCAGCCCTGTTGAGTACCCCTCCCAACATTAAATGCCGTTGTATTGTGGCCATTTATTTTTAATTTAGACTGCGGCTGTGGATAGATAGCCTTGATCCATTTGAGAAAATTGCCCGACAGGCCTACTTTACTCAACATCGCAAACAAATATCGGTGTTCTAAAAAATCAAAGGCCTTTTCAGCATCCGCCGCAATAATCATCGCAGCCTGATCTGGACTCTTGTTGTATTGTTGTGCATAAATTAAATTAACTGCTTTCCTAATATTGTCAGCACCTTGTCTTCTCAGTATAAACCCTGCCTGATTTACATGGATAATCTCCCCTGCTACTGCCTTAAGGCGTGCGGCTAAAACTCTTGCGAAGTTTTTAAAATCATTATTTAGCAGTGAGATGGGTCTATAGCTGCCGCATTTGGTGTTTGGTCTGCCGGGTTTTAAGATTAAGGTTATTTGAGCCTCATAGAATGAAAGAGGCATCACCCCTGTTTCCAGTACTTCATTAAATAGTTTTGTAAGGTGTGGGCTAAGTAATTTAGAAAAGGCCTTATAAAATTCAGCAGGAAATCCATCCGGCCCATTTGCCTTGTTATTTTGCATACCCTTTATCACAGCTTCCACTTCCGTCTGTGAAATCAAGGTGTTCATAAAAGGCCTGCTGATTCGCATTTAACTTAGGTATTTCAATGCTATTTAAGAATTCCCTATTTTCCCCAGACTCTGGTTCAGATGAGGTGTATACCTTCGGTTAATGCTCAAGAAATTCTTCCTGAATTTGGCCCTGGTCTGTCAGCCGCGTGCGATCATCTTTTAAAATCATTGTAATTGCAGCTTTTTGTTGTTGGGTTTTAGTTAAACGTGCCAGTGCTTTAACTGCTCTATTGTTGTTACTGAAATAGTAAAATTTGATACGCTTCAGTTGTGCTTGAACCTTATTTAGTTCTATAGTATTAACCCTTTCTTTTACTTTATTAATCTGGGTCTGGGTCAATTTGGATGGTGCTTGTTTATTTATGGCTTCCAATTTCTTAAGTTCTGCATAGATCTCCTGGACCGCTTCCCTTTTTAGTTTTCTCATATGCGAGGCCAAGGCTATTAATTTCCCCCTAATAGTCACTTTGGCAGCCTCCCAGAAAACGGAGGTTGACTCCACCGAACCCTGATTGAACTCTATATAATTCTTAATCTCTTGCTCAACAGTTTTTTGCACTTCCTCATTTTTCAGCATCCCTCTGTCTAGAGACCAGGTATACTCCCGCTCACCCAGTGTATAATTCCACCTAAGTTCTGAAATAATTGCATGATGATCTGTGAAGACTAAAGGGGTTATCAAGGATGATTTGCATTTCCCTATATCTTGGTTATTTATTAGAATGGGTCTATTTTAGAGTAGTTATTATGAATATATGAATAAAATGTATATTCCCTGCTATTTTTGTTCAGATGTCTCCATACATCCATTATTCCCTGTGTTTCAAATAATTCTGCTATTTTTGACTGCTGTTTAGTAACAGGATTTTTCTTAGCTATATCCAGTGAGGGGAGTATTTAGATCCCCCTGAATAATGAGGGTACCCTTGCTATTGTCCAATATTATAGGAACTAACTTCCTGAAAAATTGCAATTGGTTTGTGTTTGGGGCATAAATATTAACCAGGATAATCCTTTCATTTTGTAGCATCCCATTAGTTAATACAAATCTACCCTCCTTGTCTCACTCCACCTTATCCACTTTATAGTCCATCTTTTTGTTAAAGCCAATTAATACCCCTGCCTTTTTTTTTTGAGGAAGAAGAAGCGATCAACTTCCCCATATTTTTGTTTGCAAATCTCTTAACATCCTCAGCTACCAAATGCGTTTCTTGTAAAAAAAACCCACTATATTGTTGTCCTGTAACAGGTTCCTAACCCTTTTGCGTTTCACTGGTGTATTTAATCCTCTCACATTTAGAGTAAGAAGCTTTAATTTAGTCATCTAATCTTTGTATTTAGTATGTTACTTGCACCATATCCATCCCTTTTTCTTTTGTCTAGCTGGCATTCTTGTCCATCCTCTCTATTATTTTCACTCCTCCTCTTTAAAGAAGAACTCCTGTTTAACTTCAAATATCTACCCTCATAGCTACCTTGCCCCTTATTCTGTCTCTTACATAAGTTGGTCTTAACCTTCCTGTGTTTCATTAACCACCTAATAATTTTGAACACTCGCCTCAAAACCCCAACTGCGAGGCTGTTGACCCCCTCCCCTCCTGTAAGATAACACAACCTTTGATAAGCATTGTAATCATTAGTAGAGTACATAACATTCCCCTACCTCCCCCCAAAAGTGGGAACACATAGGAATTTTGGCTCTTTCCTTGCATCTGGAAGGGCCCTTCGGGCTGCTTCCCCGCAACCCTATATTAAACTCTATAATGAGCCTGCCATCTCTCTCAGGCTCTCTCTTCTTTAAGTCTCTAGTAGGGATGGGTGAACGTGGTTCGAAAGTTCGGAGTTCGGCCCAAACTTGGTCTGTTCGGATGACCGAACGTGAACATGAACCTGAATGTGAACATACCGAACATACCGAACACCGAACGGTGAAATGGCTGAACAGTTTGGTCAGTTCGGATCGCATTTGGGTGAGTTTGGGTGGCAAAAAAAGGTTCACTGTAAGGTGACAGGGAGAGGTGCTACTAGTCACTGAGGAGCAGACTTCCAGGCACCAGGGGTGAAGAAATGAAACTATCTGCCTCCCCCCTTCCCAACACCTTCTGAGCTAGTCACTGTTCCTGAACAGCAGGCGTTGAGTAGGATTATTAGATTGCTTTAAGTTTCATTTCAGTTTTGTACTGAAATGAAACTTAAACCTTAAACTGAAACCTTGTGTTTGTGATCCCCCCCATCCCATATATAGAGAGCTAGAGAGATATAGATATAGAAAGATAGAGAGATAGGTTAGATATAGTAGTTGTAGGAGCTAGCTTAGTGATAGAGATAGCGTTAGTGATTTAGTTTTAGTGTTTGTAGAAGTAGGACTGTGTACTTATTAGATAATCCATTTAGTTCTTAGCATTTAGAATAGTTAATAGCAGTTAGATTTAGTGTAGATAGATAGATATAATATTAGATTTTAAAAAAAGAACCCCATATAAAAACAAAACAAAAAAAACAAAAAAAAATAAAACCATATAAAACCCAATAAAAACCATACAAAAAACAAAAAAAACACCCATAATATTTCCCGAACGCGGCCGAACTGAATGGCCGAATGGCCGAACAGAACAGCAAATGGCCGAGCAGAACGGCCGAACCGAACGGGCGAACCCGAACCTGGCGAACTAACCGAACTGCCGAACCGAACGTACGAACCGAATGCAGCCGAACCGAATGGACGAACCGAATGGACGAAACGAACGCAACCGAACCGAACGGCCGAACCCGAACCGCGATCTATTCGCCCATCCCTAGTCTCTAGTCATTACGCAGTTTATAGATACGTTGAATATTTTGCAACCCTCGTCCAACTTTTGCTCTTTTCTGTCAATCAGAGGAAATCTATTAACATCTGTTGCTTTAGCTCCTTGAGGCCTCGACAGGAGACAGATGCAGGAATGCCTCCAGCTCCTCTGTTTCCATAAACACTTTAATTTTTCCATTTGAAGATATTGTCATCTTTGCAGGGAATTTCAACATGGGCTTCAGCCCTCTCTCATGCAGCACTGTGAAGTACTTGCCACATTTCCTCCGCTTAGCAATAGTTTCTGCTGCGTAGTCAGGAAAAAATCTTATAATATTGTTGTTAAAGCTCATATCTTTTTTTTGCCTGGCCTTCTTCAGGATCTCCTCCTTTACTTGAAAGCTGGCTAGTTTAACTAGAATGGTGCGAGGTCTCGGGAAGTTTTTACTCGGAGGTCTCCCTGTTCTATGCACCCTCACTATTTCAGGGATGTGTAGATGGTTCTCATCTGGAAACTGCTCCTGAAAAAATCCCCAGATCAGTTCTTTTACACTTTCCTTTTCACTGCCCTCTGGAAATCCCACTAGTCTGAGATTGTCCCTTCTGGATCTATTTTCAAGATCCTCTGTTTTTTGCATCAATAAGGCTGTTGTTTCCTGTAGTTTTGTAATCTGTTCCTCAGTGTTAACAGCCTGGTCTTCTATGGAGGAGACCCTATCCTCCACCCTGTCAAGCCTATTTGCCATCACCTCTAGCTTTTTGTTCCCAGCATCCACTGCCCCATGCAGCTTAATTATTTCAGATCTTAGTTCCTTTTTCATGTCCATTATCAGTTCCACCACTGACCTGTCCCCTGCTTCTTCTTCCTCCTGCACGCTTGCGTCGTCCTCTGCCTCTGCCATTTTCTGGGTCGGGCCTACTGCTCCCTCATTATCCCCGCACTCAGAGGTCTCAAGCGGCAATACTTTTCCAGCGCGGTTTCTTTAGAGGATTTTTTTCTCTCCCCTCTGTTCCTCTGCGACATCTCTCCAGGTTTTTAAGGGTTGTCTGGTTGCAATGTTGATTTATTAGGCCAGATTGCTAGCGGGTTGAAGGGAGCTCTCACGCCACCCAGCTACTCAGCTTCGCGCATGCGCGGTTCCCCGTGCTTTGTATAATTCAACAAGGCACTTATTCCAATATGCATGGTGGAACATTTTTATCAAATAGGTGGCACTGAGCACCTGCACATCCAGGAGCTTAATTTTACCCTAAACATTTAAATGCACTAGAGCGGTAATTTCAATTTTCTAAAGTACTGTATTTATACTTCAGCAACAGCTCAGTCGAACAACAATCTTTTAATATGAACAATAGGGGTGCAATTCATTTTCAGATTTATGAAAATTAAAACAGAAATCCCATTTTTGTTTTTTTTTATTTCAATGGTTCTGAAAAATGGTTCAGAAATGGTTCTGAAAATTTTCAACCAACAATAATCTTCAGGGGAAAAATGAACATTCTGGGACAGTTTTCAGGCTTTAATTTTTTTGTTTTTCATCCACTTTGCATGAAGTTTGAAAAGATTGTACCCCACAACCAAGGGATCATCCCAGTCAAATTTCCAAAAGAAGACCCAGATTTTATAAGCAACTGACTTTTTTGTGATTTTAACAGAAGTTGTGCAGATAAGAGTCCTGAAAATTTTGGGACAAAACTGATTTTTTTTCAGGACATAGTGAAGTCTTCAGGCAGCAAGGCAGAGGGGAGGGGAAAGCAGTCCAGAAATCAAGAGACATGATTGGCACATCCAGTCTGGCCCACTGACATCCCAAATACATAAGAACATAAGTAGTGCCATACTGAGTCAGACCAATGGTCCATCAAGCCCAGCATCCTGTCCTCTGACAGTGGCCAATCTCGATTGCATAGAGAACCAACAGTCACAATGGGTAATCCATTCCCCGTTGTTCACTGCCAGCTCCCAACAGTAAGAAGTTCATCTCGAAAGCTACTTGGTTAATAGCCATTAATTGACCTATTCTCCAAGGACTTATCCACTCCTTTTTAAAACCCAGCTATTCTACTGGCCTTGACAACATCCTCTGGCAACAAATTCCATAAGTTAATTATGCTTTGAGTGAAAAAGTACTTCCTTTTATTTGTTTTAAATCTGCCGGCAGCTAGTTTCATGGAGTGTCCCCTAGTTCTAATATTATTTGAGAGGATAAATAACTGTTCCCTATCTACTCGTTCCACACCACTCAAGATTTTATAAACCTCAATCATGTCCCCTCTGTCTTCTCTAAGCTGAAGAGACCCAGCTTGTCAAGCCTCTCTTTGTACTGAAGCCGTTCCATGCCCTTTATAATTCTCATTGCCCTTCTCTTTACCTTTTCTAGTTCACCTATGTCTTTTTTTGAGATGGGGCGATTAGAACTGCACACAATATTCCAGGTGTGGTCGCACCATCAATTTGTATAGAGGCATTATGACATCCTCAGTCTTATTCTCTATCCCTTTGTGAATAACTCCTAACATTCTGTTTGCTTTTTTTGCCTGCTGCTGCACACTGGACTGAGGATTACAGTGTATTGTCCACTATCCTTTCCCTGAGTGGTAACTCCTAGCTTTGTACCCAGCATTCTGTACTCATAGTTTGGGTTATTTTTCCCTATGTGTATAACTTTGCACTTATCCACATTAAATCTCATCTGTCATTTATATGCCCAGGTACCCAGTTTCGTAATTTCCTGTTGCAGATCTTCACAGCCTGCTTGTGTTTTAACTTCCTTGAATAACTTAGTGTCATGATCACCTCACTCTTAACGTTCTTTTCCAGATCATTAATGAATGCATTAAACAGCACCGGTCTCAATACAGATCCCTGGGGCACACCACTTTTTACATCTCTCCATTGTGATAACTCACCATTTAGTCCTACTCTTTGCTTCCTATACTTTAACCTGTTACAGATCCATAGTAAGACACACTCCCTCCTATCCCAGCAGTGGGGAACCTCAGGCTCAGGGACCAAATATAGCCCACAGCAAGTTTTTATGTGGCGCCTTTCCACTTCCTGGATCTGGCCTTTGGATCCAGTTCTTACTTCTAGTCACTGAAAAGCTGAGCTCCTGATAAGGGAGCAAAGATGAGGTAATGCAAAAAGGGTAGGGGACAGTTCCATGGCACAAATCCATGATTTGGCCCCTCCTTCTCTTGCTTCCATCCCTTAAGCACCCCTGCCCCAACTTCTGTGTGGCCTTAGGAGCTTGTGCAAGTTTTCAAAGTGGCCCCTGGGAGGGAAAAGGTTCCCAATCCCTGTCCTATACCATGACTTCTTATTTTTCTCAAGAGTCTTTTATGTGGGACCTTATCAAATGCTTTCTGGAAATCCAGGTACACTGTATCTACCAGGACTCCCTTGTCCATGTGTTTATTTTCACCCTCAAAGAATTCCAACAGATTAGTGAGGCATGATTTACCTTTGCTAAATCCATATTGACTCTTCCCCATTAAGCCATGTTTATCAACATACCCAGCAATTCTGTTCTTAATGATAGTTTCCACCATTTTGTTTGGCACAGACATCAAGATTATTGGTCTGTAGTTTCCAGTATCACCTCTGGATCCCTTTTTAAATATCGGGGTTACATCTGCTACTCCAGGTGATTTCATATGTTACGGGCACCCGATTCACCACAGTGGATTCCCAGCCGTGGCGAACCGGCTAACCACCCCCTGTGGGCAAGAGAGGCCCCAAACAGTTGTGATGGGAGCGGGACCACGGCAAGGAATTGGACCAGCAGACCACATCCCAGGGAAGTGCAACAGACATTACGCTGATCCCAGGCCATGATCAAAGCAACCGGAAGGTGCTGGGGAGGCTCATCTCGGCTGCTGCTGCTGCTGCTGTTGTCCCTCCACCACCTCCATGTGCAGCATGACCACCACCTCCTCCACCTGTGCTACCTCCACCTCCTCCTCCTCCTCCTCCTCCCGCCTTGCTCTCTTGCCCTCCGCTCTCCTCTCCCTTCCGCCTTGCTCCATCTTGCCACGTCCCCCTGCTGCTGTGTGCCCTTTAAATCTCCCTCCCCGGTCTGTGTTGTTGCTCATTGCCTGGCAGCGATGCTGCATGCTTTGTTCCTGGCTGGGAATCATGTTGCTTGATTCTGGACGGTGGGTGCCATTCAGTCATTACTTTTCTTTTTTTCCCGGTGGGAATCACTTTGACCACACTTTTGGAGATGGTCCAGGCTGGAGCTCCAGAAGCATGGTTATTTTTGACCCCTGGTGGGGATTGACTGTGGTGAACATCTGGCACCCATGAAACAGATGTTCAGGGTGGTTTGGCCTCGCCACGGGATTGACCGTGGTTCACTGTGGTTGACTGTGATCTCGTAATGTCTGAAAATACGCTCTGTCTCCAGTCCTCAGGTACAGTGGCAGATTTTAGTGATAGGTTTCATATTACTCACAGTATTTGTGCAATTTCATCTGAGTTCCTTTGGAACTCTGGGATGTGTACCATCTGGTCCTGGTGATTGTTAGTCCTGCAGCACTGTGACAGAGGACATAAGAGAATCCCTTATTGGCTCTTTTCTAAGCAGATGCTTCCAACTTTCCAGTAACAGATGCTTCCAACTTCCCAGAAGGGGGCTGGGGTGGGCAGTGTTTGTACCACTGTTGGGCACTGTTGGGGTGGGCATTGTTTGTAGCACTGTGACAAACACAGGAGAATTCCTGTTTAGGCTCATTCTATGGAGATGCTGTCAGGCTTCCAACTTGCCAAAATCCAATCACTGCAATCAAGGAGACTTGGGGATTACCATTGATGAGCAAATATAAGCTTCTACCAAGTTGCACAGCCCCCACCATGGCTAGATCTTGTGTGGCTCGTAGACTAGCTCAATACTCTGTGTGCATGACTCTGTGCACTGCAGTCTTCATCCTCACTGCAAGTGCTCATGAAAGTGCAACACCCTACTCTCCCTCATGTTTGTCCCCACAGACTTTGGGGTGCCAATGAGTGAAGCCGGTGCCAGTGCCTCTGGCACTAGCACCTCCTCTGTTCTGCCTACATTCTCCTGTCTTCTTCACCCTCTCTACAAGTGCTCCAAAAATCACATCTCTGCATCTAGTAAAACCTCTATAATTTAAACAGGGGCAACATCGGCAAGTGATTTAACGAAATTTGCAACTTATAAAATCACAAAATTGATATTGCTCATAAAATTGGAACCTTTTATCCATTCCTTCTGCAATGTATGATCACTTTGGTGAGCAGAAAAACCTGTCCAAATTTCATTCAAATTGGATGGAAAAAGTTACAGCTGAAAATGTGTTTGCAAACCATGAAATGATTAAATTGCTTATAAAGTCAGGACCCTTTATCTAATCTTTCTGAAATTTGTCAGGGATGATCCCATGAAAGAGGGATACAGTGAGACCAAATGTTATACAAATTGGATGGAAAACAAAGATGTTACATTTGGAAATGTGTGTGCAGACCACAAAAAGTAAATTGCCTATAAAATCAGGACCCTTTATCCAATCTTTATGTAATTTGGCAGGGATGATTGCTTCAGTGAGGGGTACAATCTGTCAAAATCACATGAATATCGTATGAAAAAGAATAAATTACAGCTGGACAGCCATTTTCCATTGAAACCAATGGAAAACAAAAATGAAAATTAATAACAAAAATTTAAACTAAGATGAATTCAATTTTAATAACAAAACTGAAAAATACAATAGAAAATGAAAGAAAATTGTGCACATCCCTAATGAACACTATATTTACAAAACTCCACTGTACTGCATACCTATACTTACAGAGTATGTCAGCTATGCATCTCAGAGTTAGCCAGCTTAAAAAGAATGCAAGGTAACTAAAGAATAACCTATAATCTTGTAGTCTCTAGAGCTACTTTTCTACCCTCTCAAGTATAAAGTATTTATACGGTCAAAATATACGGTCTTGGCCCCACTTACTTGTGGGACCACCTCATCCCTCATGTCCTGGATCAGCCCCTGCGGTTGGCCTGGAGTGCCCTCTTGGAGGTCCCTTGGATTTCCCAGATGGTGATATTCAAGAGGGAGTTCTCGGTGGCTGTACCACAGCTATGGAACTCTCTCCTGGTGGAGATTCGCCTCTTTCCAGATGTCCTTTCCTTCTGTAGACAATATAAGACCTGGATGTTTTGCCAAGCATTTGGTGAGGGGGGTGGTAGTGAGTGGTGTTTTTTTCTTTTCTGTGGGTGGGGCATTTTCTTTTCTTTTTTAGGGGAAGAGGTTAAGTATTTTTTGGGCCTCTTCTGTTATGGTTTTAATTTAGATTTTTATAGTGCATTGTATTTTATATTTTTTGTATTTCAAATTTTTTTATTTTATTGAACGTTGTACACTACCCTGAGCTGCCATTGGGCAGGAGGGAGTGGTATAAAAATGGTGGAAATTAAATAAATAAATAATAAATAAATAAATGATTGACCCCTTCCCAAATATATAGGCACATTCTTTTGCAGACACAAAAATAGCAATATCGCTGGGCTACATCTAAAATATATGTTAAAAATACATCAGACTCCTCTCAGACTCAACCAATTTGTTTCCTTCCATTTCCAATCATGCTGGAAAAATTATTTGTGATATTTAGAACAACATTCTCTTTCTTTTTCTGGTGGGGTGGGGGACAAAGAAAAATTGTTGATCCTACAAAATCCAGGAACAACATGGGCAGGACAATCCTCCATTCTTAAAGTCAGTGAGAGTTTTTTCCATTGACTTGAATGGCAGAGGTTTGCATCTTAAATATAGTAAATCAATATAAAGAGACATTTTTCTCAGTATATGTACAAACCCATTAACCTTATAACAGTGGTTTCTAACCTTTTGCCTTCGAGACACTGTTTTGATGCATAAACCCTGACCTAAGGTTTGTGTGTGTTCACAGACCAAACCTATTCTTGCAACTGTGCATATGTTGTGCACATACATAGTGCACCAGGCAGGGAGTGGGAGGACTTGACTGGGGCACCATGCACATATACACTGTGTGTGTGGAAGCAAGAATAGCTTTGCTTTACACACATTCATGGACTTTGGATTAGGGCCATAGATATAATTCTGTAGCAACAAAAACACGCAAAGTAGATCAAATATCAACTAGGATCACTACCATACTGGCAAATCACCTGATGCCATTTAATAGCCCAACCATTTATTTATATGGCCGTCAAAACTATAGTAACTGAACACCTCACCAGCCGTGATTGTTTTCCCAGTGATACCTAAGCAGTGGAAACACATTTGCACCATTGTACACCAGGGAAACAGAGACACTATGTATATTAAGTTCCTTGACTGGATCTTCCAGGAAATTGGTGACTGCAGAAGTTTCAAAGCCAGTACACGATCCATTAAAACATCCTGTCTACCTAGTTATAGAAATATATAGCCTTCCTTATTATATAAGTTGTTTAAAGTGTTTGGCCTGGAACTGAAGAGCGTGTTTATTGAGAACATACATTTGTTTGGATTAATAAGTATATTTTATCATACCTGTATTATGCATTATGTATTAGGAACAATGGAAATTTACCTAGGACTGAAATGAACCTAAGAGAACAAATTATGTATTAAGGTTGCACATTAAAGCAGAAACTTTTCATTCAGCAAATGACCTTTAAGTGCTTTTTTCATGAGACACAAATTTAACCTGGCATAACTGTGTTCTGAATAATAATAAAAAACTTTAATAACTACATTTTCTTCTTGTGTGGAAATACAAAGACAACACGCCAGTTCCGCTACTGTTGTTTATGGACTCTATTTTGAGCTTTATCCAATGTGAAAATCTCATAGATGTGGAACTAAGGTCCTTATGATTAATATTTTTATATAATATCATGGCTGATCCCAAGCCCCATAGATCCCGCACGCATACATGCATGTGCACGATTTCCAAGAGGCACAATGTGCCCACAATGGAGGTCTGTGCAGTTTGCGCATGGCTGTGCACATGTGCAGCTGTGCACAGGATCCACAGGGCTACTCTGCAAGACATGGATTAAGAACCAAATTTGTAATTGCATAAAAGGCTAGAATTGGGCCCATCACCTGCATAATATGCACGCAATAACAAAATGCATTTTAATAGCTTAATATTTCCCTTTTTATCACATAACTTTGCCTTGACAGAGTAAATGGTAGGACAGGTCTATCATTTTCATGGTGTTTGTACAGAATTTACATCAGCATCCAATAAAGACATACATATATCCCTTGTGTGCTACAGAAGCACATGGATGAAAAAATTGGAAGAAAGCAAGTAGGGATGTAGGAAAGCATGTACAGGGTAGAACATTTGTGGGAGTGGGAAAAGAAATGTATGGGAGGGACTCCACAAGGGTCTCGAGCATGCAAGAGGAATCATAACCACTTCTGCAACTTTAGAGATCAAGATACAATCCTTTTCTCTGCTATGGGAATGCTGGGTAAAGAAAAGACACACAAGACAGAACAGGCCTGATCCCCTGACTACCCCAGAGATTATTTATTTATTTATTTATTTATTTACATTTATTCGCTTCCCCCTCATGCCTACGGCACCCCGGGGCAACTCACAGCAAGTAAAACAATAATAAAAACTCATAAAAACATCATTAAATAAGAATAATTTAAAAGTAGTCCCCCCCTACATTAACTATATACCCCTCAACCCCTCCTAAATCCTCCCCACCCTCCCCTCCGAAGGTCTGGGTGAACAGCCAGGTCTTACAGGCTTGACGAAAATCCATCAGACACGGGGCCAGGCGAGCTTCCTCAAGGAGGGAGTTCCAAAGTCGCGGCCTGGCCACCAAGAATGCCGTCTCCATTGTGGCCCCCCATTTAACACAGGGGACCTCCAACAAGGTGCCCCTGACAGACGGCAGGGATCGCGCTGAGGTGCGGAAGGTGAGGCGGTCACCAAGGTATGAGGGGCTCAGACCATATAGGACTTTATAGATCAACACCAACACCTTGACTCTGGCCCTGTACACTATAGGCAACCAGTGTAGAGTTTGGAGCACAGGTGTTATATGCTCCCGCCACCTTGTCCCTGTAAGGAGATGGGCCACCACATTCTGCACCAGCTGAAGACTCTGAACCAGAACCAAGGGAAGCCCAACATAGAGCACGTTGCAGTAGTCTAGCCTCAAGGTGATGAAGGCCTGAATAAGAGTGGCCAGGTCGGCCCGGAAATGTATGGATGCAAGCTCCATACTAGATACAGCTGGCAAAAGGCGACTTTAGCCACCACCTCCACCTGCCGATCCAGATGGAGGCCTGGATCTAAAACCACCCCCAGACTCCGAACCTGTTGGGCTACAGGAGGGCAGACCCCCCCCCACCACCAGAGGAGCCGGCACCTCCCTCGCCCTACCCACCACCATCACCTCTGTCTTATCAGGATTGAGCTTCAGTCTGCTCTGTCTCATCCAATCCACCATGTCCTCCCAACATTGGGAAAGCAACGAGACAGTAGGGCCTGGGTCAGTCAAAAATGAGAGGTACAGCTGAGTATCATCAGCATATTGGTGACATCGCACCCTGAACCCTCTCACGATCTCCCCCAGGGGCTGCATATACACATTAAAAAGAAGCAGAGACTGGATCGAACCCTGTGGAATGCTGCAGGTCAAGTCCCAGCAGCTCGATGTTTCAGCTCCCAGCACCACCCGCTGGTTTCTCCCCGAGGGGAATGAGCGGAACCACCCAAGGACTGTCCTGTCCAGACTGCCCAGGTCTCGCAGCTGTCTCAGCAGCAGCCCATGGTCCACGGTTTCAAAAGCAGCTGAGAGATCTAACAGGATCAAGAATGTAGAACATCCTGCATCCATCTCCCGGCGGAGAGACCAAAGCCACCATCGCTGTCTCAGTATCATAGCTGGGGCGGAACCCAGACTGAAAAGGGTCAAGTAAACCGATACAGTCCAGTTGCACTTGGAGCTGCAGAGCCACTGTCCATTCAATAACCTTCCCTAAAAAGGGAAGATTAGAGACAGGATGGTAACTGGCAAATGCATCCACATCCAGCAAAGGCTTCTTCAGAAGGGGGCGCACCACAGCCTCCTTGAGACTGGGCGATAACCTCCCCTGTCGAAGGGATGTGTTAACCACCTTCGCCAGAACTGACTCCAATGTCTCCCTGAAGGTTTTCACCAACCAGGACAGGCACAGATCTAATTCACAACTTGTGGCTCAAACGGACCCCAAGACATCCACTGCATTGGCCGACATCACTTCCTGAAACTCATCCCAGAAAGATCGACCAGACGGTGCCTCCTCCATAACCTCATGCTCCTCACCTACTGCATCCAACCCGGTGTCAAAATTACTCTGGATCTGAGCGATCTTGTCTGCAAAGTAGATGGCAAACTCCTCAAAGTGGGACTGGCACAAGTCCCCGTCCAGGCGGAGGAAGGCCGAACCAGCCCCCGTACCACCCGGAACAGTTCTGCTGGACACAACGTTGCTGACACTATGAGGGCAGCAAAGAATTCCTTCTTTGCTGTCCTTACAGCCTCAACATATGACCTCAAATGGGTCCTATGGAGAAATCAGTCAGATTCAGAGTGAGTCCGACGCCAGCATCACTCTAGTCTCCTGCCTATCCGCTTCATTCACCGCAGCCACTCAGTAAACCAAGAGGCCCTGCACTGATGAGACGGAGGCAGGGGACCATCTCAGAGCCACCCTGTTGATGGCCTCCCCCAGCAAGGTGTTCCAATGCTGTACCAGCACATCGACAGAGTGGTCGTCCAGGTCCAGGGTTAACTCCCTCAGAGCCTACTGGAACCGCTGTAGTTCCATCAACCTCTGAGAGCTTACCAACCTATCTGGTTCATTCCCCTTCTGGAGGGGGTGCGCTAAGAGGCTGGCCTGCAGGAGAAAATGGTCCTTCCATGACAAGTGCGTAGATCTCACATCTCCCACTAACGGATCACCCGCTTCAAGGCCAGAACAGAAGACCAGGTCAAGGATATGTCCCCCCACATGAGTCGGGCAGTTGATCACTTGGGACAAGTCCATGGTTGCCATGGAGGCCATGAACTCCCGCTCCACTCCTACAAGGCCGGCATCGACATGAGTGTTGAAGTTCCCAAGGACTACGGTCCTGGGGGAGCCCAACACTACCTCCGAGGCCAGCTCTGCTAGAATGTCAAGGGATGCCACCGGACAGGAAGGGGCCCGGTATACCAGCATCACCCTAAGCTTGCCCTCAGCCAAATCAAACACCACATGGAGGGCCTCCACGCCTGGAATCTCTTGGACTGGATATCTCCTAACTGGCCAGTCCTGCCTAAAAATGATAGTTACACCTCCCCCCCCCCCAGTCCCCTATATGAGACTGGTGCTGCACAGCATACCCAGCTGGCACGAGGTCCACCAGAACTGGTCCAGGCCCCTCATCCAGTCAGGTTTCCGTGATGCACGCAATATCTGCTTCCCCATCCAGGATAAGATCCTGGATAACTGGGGCCTTGTTCACTACAGGCCTTGCGTTCAACAGCATCAGCCCCCCACAGACGGACCCTGGATCGTGACCCATCCTCATCCTTGCTGGGGGGGTGACTCTCCTAACCTCTTCCAGGTACCTTGGTCCCCTGGGAGGACTAGTCACCTGCTCCCTTGGACCATACCGTCCTCGCCCCAGAACCACCCCTATAGCCACTCCCTCCACCCCATCTACTACATCCCAATCCCAGACTCTCAGCTGCCCGTCCTGCCTCTGGACCCCATATCCCCCCTCCACCACCCCCCACCTCTAATTGCTTCTCCTGCTGCCACCAGGAGTCAGCACCAGAGACCTTACCCCTTTTTTCTCCCCCCTTTCCCTCACCCTCCCCAACCCCCCAAGGCAGCCCCCATGCTCTCAAATGAAGTTGCCACACTTTGGGCTGGCAGGGAGAGCAGGACACACAANAATGATAGTTACACCTCCCCCCCCCCCAGTCCCCTATATGAGACTGGTGCTGCACAGCATACCCAGCTGGCACGAGGTCCACCAGAACTGGTCCAGGCCCCTCATCCAGTCAGGTTTCCGTGATGCACGCAATATCTGCTTCCCCATCCAGGATAAGATCCTGGATAACTGGGGCCTTGTTCACTACAGGCCTTGCGTTCAACAGCATCAGCCCCCCACAGACGGACCCTGGATCGTGACCCATCCTCATCCTTGCTGGGGGGGTGACTCTCCTAACCTCTTCCAGGTACCTTGGTCCCCTGGGAGGACTAGTCACCTGCTCCCTTGGACCATACCGTCCTCGCCCCAGAACCACCCCTATAGCCACTCCCTCCACCCCATCTACTACATCCCAATCCCAGACTCTCAGCTGCCCGTCCTGCCTCTGGACCCCATATCCCCCCTCCACCACCCCCCACCTCTAATTGCTTCTCCTGCTGCCACCAGGAGTCAGCACCAGAGACCTTACCCCTTTTTTCTCCCCCCTTTCCCTCACCCTCCCCAACCCCCCAAGGCAGCCCCCATGCTCTCAAATGAAGTTGCCACACTTTGGGCTGGCAGGGAGAGCAGGACACACAATTCCTCCCCCCCTGCACGGGGAGACAGCGCAGGCATGCCACTATCTAGGGATGGGTGAACAGAACGCAATTCGGATGTTCGGATGTTCAGTCTTTTGGTTCGAAACCCGAGTTTAGGTTCGATGGTTTGGTTCAGCTGAGTTCGGTTTGGCTAAACTTGGCTGAACACTCAAAAATAGCGAAACCGAAACGAATCCGAAACCGAAACCTAATTTTTGGCCCTGAAAAGTCATTTTTTCTGCCCCGAACTCATCCGAACATGACCGAACTTTTCGGTTGTTCGAGTGTTCAGTTTGGACGTTCAGTTCAGACATCCAAACAGACCAAGTTTGGTCCAAACTCCGAACATTCGAACCACGTTCGCCCATCCCTACCACTATCACAAGTCCCACCACATCCTGAAGTAGGCTGAGGAGCCATCCACACAAATGGGCACCCACCTCTGCCCCACCCAGCATCCCCATGCCCATACACTGGCTCACCATGACATGGACGCGTGGGAATTGTGAACTATGCCTGCCGCTCTATGATGCCGGTGGACCCCAGCATAAGGTCGGGCATCATGGGCCAAGTCACACAGGAAGTGGTCTGTTAGCACAGTTTGGGCAGTGTTATCCCACTTTGGGCAATATTAATATGTAATGTGTCACTGGCCTTCTCTGGTGGATGCACTCTGTGCCAGCTGGCTGCCTGTACCGTGGCCTGTCCTGCTGGCCATACGATCTGTTGCATTGTATGTTAACATTGTCCAAAGTGGGATAACGCTGACCAAGGTGTATTGACGGCATGTGTGGTCTCACCCCAGTCAAGAGAGAGAGAGTCACTTTTGCCCCAATCGCTAGGAGAGTCACTTTTGCCCCAATCCTTCAATAAACAGAAATAAAGAAAAGTACTTATGTAAATCTGCAGGATCAGAGTCTTTGTTTCTCCATGTCTCCCTGTGCCACTTGTAAAATAGGAATCACTGTATTTCACAGCATTACAGACATATTGGAAGCATAAATACGAGGGCTGAAGCAAGCCACAACATTTTTACACACAAGTTATTTTGCCATATCGGCAACGGGGATCAATTTAATGATGATTTCCTGATAGCGATGCAATTTCTTGATTCTCACAACACTGTAAGCTACAATCCTAAATTAAAATGTTCTGCTGACCGCTTACCTCATACCATTGATCTGCTGCTTACAGCAATTCTGAGGGTACCGTTTTACTTACAGGTTTTGTTTCCTCATTTCTGAGCCAATCACTATGCAAATAGCCCACCGCTTAACCTCCCCCCAGGGCCCCTTAACTTCCAGTCCAGTGCCTTCAGTCATAATTGTTGTTTTATGTTGTTCCCTTTGCTTTGACCAATCTGTAACTGGACTGCAGATTAGTAAAGGAATCTGCGTACCAGTCATTGAGTGACAAGGATGTACAAGGGAAAATGAAGTACAAGATATGTGGTATTACATTGGAATTACACTTCTTGGGATTTGAAATGGAAATCAAAGTGGTAAATGGCAAAGTGTTAAACAAGATCCTGGTAAGCGGAAAGTCAGTAAATTGAGAAATGTTGGCCGAGACATTACCAAGTACGAGAGGTTCTCAAAATGACTGGGATAGTATTAGGAACTGGGAAGGGCTGAAACGAAATATCCAGTTCACTCAGTATCTCATTGAAATCTTGGTGCTCAGTTCATCCAGGGCCAAACCAGCACTGACATATCTTTGCTGAGGGTTTATTTTTTTTGGGGGGAAGGGGGGAGGGACATTGTGCCTCTGCAAAATGATCACCAGGGGAAGGCTGGTATGTCATCTCCTCAGATAATCCAGGCTTGGACATTTGACATTCAGGCCTTCTTTTTAAACTCTATCTCATGAGTTACAGCAGGCTAGCTTTTAATTTGGCCATTATAGATGTATGTCGGGTATTTTCCCCTAATCAAAAAGCTACATTTTGGGATGTTTCTAGCAGAGTTAACATTGTGGCTGGGTAGCTAAGAATTCTGTGTTTCTTAAGATAAGTTGAAAATTGCCCATGAAACTAAGGGGTATAGAACAACTGGAAGAGCGTAACTAAGAAGCATAAATAGAACAAAATATCAAAAAACTGTGTGAATGACAATAGAATTTTGAGGTCTCAGTGCCCACTGCCAATGTCGTGAATGAATGAGTGATCTCGTCTATCTTATGGCAACATCTCTTATTTCGAGTCCTTCCAGCTCCTCAGTGTCCCATTTTTTTCAAATTTCAATCAGACAAAAATAGTCCCACTTCAGGGAACATGCAACAAGGCTATAGTATGTAGAGGTGGGACCCTGGGCCCATTACCGGCTACCGGATTTACCTGTTACCGGTTCTCTGAAAACCGGATTCCCGGATTAAATCCAGTATGCCGGTACCGGATTTATTTCATTGATTTCAATGGGGCGCTGTGTCCCCATTGAAATCAATGAAATAAATTAATTCCCTCCCCCTCCCTCTCCCAGGCTGCGCAGGTGGAAGGGGGGACACCCCC
>QEPC01000529.1:2672280-2686292 GCA_003113815.1 Sphenodon punctatus | reverse complement strand
GTCCCCCCTTCCACCCGCGCAGCCTGGACTCGGGGAGGGTTTGTTTTTTTAAACTTTTTTGCTGGGGCTTTAAGTTTTTTACATTGCAGCCATTTTTAAATGGCTGCAATGTAAAAAAATCCGGTACCCAGAATCCGGTACCCGGACCGGATTACCGGGTCGAATCCGATAATGCCGGTACGCCCGGTACAGGCATTATCGGATACCGGATTTACCGGTTTTCCCGCCCCTAATATGAATTTAGATCTCATCTCTATAAATACAGATGGCATTATTAAATCTTGAGCTAGATGTTTAGGGAAAAGGGAGCCTCCCAAATATATTGGGACCTTTGTGTAGCTTCTGCTCTAATATGCTTGTTGTGTGCTTCTTGAACTAATTTGCAGTTATCGGGGCTTAGTATGAGTATGGGGAGCTGCAGTCACCTTTTCCAACAGTAATAAATATGGTGTTTCCCTGCAGGCTAACGGAGCTACAACAAAACCTATTCAGAGAAAATGTCTCCCCCACTGTTTTCAAGATGTTGTTGCCTCTTGGGAACTTCTGTCTAGTATGGCTAATAGTTGTCCTACAAAACTTGCCCTAGAGGTCTTGAAGAGAATAAGTGCTGACATTCTTAGCAGCTGGAGATGGGCAGTTTGATGTTACTCCCCAGTAAATGAGCAGTCTCTATTTCGACGCCTTTTCAAAGGGAAATGGGTGTTTTTGCACCTATTTAGGGTTTTTTTCCCCTTGTCACTTTTGATTAAACTTTTGAGCTGCAATAATTTGCCCTGCATGGGCAAACCAGTACATTGGAAATTATTAGAGAGAAAAAACACCTTTTGTTCTACTTTCAGTACTTATAGAGTACTTGGTTTTTCTGATTTTATTTATTTAAAAAATTAATATCCTGCTCCCTCCTGCCTTGGCATCCTGGGGCGGCATGCAGAATAAAAATATAAATTCCAGTAAAACAACACAACTTCATATGGGTCATAACGCCCCTCCTCCCCCCAACTCAACCCCAACCCTCCCACTACCCATTTCCCCCACCAAAAGCCTGGTGAAACAACCAGTTTTTATGTTGACATCAGAAGGAGGGGAGATCTGGGACCTGGCAGACCTCCAGCAGGAGGGAGTTTCACAAATAAGGTGCATTAGTGATCATGAAGCAGATCTTGAAGAACCAAAGACTTCAGAGAGTAGTTGTTTTAAACTATGTTCTCCTCCATGAAAGGAACAGAAAGAGTGATGAGCAAAGAGGTTAAGGTTTGTTTGTAGCAGCATTGTTCAATATCTCTAATCACAATTGGCTGGGACCCACTTAGAGACTTGTACTTTGGAAGCTCTGATATCTCTATGCTGCAATAATAAGCTGCTAGAAAGCTAAAAGGGCACTGCATGACATATCATGGAACTGTAATGCTGCATAGCACACAAGCAGCGGTAATGATCTTGGGTGCATCCCTGTTAACACTAGCTTGTCATTCTTGGTCATGCCCCCTTCTGGAGCTCTATGTGTGCTGGGAGTCTAGAAACTCTGGCAGTCTGTACCAGAGAAGGATATTAAG
The DNA here is from genome assembly GCA_003113815.1 of Sphenodon punctatus. Lineage (NCBI taxonomy): Eukaryota > Metazoa > Chordata > Lepidosauria > Sphenodontia > Sphenodontidae > Sphenodon > Sphenodon punctatus. The sequence goes on along the minus strand of QEPC01000529.1, from coordinate 2,684,739 downwards.
CACTAGTGTAGATACATGCAGACAACTGTCCCAGTACCAACAGAGGAGCTGAACTGGTGGGAATGCAACAGGGTGGGGGGCCGAGGGGTGAACCCTTGCATAGTCTGCACCCCAATGACCCAGGCCCATGCAGAAGCTGTGCCTTTAAGTGTTTTTTATTTGCAATGTGCAGTACACATCACCTACAGCTCCGTACTGTCCAATACATATTCTCTGAGTACCTGCTCACATATGCTTCCTCTGGTAAGGCACAGTCCCTCCTGGAGCCAAGTAGTATACAGCCCACACATTGGGTGTTAAACTTGACAGGGGGGCAGCATGACCCACTCTGTCATACATTGGCCCAGACCTCACCCGCACATTTGTACAGACACCATCAGATGTTGGCTCGAGATTGCCCTTGGACATGTCAGCAGGCTGTGACCCAAGAACATCTCTGAGTCACAGCCCAGGCTGAGGTCATCTGATCAGGCCAAAGAAGGCAACAACGGGCTATCACATGTGATGTGACCTGCTGTTACCTGGCTCAGATCGGGTCTGCCATTGCTAGATGCCCTGGTAGCCATCATTAGCTGCAATGGTTGCCTGTTATTGCAGCAACTGAGGTGCTGGCCACAGCATGGGGCCGGGCATGAACAGATGCACTTTTATGCGACTCCCCGCCTTGGCCACTGGCATGTTTGTTTGGCATGCCAACCCAGTCCGTGGTACTTTTCCTTCTCATGCTTCGTTGAGCCACCACTGAACCAGTGTCATTTCCATTATTAAAACACCTGCTGAGGCCACATTCCCATGTTACCGGGGAGGCAGGGAAACCTCCATGAATGCAATTGTGACTCTAGTCTCAAAGGAATTAACACACATCGGAATGTGCTATTCCGTTTTTATCCTCTGAGAACACCCATCATTAGGGGAGGAAATATTGGTATCAGATAAATTCGATACACCCGATAATCAGGTGTATCAGATTATATCCGATAATCCGATATTCACCGGTATCTGCATACCATATTTAACATTGGCCGCTTTACTGGGTTTTTTACATTGCGGCCATTGAAGTCAATGGCCACAATGTAAAAAAAACAAACAGTAAAGAGGCCAAAGTTAAAAATCCAGTATGCTGATACTGGTAAATCTGATATCAGGGAGATCCGATACTGGTAAATCCGGTATCCGGTATTCTCCCTGGTGTCCCACCCCTACCCATCATTGTAAGAGCTACATTGGGGGACCTGGTCATGCACAATAGTTCTTGTGGGATAAAGGTGCAATAGCACATTCCCATGTGTGCAAATTCCCATGGGAATACAGCCGTAATTGCATTCATGGAAGTGACTCTGACTCCCCGGTAATGTTTGAAAGTTGCCTGAGAGTCTCCGATGTAGGCCTCTACTGTAGGCCCCTGTTGGTCAGGCACAGTCCCTCCTGGAGCCAGATATTGCCAGGGACAGCTCTGGGCTATAGTATGACTCAGCCCTTATGAGGCAGACACCTCTGGCTCCTGTCCCCCTGGTCATCTCTCTCCAGTCTCACTGAGAGTCTCCCATTTTCAGTCTCCAGAGATGGCTTGGCCACACCCAGGCAAGCTGACTCTACTCACACACTCAGGGCTCGAATGAATGCAGCCTTTCTCCTGAGTTAAACTGCTTCCCTTGCCATTTGATTGGTTGTGTAAAGTAATTAGCTCCCAAGATCTTTCGCGTATTAACTGTTAATCACCTGCATTTTTTTCCAGTGGAAAACTGAGGGAAGGATCTTAAAACTTCTTCCACACATTGTTCGTAATGTTCAAGCTCCAGAAGGGGGCATGACCAGGGCACCAGGAGACTTGAAAAAACACATCTCTGAGCTGATTGCTAGCAGCTCGTATGTGTGTGGCAGGATTCAATGCAAGACAGGGAGATTTAGTGGCACATTTGAAGGGTGATTAAGGCTGATAAAGCACAAAAGCATGCCACTTTCTCTCCTATCCTCAAAAAATCTACTCTCGACTCCTCTGACCCTTCTAGATACCATCCTGTCTCACTCCTTCCTTTTGTTTCCAGGCTTCTTGAATGTGTTGTCTACTACTACTGCCTCGACTTCCGCTCTAGCAACTTCTCCCTTGACCCCCTCCAATCTGGATTCCGCCCCCTTCACTCTACTGAAACTGCTCTCACTAAGATCACCAATGATCTTCTTGTGGATAAATCTAATCGCCTCTACTCCATTCTTATCCTCCTTGACCTCTTTGCTGCCTTTGATACTGTTGACCTTTAGGGCCCTGGGAGATCCAGAGTCTTCCCCTCCTGTTAGAGCCTCCACTTTCACCCTCATAAGTCATGTGGCAGCTTCTGGCCCAGAATGACTCCAGTGTGGTTGTGTCACTCTGCAGACAGCAGCAGAATTGAAGCTAGTGGTGATGGATCTTAGAGCTGCAGTAGCAAGAGGAGGTACACTGCTGGAACAAAAAGGCAGGGCATCAATGAGGGATGGTGCAGGATCCCCTGAGATGCACATGGAGAGGTACAGGACCCTGAAGATGCAAGTGGTGGGACTAGGATCGCTTTTAGACATGTGCGACGCACACAAGGCATAAGATCACACCATGTGTAAAAATCCCACAATTTAAACATGACATTTCACATGTTAAAGCCAGTTGCACATTCTTTTAGAACCGCAAATTAAATGCCTCGATGATGAGGTATTTAATTCATGGTTTTAAAAGAATGCTCAACCAGCTTTAAGGAGAAAAATGTCGCATCTAAACCCTGCACATGGGATTTTTATACGCAGTGTGGTTTTATGTCACGTGTGCACCGCACACTTCTAAAAGTGACCTAGGTGAGGAGGAGTAGGGGGCAGGCACCCAACGGGACTGGAGGAGGCAGCAGCAGCAGCATGTCTCGGGACTGGCAAATAGGAATGAGAGGAGGTTGAGGGTTCCAGTTCAGGACTCACCAAAGAAGAAGCAAAATGTCCAGGATGAGGTGAGGAGGTGGTCCTGTGGGGCTTGGAGCAGTAGGACTTGGAACAGTGCTGGTGATCTTTGAGTCTTGGAATGGAAGGAACTTGGGGCAGGAGAGGGAATCTTGAGGACTCTGTGGCAGCGTGGGTGAGGGATCTTGGAATAGGAGAGGGGATCTAGGGAACTTGGAGAAGTGGGGCAGGAGGGATCTTGGGACAAGACAGGGTTACTTGGGATCAGGAGGGACCAAGGATGTAGGGGCCCCACTGGGTCCATGAAGTTTGAGGTAGAAATGGGAGACCCAGAGGCAGTGGACTTGGGGAAGAGGGGAGATCCAGGTGTAGTGGGCTTGGTGTCCGAAAGGGTAGGGGTATATGGGTGCAGGTCGCTTGTGTGGCTTCCAATTGTACTAGAGTCTGGGGGGCTGGGCTTTTCTATTCTCCTTATAGTCTACATGCCTTGAAACACTTATTTACAGGTTATATACCATTTATTATGTATTATTTATCATTTAGTGTATAAAGTGTGTTCTGTTTTTTCCTGCAGTACATTTTTTATGATAGACAAAAATACAAAAAAATCAAAACACATAAAATGTGGAGCACAAAAAGACAAACCTTACCCCGTGTACATTCCTAGTTAGTTATTGTGTCTCTCTTAGTGTGTGTGTGCCCAGTTGAAAGTCATCCACTGAAAACCAGATCCCAAATGAAACAGAAACATGTTGAGGTACAGAAATTCACTAGCTACTTCTGAAAATTTTAGCTTTTGAAGGGGTAATAATCTTTAGAGGTCCCTAAATGAGCAAGCAGCACTGGTTCTATTTCATGTCAAAAAACATTGTACATATCAACTCCACAGGCTTAATTTAAGGTTTGACAGGATTACTGAGGGGAAAAAAACGAACTACACAGTGGGTGATTTCAGACGTGACGAGATCACGCTGAACCACACTGAACCACGGTGAACCCCGCGGCGGGGCGAAAGGCCCCTGAACGTCTGCACAGCGTGCGCCAGATGTTGGCCACGCTGAATCTGCAGATGGGGTCAATTTGAACCACGCTTCCCGGGCTAGCCGGGGGAAGGTCCCGGGAAGCGTGGTCAAATGGACCGCGGGCCGTGGCCAACAAAAAGTAACATCTGGCCGCGTGCCACGGGCCGGGATCCCCGGCGGGATCCCGGGCCGTGGCACGATCGGCCAGACGCGGCGGCCGCATTGGCCCCGCCGCCCGCCCGTCTCCTCGGAGGGCGGGCGGCGGGGTGCGTGGAGGGGGCGGGGCCGTGCGGCCGCACGTTGCGCCGCGCGGCCCCGGCCCCTCCCACTTTCCCCGCCGGGATCCCCCCGGCACGTCTGTTGGGCCGTGCAGGGGTGACCCCGGCGGGGAACGAAGACGTTGGTTACGGTACGGGGCCAAAGGGCCCCGTAACGTCTGAAAATACCTATCGTTATACTATCACTGAAACAGAGTGGAAAGCAAGTTATAACTCCAGGTAATAATCCCTGCTACCCCAGCAGCAGCAGTTGTGGCAGAGGGAGGAAATGATCCACGAGTCTTCTCCCTACCACAGTTTCCAGTCCACCAGGTCTTCCCCTTACATGAACTTACTGTAGCAAATGATACAATATTGATGTAGAAGTGGGTGGGCAACATGCAGCAACTCTCCTGATGGATTTGTCAGAACTTGGGTATAGAGCTAGAGTTTTCTCCAGCCAAAACCCACATCATAGCAAATAACCCCTCCCCCCATGAGTGGGTTCTGTGTCATTTGTTAAAATGTAGCTATGTGGCCTAGCAGGCTGGTATTGTTAAGGCATATTGGTTTCTGTGGTTTACCATGCACCAGGGAATGATGTAACCAATAGGGATGGGACTCTAGACAAAATTTCTGTTTCGGTCAATTTCAGTTTTGGTTCTCGTGTATTTCAGTTGTTTTGGGGTTTCAGTACTATCAAATCTTTTGCATTGATTTTTGACCAGATTTTTAACATTGCATTTTTTAAACGGGGGGAAACCGCGATGTTAAAAATCTGGTATAAAAAATCAGTGCAAAAGATCCAATAGTACCGAAACAGAACCAAAATTTCTTATTAATCCGAAATGGCCATTTACGGGTACTTTTGTTTTTATCCAAAATCGAAATTCCCATCCCTAGTAACCAGTATCACACCTAATGTAGTCAAAACCCACATCCTAGCAAAAAACACATCATGTGAGGCCAGCACCATGCCTGACAACCGTTGACTTCACAACCCAGTGAATTCGGTACCCATTCACAGCTGGGTGGGGTGGAGGTGGTCATCCAGTGTGAGAACAAGCAAGGCTTGGACCCAGAGCATTAGCAAAGTAGGCGAGTAGTGTAACCACTCAGCCACAGCACAGCACCTACCTTAAGTATTAGGGTGCTCATAGGGGCCCTTGAACTTTGAACCCAGTCTTGTTGCCTCTACCGACATAGACAAAGGGTTTATTATACATATCTTTTAATGTTACCTTTTGGAATCTTTTTTACTTTTGATTATTTGATTTTTTCAAGAGCAATGTTGCATTTGAATTTTTCTGAGTCCCCCAGCACTGAGGAATAGAATAGTTTCAAAATTAATCTGAGACAGAAGCAGTCAAAATTTTCTCATAGGCACTACTTCAAGGACATGGGAAGACGGAGGGCATGAAATGTAAGAAACTACTTCCCATCAGGATTTTCTGCTTATGTCAAGTCTAAAGGACAGAAGAATATTTTCTGATGGGAATGAGTTGCAATATCTCACTGCTGAAATACGAGTCTTGCTGGTTCATTGCTGGGGACATTACAGAACTTGTAATGAGTCACAGAGTACAAAACCTTGGCTGATTTCCCACGATTTTTGACAACTATCCACTTAGTATTTATTCACAAACTTCATCTCTATTATTCCTCTTCCTATTTCTTCCCCACCCCACATCTTTTCTTTTGCTCCATCTCAGCTGACAGCAATTTTTCACTACTACTTCTGCTTATAATTTCTATAGGACTATTATGCATACACGGAACTTTACAGTGACATATTTTCAGAGACAGGTACCTGCCCAGGGGGCTTACAATCTAAGGTGGACAAGAATGAGGAGAACACACAGGGAAAGACAGAGACACACATTCTCATTTTACAGATGGGAAACTGAGGATGAGAGGTTGCCCAAAGCCACCCAGTAAGTTAATTGGCTAGGGTGAAATTTGAACCCTCATCTCCCAGGTCTAAATCCAGCACCTTATCCATTACACCACACTTTTTGAACAACTGCCCCAAATATGCTATTGCCTAACAAACTTACCAACACAGCAGATACTGGGAAAGCTTGATAGGGTAAAGGCCTGCCACCTCCTACCTTCCCATTTTAACTCACCTGTCCTTGTTTTTACCCATTGATATTGGGTGGAGGCAAACTTAAAGCAACAGTTTCAAGTGTTTTTACTAAGCAGATCATGAAGTATGCACTAGAACAGCAGAGCAGCCAGTTCTAACTCTGGACGTGCATGGGGGCGGGGGGATGAGTGGTGTCTTTTCATGCCCCAGTTATGTGTTTGTCTTTCAGAGAAATTTATTGCATAACGAAGAGAACATACTTTACATATTAAATGATAAATAATACATAATGAATGGTATATAACCTGTAAATAAGTGATTTTAAATAAAGGCATGTAGACTATAAGGAGAATAGAAAAGCAGTGCTCACACACCCTATTACAATATGAAGCCACCTAGGCCATCTGTCCCAGTATACCCCTTCCCTCTTCAAGCCCCAAGACCTCAGGTTGCCTCTTCTGCCTCAAGATCTCTCAAGAAAACTATACCTAGACCTCCCCTTATTACCCCAAGATCCCCCTCTTCCCCAAGCCCACTGCCCCTAAGTCTCCTTTTTCTTCCCCAAGCCCACCTGCCCATGGGTCCTTCCTGATACCAAGTCACCTTGCCTTTCCCGAAAATCCCTCCTGCCCCAAGTCCCCATGATCCTTTCTCCTGCCTCAGAGATCCTTCCACTGCTCCAAGTCCCACACTGCCACCTCTTGCCTCACTCACCACATTTCGGGCATCCTGCCTCTGCTTTGCTGGGCTCCGTATTACCACACACCCCCTCAGGTTCCTGATCCCAAGTCATCCTGTCTTTCCCCCAAATTCCTCCTGCCCCAAGAAATAGGAAGAAATATCCTCATTCTGTTATGTGACCAGCTCAACTTCTCTCTCCTACTGGTTACTGGGAAGTTGGAAGCATCTGTTTAGGAAAGAGCCAATAGAGATTCTCTTATGTCCTCTGTCACACTGCTGCAGGATTTGATTGCGATGTTAAATTTTATCCTCCCTTTTATTTTGTTTTAACTTTGATGATGTTGTTTTATTTTGTTTTACTGTACATCACCTAGAGATGCCTATGGCAGGATGGGCGGTATAGCAAATTTTAAAAATAACTAATTAAATTGGCCAGCCAAGATGTGTAAACTATGCCTCCCGATTGCTGGAATGCTATCCCCAAAGTTCCAGTTATGTCCCTTCTATGCCTGCCTCAGGGCCTGTCATGTATCCTGTATAGAGGCATATATTTTGTGACCATCTGTGTTTCAATATATTGGAAATCAGAATTGGCCTCTCTGTATGATGAATTCCTAAAGAGCTTTCCTATAGTGACCTTTCTACTGAGCGCTTGACCATATACTGGAATAGGAGATGTAATCAGCCTGCATACTGAAATAGGAGATGTAATTAGCCAGTCTGTCTCTTAAAGAAATCAACATTCACTGTTGACTAGAGTCAAGAGACATGACTCCCAAACAGGGCAGGAAGAGGCCTTGTTTTTTTGGAATTTACTCATTGTTAATCCTATCTTAGATAAGAGCAATCTTTTTAGTATGTATTAACAGGCTTCTTACTATGTACTCTGAGAAAACTCTCATTGTTGTCAGCTGTTTTGACCTGACGTCATTCAAACTGTCTTCTAAGCATTTTTTCTCCATAAAGAGAGAGAGAAGAGATGGATTTTTCAGAAACAGTTCCTTCCTTGGAGCTTTTCTCATATCCAAATAGCAATATGGGACAAACGACTGGGTAATATGAATGTATATTTGTTATGATGCATTGAGTCAACCATAGCAATAATACTTAGAGCATATGTTATATCTTATAGATGTTAATATATTTGAACAGAAATGTCTTTTCAAACTATGTGTTTTTAACTGACACTGTTTCTCTTTTGTACTATGTCTTTATTTGAACTTAAGTAAACTATTGCTTTATATTTATAATATTCTTAAGTCTCATAAATACATTGTCTTTACAATATTTTGCTGAGCTGGGTGGCTTATTAGCATAATGTAAACTGAGTTTCTACATATTGGAAAGGAGCGCCCTATATCTAGACCAGATTATGTCAGGCCTGGACCACTAACCACATTTTCCCTTTGAGGAAACTAAGGTACAAATACGACAGGCCATCCCCTATGCCCACTCCAAAGCCACCACCGATTGGTCCTGTAAATCTGGAAGCATGCAGTAATTGGCCAGTGAATATGTCTTTCAGTCTGTTGGGTTGCTCCCCATCCTACCTCCTACAGCCTCCCTCCCCCTGCCATGCCAGGTGCCTGCTTCCAACTGGCACTGCATGTGCTGCTATTTACCTGAATAATAGTCTTCAATAGAGGTGTGCACCAGGGGCCCCATGTCATTTTTTTGTTCGTTTTCATTATTTAAATCAGTAGTTTTCATTTTCATAAATATGAAGTCATTTTTGTTTTTGTTTTCCATTTATTTCAATGGAAAACACATTTTTGGCTGAAACTTTGAACAATTATACCACCAATGGAAGGCATTATGCGTACCAAATTCCAAAAGGATTGGATACCAAAATTGGATAAAGGAATACAATTTTAGAAGCAGCTGAATTATTTTATTTTGCTAAAATCTTCCTATACATTCTTAAATGTAACTTCTTTGCCTCATATTTAATGTAGATGAAACTTGACAAGTTTATACTTCTTTTCATATTTACTATTTCTGCCAACTTTCAGAAGAATTGGATAAAGGGTCCTGGTGTTATAAGCAATTAATGTATAAATGTATGTCTGACTGTAACATATTTTTAGTCCATGATAAAGGGTACCAATTTTATATGCCTGAACAGCATATGCAGAGAAAGAGCTTATGCCAGGTATTCTCTTATGTGTCACTGTGGTATAAGACTGGTTTGTGATGCCTATTGGCCAGCAGAAAAGTCAACCAAATATCCTCATTATGTGCTGTGACCATCCCAACTTCTCTCCCCACTTGTTACTGGGAAGCTGGAAGCATCTGTTTAGGAAAGAGCCAATAGAGATTCTCTGTTTGTCACAGTGCTGCAGGATGTGACTGTGATGATAATTGGCTAGTCTGGATGTGTAAACTATGGGTAATTTCAGACATTACACCACCACGGTCAATCACGGTGAATCCCCCAGTGTTTGTTTGTTTATTTTATTAGGCTCTAGTTTTCGCCATGGCCGAAGGAGAACAAAAAAAGACAATACTTTGACAATACGACAAACGCCAATACATCAAAAGTAACCGTCTCACATTTTAGCCAGGTACATACCGCCGTATGATACCTTCACTATACACACTTCATGCTTTCTAACCAAACCGGAAGGGAAATCATAAGGTCCATGAATATTTTCCATTCCGATTTAACCCCTTCCTCTGTGTTTTCTCTCAAATCTTTGCACCAATTTGTTACTTACTTTTGCCACAGTGGAGCTCAACTGAAATTAGATAATTAACAATAACATTCCTATATACCATACGTCTAAAACAGATATACAATAATAAAATATGAACATAATTTTTTTTACTGCCATCAATTATGTAATTGCATAAACCATTGGCCCCATGTAATGACATTTATATCCTCCATTCAATAATGGATTGCTATTGCAAGAGTTGTGGCACCAATACTTATCCCCTAGAGGGCAAAACTTATACAAGCATGGGTCATATACCCTGCTTAGGATGTTTTATCTCTTACAATTAATTTGTAGATTTTGGCTCTGAATCCCCCAGTGATGATCGTGGTGGCGTAACGTCTTTTGCGCCAAAAAGAGATTCCCGCCAGATGTTCACCCCTGGCGGGAATATCTTTGACCACGCTTCCAGCCCCCTTGCCACCCGGAGCTCTGGAATCGTGGTCAAAGTGATTCCCACCGGGGGTGAACACCCGGCGGGAATCTCTTTTTGGCCCAACAGATGTTACGTTACCACGGTCAATCACGGGGGAATTCACCATGATTGACCATTGTAACATCACGTCTGTTACCACCCCACAACCCAGAATCAGCGTACGTTACCGCCACCGATTCTGGACTGTGGTCCAGACCCCAGGAGGCAGACGGGCGCAGCGGCTGGATTAGCTGCTGCACCTGCCCATCTCCCAGAGGGTGGGTGGCCTGGGGAGTGTGGGGGGCGGGGATGTTCAGCTTCACGTTGTGTCATGCAGCCACGCCCCCTCTCCCAATTCCCCTCCAGAATCCGCCGGCATGTCTGTTGACCAGACGGCGTGATTCTGGATGGGGGTGATTTTATGATTCCCAGCCATGGCAGGGAGCTGTCGCAGTATGTCTGAAATTACCTTATGTCTCCCGATTGCTGGGATGCTATCCCCAAAGTCCCATTTATGTCCCTTTTATGCTCGCCTCAGGGTCACCCTTTATGCCCGCCTTGAAGCCACCACTGATTGGTCCTGTAAAGCTGGAAGCATGCTGTAATTGGCCAGTGAATGTGTCTGTCAGTTTTTTGGGTTTCTCCCAATCCTCCGTCCTATAGCCTCCCTTCCCCTGTCATGCCAGGTGACTGCCTCTGACTATCACTGCATGTGCTGGTATTTATCTGACTAATGATCTTCAAGGGGACAACTTCAATTGCTTATAAAATTGGGTCCCTTTATCAAATGTTCCTGTAGTTTGACAGAGATGACAGGGAAGTTGTGTGATACATTCTTGCCAATATCTTGTAAACAGGATGGAATATACAAATGTTACAGCTGGAAATGTATATAAGCACTGAATGGTCTCTCAGGCTGCTACTTCTACAGCTCCAGTCTCTGGCAGCACATAGTCACACTGCAGTTCACATCAGACACCAAGTCTTGGAATTATTTTGGGAAGAGTGAGGAAAATAAAGGGACTAAAGGTCTCAGATAGACCTGCAACCAGGTACCTGACAAGTCGGACACTTTTTGAATCTGGGGTGCCCTACTCGCCCCTGTAGCTACCCAAATCACCAGGCTAACTCACCTCACCATGAAGCTGTTCTTCCTTTGGTCCAGTTGCTGCTCCCTTCTTCTCCCAGGCCCACGCACTGCTCAGATAAGCTGGATAGTGAGCTGGTAATGGGGGACCCATTAATGGAGTTCACGCAGGTAGGAAAGACATCCTCGCTTCCCTCCACTCCAACTAAACCAAGCTGGGAAGTCCCTAGTTCAGCTGAAAAGTGCACTGGCTATGGAGGAGCAGGGAGTAATATATAGTGAGCAGCGACCAAACCAAGAAGAGCAGCAGCCCTGTGGTGAGGTGTGTCAGTCCGGGGAACTGCAAGTGCTGGGAATCAGCATCCTGGGGTGTTCTGGGACATCCCAGTAAGGCCTGCATTTTTAGTTACCAGGTACCAGGCGTGGCTCCTCCTGCAGGGAATTATGGGCGTTGCCCCCCAAAGCCCTGCAGGGGGACCGCTGCGGCTTTAGTTTAAAAAAAAACCAACAACAACGCACTGCCGTTTATGACAGCTAAAGCAGTCTCTGAGCTGCTGCAGAGGCTGCTGTAGCTGTCACTGAACCTGTTCTCCCTTCGGGAACCCACTCACTCCACTGGGAGAGGGAGTGGGTCCCCGAAGGGACAAAAATATTCAGCAGCTCAGCTGTCCAAAGCGTTTTCCTATTGGAAAACGCGATTGGGGTGGCTGAGCTCCTCTGTCCACAGCACGTATGGGACGTGCTGTGGAGGGAGGGGCTGAGCCTTCCATTGCGCTCAATGGGCGCAATGGAAGATCTCACCAGGGCAGTTGGGCTGACAGACCTGGCGAGATAGCTTGGTGGGGACTGGGTAGGAAGCAGCGCGCGTGCACGTGCTCCTCCCCGCTCAAAGCCCACGTGCCTTCCTTAGTTCCCCACGCTGCCACTTCCCTGCGCTGCTGGGAGGGAGTGGCAAGGCTGCAGCATGCTCTTCAAGCCTTGAAGAGCATGCTGCAGCCTTGCCGCTCCCCCGCCTCCAGAAGCGCAGGGAAGTGGCAGCGCGGGGAACTAAGGGCTGTTTGTTTGGTTTTTTTAAAATTGCCCGCGCATCCTCCTGGCTCACTGGGGACACGTGGGCAATTTAAAAGAAAAAAACCCCTCCCCTCTCGCCTAGCCTTGATGGATCAGGTCAACCGGAGTGGCAGGTGAGCACCGGCGCCCAGAGACAGCGGACTCAGCCTGGTGAGTGAGATTGCCCCCCACCCTCCCCCAACAGCCCCCTACAAACCCACC
>QEPC01000529.1:2636214-2665527 GCA_003113815.1 Sphenodon punctatus | reverse complement strand
GAGCTCCAGCTGGTACTCGAGGGTCCCCCAGATCCGGATGAAGTCCCGGGTCTCCTGTAGGCCCCACTGGCCCCCTCTGTGGTAGGCCTTCTTCTGGCTCGGCCCCTGCTGTTCCTCCTCCTGGTCCAGCTCCAGCTCCACCTGCTCCTGCTCCTCCTCCTCCTCCACCTTGTCCTGCGGGTGCGCCTCCGGGCGCACGGGGCCAGGCTCATCCTGGGGCTCGTCCGCCTGGGCCGTTTTCCGTGTCTGGGGGGGCAGGGAGGGGGAGAGTGGTTGAGTGGGTGCGGGTGGGGCCCCCTCTCGGAGCACCCCTGCCCCCCTGACAGTCCCCCGGGGTCCCCCCGCCCCCTCCCCCCGAAGGGGGTTCTCCCGTGCCCCCTGTTCCCCTCCCCTTGGTTGCCCTTACCCTGGGTGCCCCCTGCGGGCCCATTCTGGCTGCTGTCCCCGGGGCACCGCGACCCAGCTGCAGCTGTGGGTGTTGTGCCCAGGCCGCCTCCCTGGTCGGGTGCTCCCGTGTGCCCCCTTCCTGCACCTGTGCCCCCTCCATCTGCATCGCTGGGCCTGCCTGCACCTCCTCCACCTCCTGGCCCACCACTGTTGCTATCTGTGCCTCCGCTCTCTTCCGCCTCCCTCCTCACTCCATCCCGCCATGCTTGCTTGCTGCTGATTTCGCTTTAAATCTCCCTCCGGTGCTTGTGTTGTTGCTGGTTGCCCGGCAGTGACGCTGCGTGCCTCGTCCCCGGCGGGGGCTCGTTTAGTTCCGTTCCACTCGGGGATTGGCGTCCAGACATTACTTTTCCTTGGTTCCCGGTGGTGGTTTGTTTGCCCACGCTTCCCGGGACCTTCCCCCGGCTAGCCCGGGAAGCGTGGTTGAACCTGACCCCATGTGGGTATTGAGCGTGATGAACATCTGGTGCATGCCGTTCAGACGTTCAGGGCCCTTTGGCCCCAGGGGGGGGTTGAGCGTGGTTCACTGTGGTTGAGCGTGATCTCGTAACGTCTGAAGTCACCCTTTGTTATACTTGGTAAAGTTATGTTGAATGGATGCCTGGGCATTAAACTTCTCAGAATGGGAATCCTTTGGAAGTCAGAATGACTAAGTTTCTGCACTTTGTTAAATGGTAACTAATGCATAGAAAGTACAGGTGAGCCCCGACAATTTACCTTCCCTGAGACTGTATAACTGAATTTTGTTCCTCATACAGGACGTTGCATTTCAGTAAGTCACTGATGCTAAAAACAAACAAATAAACAAACAAACAAATAAATAAATAAATAAATAAATAATAAAAAACCTACCATATTCCCCTCATGGCTGTACTCCTTCTCAGTCTACTGCTCCAACCCCCCACCCACACATTGCCATCTCCTTGCTTCATCCATTACCATATCCTCCCCACTTAGATAATTTACTGTCTTCCCAGTTGTGTGCAACACTAATTAGTTCCTGTTTCCAGAGGAATTGATTAAGGGTGCAATGTGTGATGTCCTAGTATCGGTCCCCCTGGAAACAGTATTGCACACAGCTGGAAGACACTTCTCTGTTTCCCTCACTAATCAGATAATTTACTATTGGGTCATAGATAAGCTCTGTGGCCTAACACTAGCCTAAATGTGCTGTGGGATTGGGACTCTGACATTGGGGGGAGGGGGGGAATCTCTGAATTTTGGATCCCCTCAAAAAGGACATTTTCCAGGAACTTCCATCTTTGGAAGACACAAAATGCACACCCCTGCTAAAGGCACACAAATCGATATTCAAGTCCTCATTATGTCTGTACCGAATAGTGATTCTGAGTATTCAGTGGTCCTTTGGCACTCTTTCCAAAGATTGGGAATTCAGACTCAGAATTCCAGACCTCAGAAAGCTTCAAAAACTTGGGAAACTTCAGAACTATTTGGCACCAGGTCAATGCCTCAGCACATATTGCCATGTGCAGCAGCTGCAACCATTTAATTGCCTAGCTAATCAGGGTGCACATCACCACATGCAGGAACAAAATAAAACAGTAGTGTACCCACACCATGGCCCACCATCAGCAGTAAGTGCACTCACTTTAATCATTATGCCAACCAAGCAGTGCTCAAAAAAGCAGGCCTACAAGGGACATTTACTCAAAAAGAATACAACAACCCTGTAAGAGAGTCTGCAAGTGGATGGAGAAATATAAATCCCACAAAGAGCCAGCAAGCCCAGGCCCCAGCAGTCACAAAATTAAAAAGCCAGACATTCACCACTCACCCCAGGGGTACACTCTTGGCATGGCATTGATACTGTGTGGCAATGGTAACTTGACAAGATGAAAAACAGGGAAGTACAGCCTGGTAGAGAGATACCTTTGAGCTCATGGTGCCAAGCAGTTGGCAGAACAGTAGAAGTTACACTTTACGATTAGGCTCTGTTGTGTGCCACCATGCCACAATCTAGACAACACAGTATACACAAGACCTTGCAAAACAGTCTTCAACTGCATGGAGAAATAAATTCCACCAAAAGCCAGAAAGTCCAGACTCAAGCTATCAAAAAATTAAGAAATCAGACATTCAGAGACACACACACACTGAGGCACACTCTTATCATGGCATTGGAACTGTGTGGCAATGGTAACTTGAACAGATGAAACAAAGAGAAGTAGAGCCTGGTAGAGAGATCCCTCTGGCCTCATGGTGCCAAGAACCAACCAAGCAGCAGGCAGCAATGTGACACCCATTTATTTTTTTTTAAAAAAAGCATGGCACGGTACGTAACCCCCATCCCCCAGCATTGGCCCTATGGACAGGACAGGACAGGACAGGACAGGACAGGCACCCCTCTTCCCACAAAGCCAATTACTTAACGATCCAGCAGCACTATAGCACATGGCCTCATCCACCAAAGATAATGGACAAAATGGCTGTAGAGACTTTTATTTTGCCCTGCCAGCCAATCAAACGCTTGCCATCTGACTTGGCCAGTCAATCAAAACCTGTCCTGTGACTTTGCTTGTCCATCACTCAACTGTCCCCTCCGGTACTCCTCTCCTACCAAATATGGCACTAAGTTTCATTTCCAGTCCAGAAGAAGCTCCCAAATGCACGTAGCGGCATCCAACATTTTTAAAAAAAGAGCCATGGTCCTCAGAACTTTGGAATTTCTGAATCGAATACCATAATCTTTGGTGATTTCCAAAGTTTTCTGAAGACTGAGTTACAGCCCTAGTCCCCAGCGTGAGAACTGAGACTGAGTCATAGATGATACTGAGAGCCTAAAAAAGAAAAAACTGGTAGAAGAATGAGTTGAGAAAAACCATGAAAAATGACCCTATAAACTAGGGCTGAAATGGATCAGCCTCTGCCTTTGTCAATGGGTATTGTCACATGTGATGGTACCATGGGTGGCCATGCTTACACCAGCATGGCCATCCATGGTGGTGGCACGTCTGCTCCTGCCTGCCAGAAGTTTGCTGAAGGAGGGAGCAGTTTATACCCTGGACCGTGGAAGGATAACTCCAAGTTGTTCACCAGGCTCCCTGCAAGCGCACATCCTAGAGTTAGTCCTGCCACGGTCTGGAGAAAGCAACCCTGGATCATGGTAGAGTGGGCTATCATGTCCGATGGTCTGCGTTAGCTAACTCTGGCCAATGGACAGAGCTTTTTCCAGGTGGGCACGGCAGCCTCAAAAGCCGCTGTACCTGTCTATCAGGCAGAGACTGCGCCGTGTTGAGCAGTATGGAGGATGGGGTAATGCAGACCATATCTGCACAACCCTCTACCCCCTTGCCAGCCTTAGCCGCTGGCACATTTGTTCAGCAGTGAAGCCTGATCCCGCCTGTGGTGATGACTGTCACTACAGGCAGGATCAAAGCATGGTGGCTTGAAGAGTCGTCACATTTGAAAATACCCAATATGAACAATTTTCACTTTCTCAGAACTCCGAGTGAAGTGCTGAATGCATTCCAGCACCTTCTCATGCCTTGCTCTGTGCCAGGTGACACTTTGTGCTGCACATGTGCAGTATGGAATGACCGCATTTTGTACATATGTACTGCATGGACACACACAATCCAAATTTCCAGACAAACAGACTAGATGGGTCTGTGTTTTGCCAGACCAGAATGGCCAGATCTGCTGAAGATGGACTCTAAGCAAAATTTACATTTCAGCTCTACTCTAGACTAGAGAGAGAGAGAGAGAGAGAGAGAGAAACGGCCATGTTCCCTTTATGGCTGTACTCCTCCACAGACACACAAACGAGGGCAAAACATCCCTGCTTGAGGAGAGAGTGTTAACCCCCTTCTTGCCGACAACAGGAGAAGATAGGTTCACTCCCTCACATAGCTAATGTAATTATCTTTGTGTTTATTTAAGCAGGGAATTTGCAGAGATAATTCTAAATAAAGATTAAACAAATCCCAGGGGTACACTTCCATGTATAAGAGCAAGCAAGGAAAGAAATCTTCACCCACTAAATTGCTGTAAGAGTGTTCTAATCATTTTTTTATTTATTTATTAAAATTTATATGCCACCCCCTCCTGTTATAAGCATCTCAGGGAGGCTGGCAACATTTAAAAATACATAACATGATAAAATACATTAAAAGAACCTAATAATCCCAAAGTTAAAATAATCCAATACCCCCCCCAACCTCCCTAACCTAACCTAACCTAACCAACCCATTCCATCCCCCTCAGTATAGGCCCGGTGGAACAGTCAGGTCTTACACTGTTTTCAGAAAGAAGGGAGGTCAGTGGCCAGGCGGACCTCGAACGGAAGGGAGTTCCACAGCTGTGGTGTAGCCACCGAAAATGCCCTCCTCATGGTTGACACCTGGGAAATCAATCTATTACTCTCAGGCCCAGACTCAGGGACAGGTCCCCTAGACCCGGGTCTTGGGCAGCATTTTCTGGGAGGTGGGGTGACAATCCTGGCACTAGTCACCATCTGGTTTTTCTTTATTTTTCCCCTCTCTTTTTTTTCTGCATGGCCAGAGGCTGCTGCTCGCAGCCAAAGCCTGCTGCCCGGGACCTTATCCCTCATCTCCCTCTGCTGTCTGCCTGTTAGTAGTGCTGCAGCAGCATTGGGACACTGAATGGATTGGGAATTAAAGCTGTTTGTTTACAACAGAAACAGAGGGTAATTTCAGATGTTACGGGACCACGGTCAAACACAGTGAAACACCTGTGGTGGCCAAAAGTCCCATAATGTGTAAATGATTCCCGCCAGAGGATCACCCCAGTGAACCTCTGGCGGGAATCATTTTAACCACGATTCCCAGGATGGTGCCGGCACCATCCCCAAAATTTTGGTTAGCGCAACCACAATCCATGATGGGCCAAATGTAACATCTGTTACATTTGGCCCATCCCGGATCATGGTCCCAGCCACAATCCGGGATCAGGTGCAGTAGGGATGGGCGAATGCGGTTCGGAAGTTTGGGGTTCGGCCCAAATTCGGCCTGTTTGGACAAATGAACCCAAACACAAACTGAAACACGAACATACCGAACCAGACCGAATTCCAAATGTCGAAATGACCGAACAGTTCGGTCAGTTCGGTTCACGTTAGGTTGACTTAGGGTGACTAAAACGTGGTGTACTGTCAGGTCACTGGAAGGCCAAACATAGGGGGGGGGAAGTCATCTGACTCAGCTAGGAGCAGACTTCCAGGCACCAGGGATGGAGGGTGGAGAGTGACTTGGAGTAGCAGTCAGCCTGCCAAATCACCATCCCTTTTCGCCTCAGATCACTGGCTTTGCAGTCTGCGATTGGCCACAGGCTAGGCTGCATGGAGCCAATGGGGCTTGCAGTGAGATGGGCGCAGCAAGAAACAAAACTGTTTGCCTCCCCCCTTCCGAACACCTTCTGAGCTAGTCACTGTTCCAGAACAGCAGGCATTTCAGAAGGTCTTCCCTCTCTCCCAGTAGTTTTTCTTCCTTCCTATTCCTAATCCATTGCCATCCTCCTCCTATTTCACCCATCCAACCCATTTACCTCCATATTATCATTTATTTAGATTATATTAGATAGATTTAGTTGTTATATTTTGTTTTTATCCCTCCCTGTGTCCCCTGTGTTCAATCTTCCTTCCTCCCTCCCCCCTCCATTGAATCCTTTCCCTCTCCCATATATTCCATCCCTGATTCCCTTCCCTTCCTCTGTTTTTTTATTCATTTAGAGAGTAGGATTATTATTAGATTGATTTAGGTTTCATTTCAGTTTTTTACCCCTCCCTGTGTTGTTTGTGATTCCCCCTAATCCCATATATAGAGAGAGATACAGATAGATAGATTGTAGGTTAGAGATACTTAGTAAGCAGTTGTAGGAGTTAGTTTACTGATAGAGATAGCGTGTAGTGATTTAGTCTTAGTGTTTGTAGGAGTAGTGTGTACTTAATCAATTTAGTTCATAGCATTTAGAATAGTCATTAGTTAATAGTAGTTAGACTGAGTGTAGATATAGATATAGATATTAGATTTAAATTTTTCTTTTTAATTATATATATATATATAAACATTATTTTGGAGGGAAAAATGGAGAAGTGAAGGAGAGGCCAATCTTCTGCCGATAGGGGAGGCAATGGGGCACGTGCCAGAGGCAGGCGGGGCCGTGCCAGGGGAGCAGCAGCAGGCAGTAGCAGTAGCCAGAGGCAGAGCGCATCACCCCTCCCCCCAAATTCAGCAGGCCTGCTTTAGGGCAACAGGCTTCAGTGGATCTGCATCGCCTCCTGGCAGTGCCCTCCTCCACTGCCACGCAGGGCACGGGAAGGCCTGCAGGACTTGAGACTCAGGCTGCGTCTGTCTCTGCTGTTGGTGTTGCTGGATCTGGACCAGGTGCTGCGGCTGCTTCTTCCGATGTTCCTCCAGGGCCACCAATGTCCCCCACTGTCGAGGCAATCCCCAGCAGTACAGAGTTCGTGGATCCCACCCCGGCTGCTAGAGGCAGGGCCTGCTCCCCGGGCAATGTCATTACTAGGGAGAGGAGCAGCAACAGCAGCAGCAGCCCTAGCAGCTGCAGAGAGGGGCACAGGGAGAGTGCCAGCAGCATGGCGGGCATGGGCAGTCTAGCCTCTGGGTCACAGTGTTCCCTTTCACGGGACATCACCGTGATCGGGGACAGTGAGGAAGAGGCAGACACTAGTGCTGTAGAGATGTCTGAAGCTGAGGTGATGACTGAGCCTCCTCCCAGAACTGTGTCACCAGTGCTAGTGCTACCAACATCTCCCCCTCCCATCAGCGCTGGCAGCAGTGCATTCGCTGGGGCGGGCAAGAAGGCGGGGGGGGGGGAAATGCTCTGTCTGGGATCATTTTAAGCTGGTGCAGGCAGATGATTCTAGAGAGGTGCAGTGCACAATGTGCAATAAGGTGGTGAAACGCTGGCAGGTGCTTGCCAACCTTAGCACAACTGCAATGGCCAGGCACCTCAAGGCATGCCACAGTGCTGTGTTGCTGAGTGGGAAGGCAGGTGAAGTGGATGCCAGTGGGCTCCCGACTCCAGCAGCCAGACGCCTCGCTCATTCAGTTGGTCAGCGTCCTGCACCAACTGCTGCTGCCTCTGCCAGAAGGAACAGTATGGGGGCAGAAAAACAGCCGGCGCCTCCCCAGCAGCACCGTCAGTCCACCATGGAGGAGATGGGGTGGGGGAATGTGTCAAGGCCATTGGCAAGGCGCCATGGCACAGGCTTCCAGGAGAAAGCCAAGCGGCTGTTGGCCGAGATGATTGCCCTGGATGGACAGCCCTTGTCTATTGTGGAGGACAGGGGCTTCCAGCGGCTGATTGGGTTCCTGGTCCCTACCTTTAAGCTGCCTTAGCACCCCACCCTGAGTCAGACTGTGGTGCCACAGCTCTATAGGGCTTTGAAGGAGCGGGTGAGGGACCAGCTTGCAGGGGCTGGAGGAGCAATGGTCCACTTCATGGCGGACATGTGGTCCACCAGAAACACCCAGCGCGCCTACCTGGCGGTGACTGCACACTGGTGGCAGGACGCAGAGGCAGTGCTTGACAGTGGCAGGAGGGAACCTGAAGCAGGGTATAGGTGGGTCCTGCTTCAGGCCCAAGTTATGGACAGCTCCCACACCACGAAGAACCTCGAGGCAGCCCTGGCCACCATGGTGAGGGAGTGGGTCACGATAGGCATGGCCTTCACCAAGGGGTGTACGGTCATGGCCAACGTGGCCAATATCCTAAAGGCAGTCCATGATGGGGGCTTCATGAGCATACCTTGCACCGCACACACCCTCCATCTTGTGGTGAAGGACACTCTGGGCTTGGGGGAGAAAGGGATTGGCCAGGTACCCTAAGCTCCCTGGTCAAGTGGGGGAGAATGCCGATGGGCTTCTTCAACCAGAGCATGAAGGGCAGCAAGATCCTCCAGGAGTAGCAGGCTGAGAAAGGGTCCCCAGTGCACACCCTTATGTCTCCACCCGTTGGAAATCCACCTTCCTGATGCTTGAGTGGCTTCTTGAACAGAAAGCCGCCCTGCATCAGGTGGAACTGGAGACAGACATCGAGGCACCTCCAGGGTACAACAGGGAGGAATGGGAGATTATATCCCAAACTGTCTCTGTCCTGAGACCATTCCTGGGCATCACAGAGACATTGAGCAGCTCTACCGCCACCCTCATTCAGGTGACCCCGCTGGTGCATAATCTCCGCAGAAGCCTGGATGAGATTTTGGGGGTGGGGGGGCAGGATTGTGGCCCTCAGGGCAGGAGAATGTCCAATCAGGCGATTGACCTTGCTCAAAAGTTGAAGGCAGGCCTGAGTGCGTGCTTCGACGAGCTTCTGCGCCAGGACGAATATGTCTTGGCAACCATGCTGGATGCCAGGATCAAGAGCAGAATGGCACGCGAGACTGCGGTCTATGGCCTCCGGAAGGTTACGCTAGTCAGAAGGTCAGGCAGGCAGAGCGGGCCATACAGCAGGATGCCCCTGGGGATGGTGGGAGTGGGAGCAATGACCCCTTCCACCCATCTGGGTCTATCCCTGCCCCCAGCCCTAGGGGTAGCAGCAGCACCAGCAACAACAGCAGGACCCCTACTGCCAGCAGCTTCTCATCTGTGCAGGCCACTTTGGGGAGCATGGGGCCCAGCATGGCCCAGCATGGCTGAGGGCAGTGGGGCAGGTGGTTCCCACCCAGAGCTATCAGAGGGAGTATGATGGTGCCTCAGCAGCAGTGGAGACCTATCTGGAGGAGGAGCCATGCACAGATCCCAGCAGCGATCCCTTGGCCTACTGGGCTGGCAAGGCCAATGTGTGGCTGACCCTGTCCAAAGTGGCCACGGGTTTTCTGTCCTGCCCACCAACCAGTGTCCCCAGCGAGAGGGTGTTCTCAATCGTGGGGGACATATGCGCCCCGCACCACCTGAGACTGGGGGCCAAGTTTGTAGAGCAGTTGCTCTTTCTGAAGATGAATTTTCCGCTTCTGCGATTCCCCGAGCTGCCCTGGACAAGGAGTGATGGTGCAGTGGCACACGTCATCCCATGCCAGGGGCAGTCTTGGGATAGGCCAACAGGGCTCCTCCTCCTCCTCAGTCTGGGATAGGGCTACTGTTCCTGTGTACTGCTGAGGTGCTGTCCCTCCCTCCTAATGCCTGTCACCCACCCTGCCTCTCTCTCTCTCTCTCTCTCTGTGCCCCCCCTCTCTCTCTCTCTCTATCTCTCTCTCTCTCCCTCTCTCATACTACATGGCCTTGGCTGCCTTATCGGACTGACCTCAGGATGCAGGGTGACATTGGGAAACAAACTGTAAGCCTGCCAGCCGGTCTATGCCTAGCTATACGATCACGTCCTGCCTATGTGACACTGACTGGCTCTCGCTCTCTCGCACTGCACAGACTTTGCTAGCCTATAAAAGTGCCCTTTCTGCCAATGTCCCCTACTGCCTCTCATGCCATGCTGCCTGTCTGCCCACCAAGCTTGCCGCAAAGCTCAAAGTAATATGCCTCTGTCCGCCTTTCTGCCTCCCATGCCAAGGTGCCTGTCTGCTCACCCAGGTTGCCTAGCTCAAAGCCTGCACATGCCCGCCTTCCCTACTGCCTCCCATACCATGCTGCCTGCCTGCCCACCCGCCCAGGTTGCAAAGCTTGAACCCTGCCTCCCTCGGTCTTCCCCGCCTTCTTCTCATGCCACGCTGGCTGACAGCCCCTCCTCCTGCCCAGGTGGTCTAGATCAAAGACTGCCCTAGTCTGCCTGCCTTTTGCTCATGCCATGCTGCCTTCCTGCTCACCCGCCCGCCCAGATTGCAAAGCTTGAACCCCGCCTCTCATGACACAGTTCCTGTCTCTGCCCACCCTGGCAACGTAATGGGCCCCTCACTGCCCCACTGGCCTGGTAATCCCACTGCTGCTGTCTACTGGTCCATGGGTGCTCTTCCCTGGCCAATCCAAATGTGCCAACACAATCCTGCTGCTGCCGTCCACTGCTGTATTGGGCGCTATTCCCTGGCAAATCCAACCATCCAGGGGGGTTGTGTACAGGAAAATCCTGCTGCTGCTGCTGCTGTCTCTGCTGTTCCATGGGTTCTGTGCCCAGACAACCCAGTGTCTGTTACTGCTGCCAATGCCTCCCATGCTGTCTGTGACACAGGTTCTTGGACCTGTCATTCCTCACACAGGACACTGTCATGCCACCACATCAAGAAGCAGTCACTCCAGCCCCAGGACTGGCAGTTACGGTTATGGAGCCACAATACAGGCAGGGAGGGCTGGGCCAAAACCTAGAAGCTGCCACCTTAGCCTAAGCATACACCGTGATAGGTCTGGGGCCATAATTCCTCGCACACTGCAATGTCTTTCCACCTCATTCAGAAGCAGCCACTCCTTCCCCAGGATGAGGCCCCAGGGTCCTGGGGCCAAGTTACAGGCATAGATGGCTGTGGCCAAAACCTTGAAGCTACCACCTTAGCCCTGGGACCCACCACGATGGGTTTGGGGCCATCGTTCCTCGCACACTGTGATGTCTTTCCACCTCATTCAGAGGCAGCTACTCCTGCCCCAGGACCCACTGCCATGTCCTGGGGCAAAGTTACAGGCAAGGAGGGCTGTGGCCAAAACCTAGAAGCTTCCACCTTAGCCCTGGGACCCACCCTGATGGGTCTGGAGCCGTCATTCCTTGCACACTACGATGTCTTTCCCACCTCATTTAGAAGAAGCCACTCCTGCCCCAGGACTGGCCGTCATGGTCCTGGGGCCAAGTTACAGGCAGGGAGGGCTGTGGCCAAAACCTAGAAGCTTCCACCTTAGCCCCGGGACCCACTGTGATGGGTCTGGGGCCGTTGTTCCTCGCACATTGCAATGTCGTTCCACCTCATTCAGAGGCAGCCACTCCAGCCCCAGGACCTGCTGAAAGGGCCCTGGGGCCAAGTTACAGGCAGGGAGGGCTGTGGCCAAAACCTAGAAGCTTCCACTTTAGCCCTGGGTCTGGGGCCATCGTTCCCCCCACACTACGATGTCTTTTCCTCCTCATTTAGAAGCAGCCACTCCTGCCCCAGGACCAGCCGTCATGGTCCTGAGGCCAAGTTACAGGCAGGGAGGTGTAAAGACATCACAGTGTGTGAGGAACGATGGCCAAACCCTAGACGCTGCCACCTTAGCCCTGGGACCCACCATGATGGGTCTGGGGCCATCATTCCTCACACACTGCAATGTCTTTCCACCTCATTCAGAGGCAGCCACTCCTGCCCCAGGACCCGCCGCCAGGATTCTGGGGCCAAGTTACAGGCAGGGAGGGCTGTGGCCAAAACTTAGAAGCTGCCACCTTAGCCCCGGGACCCATTATTCCTGGCACATTCTGATGTTGTTCAATTGCATGACAAGAAGCAGCCACTCNCCAGCATGGCCCAGCATGGCTGAGGGCAGTGGGGCAGGTGGTTCCCACCCAGAGCTATCAGAGGGAGTATGATGGTGCCTCAGCAGCAGTGGAGACCTATCTGGAGGAGGAGCCATGCACAGATCCCAGCAGCGATCCCTTGGCCTACTGGGCTGGCAAGGCCAATGTGTGGCTGACCCTGTCCAAAGTGGCCACGGGTTTTCTGTCCTGCCCACCAACCAGTGTCCCCAGCGAGAGGGTGTTCTCAATCGTGGGGGACATATGCGCCCCGCACCACCTGAGACTGGGGGCCAAGTTTGTAGAGCAGTTGCTCTTTCTGAAGATGAATTTTCCGCTTCTGCGATTCCCCGAGCTGCCCTGGACAAGGAGTGATGGTGCAGTGGCACACGTCATCCCATGCCAGGGGCAGTCTTGGGATAGGCCAACAGGGCTCCTCCTCCTCCTCAGTCTGGGATAGGGCTACTGTTCCTGTGTACTGCTGAGGTGCTGTCCCTCCCTCCTAATGCCTGTCACCCACCCTGCCTCTCTCTCTCTCTCTCTCTCTGTGCCCCCCCTCTCTCTCTCTCTCTATCTCTCTCTCTCTCCCTCTCTCATACTACATGGCCTTGGCTGCCTTATCGGACTGACCTCAGGATGCAGGGTGACATTGGGAAACAAACTGTAAGCCTGCCAGCCGGTCTATGCCTAGCTATACGATCACGTCCTGCCTATGTGACACTGACTGGCTCTCGCTCTCTCGCACTGCACAGACTTTGCTAGCCTATAAAAGTGCCCTTTCTGCCAATGTCCCCTACTGCCTCTCATGCCATGCTGCCTGTCTGCCCACCAAGCTTGCCGCAAAGCTCAAAGTAATATGCCTCTGTCCGCCTTTCTGCCTCCCATGCCAAGGTGCCTGTCTGCTCACCCAGGTTGCCTAGCTCAAAGCCTGCACATGCCCGCCTTCCCTACTGCCTCCCATACCATGCTGCCTGCCTGCCCACCCGCCCAGGTTGCAAAGCTTGAACCCTGCCTCCCTCGGTCTTCCCCGCCTTCTTCTCATGCCACGCTGGCTGACAGCCCCTCCTCCTGCCCAGGTGGTCTAGATCAAAGACTGCCCTAGTCTGCCTGCCTTTTGCTCATGCCATGCTGCCTTCCTGCTCACCCGCCCGCCCAGATTGCAAAGCTTGAACCCCGCCTCTCATGACACAGTTCCTGTCTCTGCCCACCCTGGCAACGTAATGGGCCCCTCACTGCCCCACTGGCCTGGTAATCCCACTGCTGCTGTCTACTGGTCCATGGGTGCTCTTCCCTGGCCAATCCAAATGTGCCAACACAATCCTGCTGCTGCCGTCCACTGCTGTATTGGGCGCTATTCCCTGGCAAATCCAACCATCCAGGGGGGTTGTGTACAGGAAAATCCTGCTGCTGCTGCTGCTGTCTCTGCTGTTCCATGGGTTCTGTGCCCAGACAACCCAGTGTCTGTTACTGCTGCCAATGCCTCCCATGCTGTCTGTGACACAGGTTCTTGGACCTGTCATTCCTCACACAGGACACTGTCATGCCACCACATCAAGAAGCAGTCACTCCAGCCCCAGGACTGGCAGTTACGGTTATGGAGCCACAATACAGGCAGGGAGGGCTGGGCCAAAACCTAGAAGCTGCCACCTTAGCCTAAGCATACACCGTGATAGGTCTGGGGCCATAATTCCTCGCACACTGCAATGTCTTTCCACCTCATTCAGAAGCAGCCACTCCTTCCCCAGGATGAGGCCCCAGGGTCCTGGGGCCAAGTTACAGGCATAGATGGCTGTGGCCAAAACCTTGAAGCTACCACCTTAGCCCTGGGACCCACCACGATGGGTTTGGGGCCATCGTTCCTCGCACACTGTGATGTCTTTCCACCTCATTCAGAGGCAGCTACTCCTGCCCCAGGACCCACTGCCATGTCCTGGGGCAAAGTTACAGGCAAGGAGGGCTGTGGCCAAAACCTAGAAGCTTCCACCTTAGCCCTGGGACCCACCCTGATGGGTCTGGAGCCGTCATTCCTTGCACACTACGATGTCTTTCCCACCTCATTTAGAAGAAGCCACTCCTGCCCCAGGACTGGCCGTCATGGTCCTGGGGCCAAGTTACAGGCAGGGAGGGCTGTGGCCAAAACCTAGAAGCTTCCACCTTAGCCCCGGGACCCACTGTGATGGGTCTGGGGCCGTTGTTCCTCGCACATTGCAATGTCGTTCCACCTCATTCAGAGGCAGCCACTCCAGCCCCAGGACCTGCTGAAAGGGCCCTGGGGCCAAGTTACAGGCAGGGAGGGCTGTGGCCAAAACCTAGAAGCTTCCACTTTAGCCCTGGGTCTGGGGCCATCGTTCCCCCCACACTACGATGTCTTTTCCTCCTCATTTAGAAGCAGCCACTCCTGCCCCAGGACCAGCCGTCATGGTCCTGAGGCCAAGTTACAGGCAGGGAGGTGTAAAGACATCACAGTGTGTGAGGAACGATGGCCAAACCCTAGACGCTGCCACCTTAGCCCTGGGACCCACCATGATGGGTCTGGGGCCATCATTCCTCACACACTGCAATGTCTTTCCACCTCATTCAGAGGCAGCCACTCCTGCCCCAGGACCCGCCGCCAGGATTCTGGGGCCAAGTTACAGGCAGGGAGGGCTGTGGCCAAAACTTAGAAGCTGCCACCTTAGCCCCGGGACCCACCGCGATGGGTCTGGGGCCATTGTTCCTCGCACACTGCGATGTCTTTCCACCTCATTCAGAAGCAGCCACTCCTGCCCCAGGACCTTTTGCCAGGGTCCTGGGGCTGGGTTACAGGCATGGAGGGCTGTGGCCAAAATCTAGAAGCTGCCACCTTAGCCCCAGGACCCACCGTGATGGGTCTGGGGCTGTCGTTCCTCGCACACTATGATGTCGTTCTACCTCAACATGAAACAGTCACTCCATCCCCAGGACCGGTCATCACAGTCCTGGGGCCAAGTTACAGGCAGGGAGGGCTGTGGCCAAAATCTAGACGCTGCCACCTTAGCCCGGGTACCCACCACGATGGGTCTGGGGCCGTCGTTTCTCACACACTGCGATGTCTTTCCACCTCATTCAGAGGCAGCCACTCCTGCCCCAGGACCCGCCACCAGGTTTCTGGGGCCAAGTTACAGGCAGGGAGGGCTGCGGCCAAAACCTAGAAGCTGCCACCTTAGCTCCGGGACCCACCGCAATGGGGAGCACTGTGTGGCTGTGTGGCTGCACATTGTGCCGCACATCCCCGCCCCCTCCCCAATCCCCAGAGATAATCAGTCCGGCACATCTAAAGGATGGCTGGGCTGATTTATGACTGGACCCAGTCTGTGATTTAGCATGGCTGTCCAAGGGGCCCATCACGTCTGCAATTACCCTTCGTCACCTTGAGGCTGGACTACTGAAACATGCTCTATGTGGGGCTGCCCTTGTTCCTGGTTTGGAGGCTGCAGTTAGTGCAGAATGTGGCGGCCCACCTCCTTTTGGGGACTGGTTGCCATGACCACATAACACCTGTGCTCCGGGCTCTGCACTGGTTTCCAATAGCATGCCGAGCCAGGTTCAAGGTATTAGTAATAATCTATAAGGTCCTTCATGGTCTCGGCCCCTCATACCTCAGATATCGTCTCGCCCTCCGTGCCCCAGAGTGACTCCTTCGGTCTGCCAGGGGTGCCTTCTTGGAGGTCCCCCGTGTTAAGTGGGGGACCACAATGGAGAAGGCATTCTCGGTGGCCGGGTCGCGTCTTTGGAATTCCCTCCCAGAGGAAGCTCGCCTGGCCCCAAGCCTCTTAACATTCCAGAGAACTTGTAAAACCTGATTGTTCGCCCAGGCCTTTGGGGAGGGTGGGAGGGTGGGTTAGTGGGTTTTTATCCCCCTAGCCTTCCTTATTTTTGTTATAATCTTGTATTTCCCTGTTTTAATTGTTGAGATTTTTATGATGTTTTAAATATTTTAAATATTGTTTTATATGAGATTTGTTAGCCACCGCGAGCTGTTTGCAGGATGGGCGGGGTATAAATACATTAAATAAATAAATAAATAAATAAAATGAGTGATCAGAAGTTTATTGCCTTGTAAAAAAGGTTCTTGAAGATGGCTCATAACATTCTCACAACTGGGTCGTGAATGCTCACTATATTCAAATAATAGATCATGTGATGGCCTCGAGCTCTTCTAGTATAAAATGCACTCTCCCCCTCAGAATCACAGTTTCTTCCAACCCTTTCTAGGATTATAAGAAAAAATTCCATGCTAGGCTGGAAGGGTGGGTATTGTGAGAGCATTTGGAGTCATCGTAAAGAACCTTGCTTGCAAGGCAACAATCTTCTGTTATTCTTCGAGTAGCTCCTCACAGGCCCTTTTTATATGGCTCTGCTAGGTGGGGGGGGGGGGTCCATGGGCATGCCAGGGTGTGCACATGGCTGCACACACATCCCCACTCATCCCCCACTCATCCGGACCCATGGAGCAACCGCTGTTTCCCCCAGATGCTCCTTGCATGGGGACGAGTGGGGGGCTAGTGGGGATGCATGTTAGGTGGGCGTACACATGCACACCACATCATTCACACGTAGCTTCCCCCACCCATGAACATGCAGCATGGGGGCAGCAGCCTAATAAGTAATAACAGCCATGGGGTGCACAATTCCTAAGTCTGGCCCTGATTATTCTAAATGAAGAATAATCTCACAGTCTGTTCATACAAAACATCTACCTCTGAATTACCCTGAAGAAGCTGCTTTTACCTTCTCTTTTCAACGCACATTTACTCATGCCAGTCAAATATTGTGTGGGCACTTGCAGGGAAAGAAATTCTTCAAAAGTGCTCTATATCCTGGGATTTTTTACAGCAGTCAGTAAGGATATACCTAAGCAATAACCTTGCCATGGGGAAACCCAGAGTAGCACTGCACTCACTGCCATAGAAATGTGTCTGTGTGAAGACTGTTTTAAGTAGCTCTGATATGAATAATTCCAATAAATGAATAATCTCAAATGTGGAAAATGCATATATTTGTTTATTTACATGAAGAAAATTTCATGGTTGGAGTAAAAAACAATATTCATCATGTTTATAAGGATTTCGGTATTCAAAGTTCGTTATAATATCTTGCCATTTTTAATGCAGACACAACCATGCAGGTCCACCCACCCATCCCACATGCATCCAAAGATCCATCTGAAGGTGGTGAGGGGAGGGGTGCATGCTTCCAGGACCCATGCACCACCCATCCATTGCCACTCATGGAGCATCAGAGAAAAATTGAGATTGCTTTGTGCAGTGATGGAAGCATTGGTGCCATTGTGGAAAGGGGTGCATATGGGCAGAATGGTCCAACAGCCATTTTTTGCATTTGCAGTGATTTTAAAAAATAAATAAATAAATAAATAAATAAAAATGAGGGGGAAGGGGCAAAAATGTAGTGCTGTTTATGAACCCCCCCAAAAAACAAAGGCTTTTGTAAACAAAAACGGCAGGGCTATCTTCTGCACATCCCTAACATGAAGTCACCAAACCAGAATACCCAAATATGCAGCTATGTAAACATAATATCTGTATCCATAGTGAATATTTTGGGGGAGATATTCATGTGGCTATCTGAAAATACAAATAATAGTCATGATTATCAAAAGCTTTAGTTTTAGCTCTAGTTAGGATGAAAGCATGGAAAACCCAATCAATACAGTAAAGCCTGAAGCTTTGCAACTAGTCACATGAAAGGAGTCACCTGTCATAAGGTGTCTAAGTCCTGACAAAAGGTTTTATCAGCCTGTCTAGCATCTAGAGGAGACTATTAGGTAATGCCAGAACCCTGCATAGCAGTACTTGAAGACACCTACCCTGACAAAAAGTACATTTGGCTACACATCCTCCCCAGTAGATGGGTTTTCTAAGGACTTTAAACCTTCCAAGACAGGAGGATACAAGTGCAAATGAAATGAAAAATGCCTTACATTAACTAAAGAAATGAGAATTATAGAGGGAAACAAGTCCAAGATTTTCTCTCCAGGTGTCTAAGTAAATACTTTTTGTACCTTCCCACTTGGAAACTATAATTTGTGTTCAGCTCGCAGATTTCACAAGAAGACATTATCAAACTAAATTTCTGTCTGCACATGCACACACCAAATTGCCCAACAGTTTATTATCGTTAAAGCTGAAATAATTGCTGTGGCTATCTGCCTCTTTTCTTTTGTACTGCTCAGTGGTTGCTGTACAGTGATTGAGACTGCAGTGCCCAAATTATGAACTGCTATCACCATTTCCTCCCAGTAACAGCAATTTGATGATCTGCAGTAAGTATCTATGTGGGTTTTAAGATATTCATACTGTGAAAAATATTCACACAACAAAAGGTAGATGGACAAGTGGATAAGTAATTCGTTACATGCCTGGGACTGCCCACAGGGTTTGGTTTTGTTTAAAAAGAAAAACCTCTTTCTCTGGTCTCCTGAATATCATCACCGGCAGTGACAATTTTAAAATGCAGCCTGCTCTTTCAGTTCCACTCTCAGAGAAAAGAGCATGCAGATACCAAGATCTTAAAACTTCTTTAACAAATAATTGATGTGTAACTTACTCTATAGTAGCCTTTTTCTTATCTCCAAAGTAATAATGGCAGTGGTATGGTACTTTGAGATTATTGGTAGCGGTTTGCATAAATGCTTTGTTGCATTGTCTAATCAGATTGTGTAAAATTTTCTGCTTGATGAGCAAACGGTGAAAAACAATTTGAATGAATCACACAAAATCTTAGGCCAGAGCAGTCATTCAGTCAAGGAAGGTGCAGTGACCAGACAGATAGCCTCGTTAAAAGAGACTTGATTTTTAATGGTATGTGATCCATTAGACCCACTTTTCTTCATATCATAGGTAATTGGGGGTTTGTAGAGGATATATCATATGTCTTTTTTTCTAACTTAGTCAGATTGTATTCTCAATGATTTACATAAATACCTCCAAATTACAAAGACACTGCTGAGTTATTTTAGTGGCAATAATGCAGTCGTAGCTACATCACTGGTTCCCATTCAAGTGTAAATTGTTATAATACGTGGTAGATAAGAACAAAAGCAAGAGCCAACATTTTCTAGTGACTAAGAATGTTGGTTGCCTCCCTTTTTAGATACTCAGCTCAGTTTGATATACACTCACAAGGTCTAATGTTTTCAGAAGACACTGATAATTAAACAATTAATTTTAATTGTGATTTAAATAGTTATTCACTTCTGAAAATCCTGGCCAACTAGTTCAGGTTTGGTTGTGGTGCCCTACATTAGATTCACTGTATGAACTTCTTCACAAGGTGTACTGGAAAGGTACTGGGTCAAGGGGTGTAAAGGTAGATAACATTGTCCAGCCTGAGGTTTCCTTGCATATTTTCTTCTAACACAGAAAATAACCTCTTGGTGGGTAATATTCAGATATTTGGTGGACATTCACCAAACTGGGGGTGGACAAAGAATGGGGCTTTCCTGAAGCTGTCAATTACCCCATTGCTGAGGGGCAGCAGCAAATTCACTAACAGAGTGCAGACTGCAACTGGAAAGCAGCTCCAGAGAAGGCCAAACTGGAACGCACAGAGACAGAGGGTGATTTCAGACGTGACAGGGTGAATATTCACCCCGCCACGACCACAGTCAAACGCGGGCCGCGGTGAACTGTGGTGAACGTCTGTTTGCTACCCGCCAGATGTTCACCGCAGTCAAACGTGGCCGCATTTGCTTTGACCACACTTCGTTACCTCTCACCACCCGGAGGTAACGAAATGTGGTCAAAGGCCACTACGGCCGTGATGAAGGGTTCGTCACGTCTGTTGACTCACCCTTCACCATGGTTGGGGTTCGCCGTCCTGGTCCCGGGTGGGTGGTGCAGCCGGATAGGCCGCACTTCCTTCCCGTCGCGCTGGGGGGCGGGCCGACCGGTGGCGCACAGGGGGTGGGGCTGTGCAGCCGCATGCAGTGCCGCCTGGCCATGCCCCCTCCGCGCTGGGGTGAAACAACAGACGTTACGGCCACCGTAATTGACCGCGGGCCATGGTGTATCATTCCCCATGGGTGGGGGTGAAGGGGGGAACGTCTGTTCACTCACCCCTTGACCCCCGCCCATGGTCCGAACCACACCACGGCCCGTGGTCAATTCCGGCCCGTGTAACGTCTGAAATCACCCAGAAAAAGCACTTGATCTACAGGCCCTCTTCCTGCTTCAGCTTCCAACTCTCTCCCCTTCAACCCATTGCTGAAGCATATGGTGTGATTCGCCATTTCAGAGTCACAGCGTAGCAGCTTCACACTGGGAAGACTGTGTAGCAGGGATGGCATTACCTAGGATGATGAATCCCTGCAGGATTAGGCCCAAATAGTCACTCAATAGGGATAACAACTCCATGTGCATGTATTCACAGTCCTTTTATTCCTCCATTATATATAAAGGCTTTTCCTTCTGGCTGGGTATGGTCCTTTCTAAGGTCAGAGGCCTTTGACACAGTTGCCCTAGTTTCTTTCTCTGGGTTCTCCAGACCAGGCACGATGCCTCCAGTATCCCAGGAGAAAGGGGAAAAACCCCCAGCTTTGACAATCCCTATGAGCCTGTTTGTCTGGTGACAGAGGCCCACCTGAACTATTGCCTCCTACACACTCCTCCTTTGCTCTGAGCGCTGCTCAGGCTTTTATCCCTGGACTGTCTCTGCCACATCTAGTAACAGCTGGCTCTACTGAGGCATTTCTCAGGCCTGAGATACACCTCCTTAAAGGGATAGAGGCATGCCAGGCACTCTGCCATGCTACACATAGCTTGGAAAGAAATGTATTTATTATTTATTTATTTCCTTTAATGTACTATGTTGCTCCTCTCTCTTCTGCTGACCTGGAATGGTTTAAAAGGTAATAAAACAGTTAAAAAAATTAAACATATATAATATAAAATAATGCTGGATAATAAGATAAAAATAAAGCCCCCCTATCCCCCACCCCCACCCCAAACACACACACAGAAAGCCTGGTGGAAGAGCCAAGTCTTACAATTATATTTAAAGGCCAGGAGATCCAGGCTGAGGTGAACTTCCATTGGGAGGACATTCCACAGCAATGGTGCAGCTGCCAAAAATGCCCTTCTGTCCATCCAGACCTCCAGGAGCACATATCCGGACAACCACAGGGGTCGCCCTGTGACCTGGGGGTGGGTGGGTGTTGAGGTGATTTCTCAGATAACCAGGGCCCAGGCTGTGTAGGGCTTTAAAAATCAAAGGTGGAAGGTGAAGGAGCAACATCTCCCAAGCAAAAGCCTAGCTCCCACTCTATGCTCTCCAGGGTGCTGAAAGCTGGAGAACTGGAAGGATCAGAGTGGACCCAGATAACAAGCAGTGCATCCTGCCTTGTAGCGCGGTAGGGTCTGGGAGCAGGTTGGCTTCCCCCCTCCCCCAACAATGTACCCAGAGCCTATGGGGTGAGCCTTGGCCCAGAAGGCTACAGTACAGGGGTCTCTGGGCCCCTGTAGCCAGTTGTGACCCCCTCCAAGTGACAGCAGGAGTGTGGCAAGGCCAGGGATTCCCCCTGACAATTTCTGGTGGAGCTTCCGGCCCACATGCCATCAAGAGCAGTGTGCCTGTCGGCAGCACCACAAGACATGCCTAAGGGCCATGCCCAAGTGTCCTTGGGCATGGACCTTGGGGTGGTCTGGGGGGCTGGGACTAAAACCTATACATGGTATCAGAGGTGTGGATTGGTGGAAGGAACTGCGGCTTTATGTTGGAAGCCACCCCGAGATGCCATAGGCATAGGGGGCGGCATATAAATAGAATAAAATAAATAAATAAATAAATAAATATATTTTGGATATTGAGGGAGGTGAGGGGTTATTGTTTATGTTATTATCCTATGTTGGAAGGGGGAAATTGGGAAGGTCTAGGGTGAAGAGGTATTGGGGTAGGGAGGGGGTTTGGAAGTGGTATTGGATTGGGCCCCGCTCCTGGGGGGATCCCATGCTTAGAGCCCCCAGCTCCTGGACTGACAGTGGCCAGGAGCTGGGGACCCTGAGTGTGGGCCCACCCTGAATCTTGGCCAGAGAGGGAGAGGTGGGGCCTCTGCCTCTCTCTCATTCCCCCTGGCCAAGAATGACAGACAGTGGAGGGGGGGCAGTGGAAGTAAGAGAGAGGCAGAGGTCCCACCTCTCCCACACTCCCTGCAAATTCTGGTGGTGGCAGGCACCAGAGGCAGATCCCCATTCGCACTGACTGTTTTCCCACCTGCCAGATCCTCTGTGCTGCAGCGTCTCCCTCTTCCCTCCCGCTGCCACCACCACCGCCGCAGGTGAGAATGCAGCCTTAATCTGCCTCTGTTGCACCTGCTGCTGCCAGAGCACAACGCAGGGAGTCGGTGAGCAGGCCCGGCCCGGGGACCAGGATGAGGAGGAGCGATGCCACAGTGTCGGATGGGAAGGTACGTGCCCCCAAAATGGCTGGGCTTGGGCAGAGGGGAGTGCCCCTCTTCTCATCCCTGAGCCCAGGCCCGGGTAGCGCTCTCCAACTGAGGGAGTGCCCCTTGGTCTGCCAGCCGGCAGTGGCAAGACCCCACATTTCTCCTTCACCCTGGGCCCCGCAGCTTCTAAGGCCGGTCCTGGGTGGAGGCTGTGGCAAGTAGTGCTTTTCATCAATTACATCTGGTGCGATGACTTTGGCCGCATGTCTCAAACTCTGACCTGGCTACTGTCATCCATGCTTTCATCACCTTTAGATTAGACTACTGTAACGCACTCTACATGGGGCTTCCCTTGATGACAGTTCGGAAACTTCAATTGGTGCAGAATGCGGCAGCCCATCTCCTGAGAGGAATGGGCCTCCAGGAACATATTACACCGGTTCTTTGTTCTCTGCACTGGCTGCCAATACTTTTCCTGGTCTGATTCAAGGTGTTGGTATTTGCCTATAAAGCCCTAAATTTTCTAGGTCCTACTTATCTGCGGGATTGACTCACTCCCTGGGTTCTGGATCGACCCCTGAGGTCTCCCGGGGGTGCCCTCTTTGAGGTCCCCTGAGTCTTCAGGGGGGCTATGTAGGGGAGGGCATTCTCAGTGGCCGCAACACGGCTGTGGAACTCCCTCTTGGTTGATGCTCATTTGGTCCTGGATCTCCACTCTTTTTGAATAATTTGTAAGACCTGGCTGTTCCACCAGGTGTTTGGCGAGGGAGATGGGTGAGTGTGTAGGGTTGGTGGGATTAGAGTGGGGTGGATTTTGGAGTTTTATGGTTTCCTCCTTTTATGATTGTTTTAATGTGCTTTTGTTTTTAGTGATTGTTGTTTTATGTGTTTTATTGAATGTGAGTTGCCCCGAGCTGCCTGTGGCAGGAGGAGCTGGGTAGCAAGATTGTTAAAACAAATAAATAATAAATAAAACCAACACTTTGAATTGGGTCTGAAAAATTATTGGCAGCCAGTGCAGTGCATGGAACACTAGTGTTATGTGCTCCCTGAAAACAGTAGCCACTCACTTGTGAATAGATACTGTCATGTTTGTTTCCACCCAGGCAAAACCCTTATAGGGTAGGGTAGGGTAGGCTGTGCATAGGCTCCAAATGAGTCTAATCTGACTAGGAATAAAAGATCCTAATCTTACCTTTCTATATTTTGTTAAACTGAATGCAGCCGTCTCAGCAGCAGCCCATGGTCCACGGTGTCAAATGCAGCTGAGAGATCTAGCAGGATCAAGAATGTTGAACATCCTGTGTCCATCTCCTGGTGGAGATCATCCACCAAGGCCAAAAACGCCGTCTCCATACCATAGCCATGGTGGAACCCAGATTGAAAAGGGTCCAGGAGATCAACGCTGTCCAAATGCGCCTGAGCTGCAGTGCCACTGCCCGTTCAATAACCTTTCCTAAAAAGGGAAGGTTAGAGAGGGGTTGGTAGCTAGCAAGAGCACCCATATCCAAAGATCGCTTCTTCAGCAGGGGGCGCACCACGACCTCCTTGAGACTGGGTGGCAATCTCCCCTGACGAAGGGACAAGTTCACTACCCTCACCAGAATCCTCCCCAAGGTCTCCCTGGAGGCTTTCACCAACCAGGACGGGCACGGATCTAGTTCACAACGAGTGGTCTAACAGACCCCAGGACATTCACTGCATCACTTCTTGGAACTCATTCCAGAAAGATCGACCAGACGGTGCCTCCATAACCTCTTGCCCCTCGCTTACTACTTCCAATCTGGTGCCTCCAACTCCAGTCCATTTGCCATTCCACTTTCTGTACCTATACCAACCTTGGACCTCCAAGTTGTGGCTAATAGAAAACCAAAACATCCTTTGAAGGTACCCAACAGTTATATAACTTGTACGCCAAGGGTGATGGCACTGTAGGGATGGTGGATAAACCCTACCAAAAGGCTATGCCAGTGAGCCTGCCATAGGAAAAAAATATTTTCTGGCCCCAATAAGGCAACCAGCAAATGCCCATAGTGCCAGTCCAAGAGAGTAGGTGGGTGGGTGCTTCGGCCTTCCAGCCACTGTGTGTCTGTCTAACCCTCCCTCTGCCTCCCTATTTTAAGGGAGGTGGGAAAGTGAGCACTCCAAGCATTCCCCTCCCACCCACAAGTCCTAAATGGGCCAATGATCCCACTCTTTAAACAAGGTGCTGCACACCTTAACCCCTTTCTTACCATGCCTGTAGAACACCAACCATGCTTGCCCTCTTCTGTCTTCCTCAACCCCAATAAGACGGAGGTGATGTTGGTGGGGAGAGCGAGGGAGGTAGTGGCCCCCCTGAATGGGGGGGGGTTTGACCTCCTATAGCTCAGCAGGTGTAGAGTCTGGGGGTGATATTGGATGCGGATCTCCACCTGGAGCGGCAGGTGGAGGCAGTCACAAATTCTGCCTTCCGCCAGTTGCATCTGGTGCGGAGGCTGCATTCATTCGTCTCTGGCCCGGACCTGGCCCCCCTCATCCATGCCTTCATCACCTCGAGGCTGGACTACTGCAAGGTGCTCTACGTGGGGCTTCCCTTGTTCCTGGTTCGGAGGCTGCAGCTAGTGCAGAATGTGGCGGCCCGGGTCCTCTCGGGGATGGGTCATCGGGAGCACATAACACCTGTGCTCTGGACTCTGCCCTGGTTGCCAATAGTTGCCGAGCCAGGTTCAAGGTTTCGGTGTTGATCTATAAGTCCCTTCACGGTCTGGGCCCCTCGTACT
Organism: Sphenodon punctatus; assembly: GCA_003113815.1. Classification (NCBI taxonomy): domain Eukaryota; kingdom Metazoa; phylum Chordata; class Lepidosauria; order Sphenodontia; family Sphenodontidae; genus Sphenodon; species Sphenodon punctatus. Next base: position 2,640,543 of record QEPC01000529.1, on the reverse strand, counting down.
TCAGGGACCGCCTCACCCTCCGTGCCCCAGAGCGGCACCTTCAGTCTGCCTGGGGTGCCTTCTTGGAGGTCCCCCGCATTATGTGGGGGCCCATAATGGAGAGGGCATTCTCGGTGGCCAGGCCGCACCTTTGGAACTCCCTCCCAGAGGAAGCTTACCCGACCCCAAGCCTTTTGACCTTCCGGCGAAGTTGTAAAACCTGGCTGTTCGCCCCGGCCTTTGGGGAGGGGGGGATTATTATTATTATTATTATTATTATTATTAAACATTTATAAAGCGCCAGTAACAACCTGGCGCTGTACAGAACATATAATCAGCTGCGGTCCCTACCTGTGGCTTACAATCTAAAAGACAAGGAGGGGGAGACAAGGAGAGGGGACAGCGGGAGAGACATGGGAGAAGACAAACAAACATTCAGGCGGATGCGAAGTCTCAGGTGCGTGTACTTGGCTTGGTTACAAGGTGGTCGGTAGCAGCAGTCAGCAGAGGAGGGCTGACAGTAAGAGCAAGGGGAAAGACTAGAGGGCATTGGGAAAGGCAGCATGGAAAAGGTGGGTCTTGAGGAGGGATTTGAAGGAGCGGAGGGAGGAGGCGAGGCGGACGTCGGCAGGGAGGGAGTTCCAGGCATGCGGGGCAGCGAGGGAGAAGGGACGAAGGCGGTTGGGCGAGCAGGAGAAGCGAGGGAGAGCGAGGGAGGGGATTTTATTTAGGGGTTTTTATCTCCCCTATCCTATTTATTGTTTTATCATGATTCCCGGCCCTGTTTTAATACTTTTAATGTTTGTATTTTGGAATGTTTTAACTGTTTTAGCTGTATTTTATATATGTGGTTGTTTTTATTGTAAGCCGCCCTGAGCTGTTTTAGAAGGGGCGGGGTAGAAATTTGATAAATAAATATAAAAATAAATAAAATAAATAAAGTTCCAGGCTTCTAACTCGGAAATGATTACTAGTCCTCCCCCCCTCCAATTTTTTAGTTACTGAGCATATCTGATATGGAATCATTTTAATTTAATTTAATCTAGAGTCATTTAACCTTTTATTTTCCTCTTACTTGTTTCTTAGTTTAACTGTTTGCCTTTCATTTAGACCCAGGAAAATGAAGAATTATGATGGTAATTCCTCTTAAACTTCTAATCACTTTCGGGGTTACTATATTATATATTTTTTTAAAAAGTTTAACAACTCAATGGGCAGGGAGCTACAAGCTTTGTTACGTTGCTTGGCTATGCTACTTGACTACTACTGTGTTAATTATTTTAGCCTCTTTTTACATGCCCTCCGCTGGATAGGGGGTTCATGGTTGATCTGGTGCACCCACAGTGAGTGGGTGGGGTGTGCATACAGGCACACATGCATCCCCATGCACCTCTGCTCATCAACATGCATGGAGCAACCTCCATTTTCACCGGTTGCTCCATGAGTTTTGATGAGTGGGGGGTAATTGGGGATGTATGTTAGGCAGCAGTACATATGCACACTCACTCACCGCTCATGCCCACATTGCATCCTTCACATGGGGCTCTCCCACTGATGAACACCCAGATTTCTGGGTGTTCATCAGTAGGTGCATCTAGTGTGAAAAAGGCCTTAGATACCAAGAATTTCCATTCACAGATGACTAATTTCTTTAGTTCAGATACAATCTCTTTATAGGGGACCATGTGTGCTATTGAGCTTTACTTTAGCCTAATCCAGCATTGTGGAGCAAATTTCAGCCCTGGGGGCACATCTTGTGCAATAATTTAGAAGTTATTGCCTCCCTGGATATATTCATTCTTCTCCCTCCCTCTCAACTTTCAGATCCCTCCTGAAAAGCAACCTCTTCCATAAGGATTTCCCTGGCTTTTCATGATTGAAATTGTATCCTCCTCCTCCTCCTCCTCCTCCTCCATCCCTTCCTCAGAATCTCTTCCCTTTAACTAAGTTAAGCACGTGCACCTGCATCTTCTCACACTCATGAATGTATCCTAGTCTCTCCTGATGTTCACCTTTCACTTGTTTCTCCCTTCCTTTTCTCTTAGATTGTAAGCCCTTTAGGGTAGGGACCTGTCTGTAATTACTGACTGTAAAGTGCAAGGTACATCACTGGTGCTATAATAATAATAATAATAATAATAATAATAATAATAATAATAATAATAATCAGCCCTAGGCATATGCAACATGTGCATTCGCACATGGCCCTGTGCCAGCCTAGACCCTGTACCTGGTGGTGGCAGCCCCATCTAATTATTGGAATTATGCAAATTAGGCCCCCACACAAAGACTTGCCCCACATGGTCCCCAAAATCCTGGGGCTGGTCCTGTGAAGAATTAGTTAGTGGTCCTCTGACTTTGTCCTTTTAGAACATTGTCACCGGCACCCCTGTACTAGGGGTGTGCATGTCATTTTTGTTATTACAATAATGATAATGAAATTGTCATTTTCATTATCATTATTGCAAGAACAAAAATAACAAATAATAGTAATGAAAATAGAAAAAAATATGACTTTTTATTTTTTAAATAAAGAGAAAAAACTGAAAAATGTATTTCCAGCAATAACGTTTTTATGTCTTAATCAATTCTGATGAAACTTGGAGAGTATGTACCCCCAATGGAGGGCATTACGTGTACCAAATTACAAAATGATTAGATAAAGGAAACCAATTGTAGAATCAATTGAACATTGTGATTTTAAGAAAAGCTCCATACACATTCGTAACTATAACTTCTTTATCTGTTATTCAATTTGCATAAAACTGTGACAGTTATGTCACTGAAAAAGCTTAACACTCCTGCCAATTTTCAGAAGGATTGGATATAGGGTCCTGATGATATAAGACATTAACTTTAAAATACATTTTCAGCGGTAACATTTGTATATTCCATCCTGTTTACAAAATATTTGGCAGGAATATATCACATACCTTCCCTGTGATCTCAGCCAAACTATAGGACAATTATATAAAGGTACCCAATTGTATAAGCAATTGATGTTGTCCCTGTGAAGAAGATCATTATTCAGATGCAGTGCCAGTCAGAGGCAGGCACCTAACACAGCATGGAGAGAGAGACTGTAGGAGGGAGGATGTAGAGCAACCCAAAATACTGATAGACACATTCATTAGCCAATTAAAGCATGCTTCTAGCTTTACAGGACCAATTGGTAGTGGCTTCGAGGCGGGCATAGGGGGCAGCCCTGAGGTGAGCATAAGGGACATAACTGGGACTTTGGGGCTAGCATGCCAGCAATCAGGCATTTTGGGCATTTTCCCACATACGTTAAAGTTCCAGATTTTTCAATCTTCTGGGTTTACAAGTCCACAAGTAAGTCCCGGATGCATTTTTCACACATACACTGCCCTGAGGCAGCCTAAAGTAGCTGCAGCTGTAGATGTGACTGGCTGCCATGGAAACCAAGTGACTACAGTTGCCTGGAGTAAAGCAGTTTACCAGGTGAATGTTTTACACACAAAAGTTCTGGGAGAAGTTCCATGCAGAAGTTCAAAGATCCAGATGTTTAAGATCTGGGTGAGTGATTTAGACACACAGAAAGTTTAGGATGTAACAGCAAACATCCAGGAGAAATGTGTGTGTAAAAACACCCATAGTTTACACATCCAGGCTGGCTAATTATCATCAGAATCACATCCTGCAGCACTGTGACAGAGGACATAAGAGAATCTCAATTGCCTCTTTCCTAAACAGATGTTTCTGACTTCCCAGTAACAAGTGGGGGAGAGATGTTGGGATGGTCACAGCACAGAATGAGGATATTTGGTTGACATTTCTGCTGGCCAATTGGCATCACAAACCAATCTTATACCACAGTGACACATAGAGAAACCCTGGTATAGGCTCCTTCTCTGCATATGCTACGCAAGCATATAACATTAGGACCCTTTATCACATATTTATGATATTAGGCAAAAATGATCTTGAAAATGTGATATACAGTCCTGCCAAATTTCATATACACTAGTTGGAGTACAAAGTTGTTACAGTCAGACATACATTTATATGTTAATTGCTTATACCACCAGGACCATTAATCCAATACTTCTGAAATTTGTCAGAGATAGTAAATATGGGAAGGGGTATAATCATTCCATGTTTCATTTACATTAAATGTTAGTGAAAGAAGTTACAGCTAATAATGTATATGAAGATTTTTGCAAAATAAAATAATTCAACTGCTTCTAAAATTGGATTCCTTTATAGAATAATTTGGAATTTGGTACACTTACTGCCTTCCTTTGGAGGTATATTCACCCTAGGTTTCAGACAAATATATATATATATATATATATATATATATATATATATATATATATATATATATAA
>QEPC01000529.1:2624655-2635896 GCA_003113815.1 Sphenodon punctatus | reverse complement strand
TTGGGGGGGGGGGGGGGGGGGGTCTGTGGTCACACTGATGCATGCATGCTTGCGTGGTGGGTGGGCAGGTCGTGCATACAGACACACATGCATTCCCCCGTACCCCCCACTCATCAATACACACGGTGCAACCTCAGTTTTCCCCAGCATGGAGCAACCTATTTTCGCCCACACCGTGTCCTTCACGCCGGGCTCTTCCTCTCATGAACACCAAGATTTCTGGGTGTTTATTAGTGGGAGAGCCCCATGTAAAAAGGGTCTATAACAACAGAAGTCAGTATTTGAATTTACCTTGGTTTCCTATGTGCCCAAGAGGGGGGGAAAGCAGTTATGTTGCTACCCACCATGCACCATGACATGCTTGTGGGTGGAGAGCATAGAAAAACAGAGTTCATTTTCAATTACAATAAAAATCCAGTATTCCTAATGGAAAAAGAAACATTCTGAGAAGTAAAGACATGTTTTAATTTTTTACAAAATTATTACTTTGGTAATACTTAGAGTTCAAGACATAGTAAATGCTCTTTCAACCATTCATCTATATTTTAACGTGCCTCTGCCATAAAAACCCGCTGTGTTAACCTACTTATGTGGTATGATATACCCCAGTTACATCACAGTTGAAATATATAAATATGATTATTTTGAATATGACTACAGTTTAACATTTTATTTTATTTTTATTGGGTTTGGTTTAGAAATGTATGTCCAATACAAATGTTTTTTGGGGTCATAGAAACCCCCACTGGTATCAGTAAAATTCCACCAGTAATGGTACTGGTTTTAATTGACAACCCCCCACCCCATTTTTGAAACATAAAGTGTGCAGAAACAGCAAAAGCAACAAGATTTTCAACTAAATATTGTTCACAAAGGAAGCAATTGACTAGCAATAGATTTCCTTGTGTCAGGGACAGCACATTCATATTCAAACAAGATAACACTTGTTATCAGCTAGATGTTAACATCCCAAAGTTTTCACCATTCATAAGGAAACAAAAATAAAGTGGGTGATAACTCATAGGCAGCTGAGCTTTTATGCACTTCAAGATCCTGAGCGATTAGGAGCTTGTTTGCATTTCAATAGCCAGCTACCATAGTAACTAATGGTGGGGTTGAAATGACCCCTTCAGCCTAATAGGATAATTCTTTTCAACACAACTCCGGGAGGAGGAACGGAAGCGTGGTGAATCTGATTCCCCCTGTGATTCACAGGGGTGAACATCTGGTGTAACACTGACCAGATGTTACAGGATCATGCTCACCCACGGGGAATTCACCATGGTTGAGCGTGATCTCATAACATCTGAAAATACCCAAGAACAACATCATTGATTTCACATAACTGGATGAGGGTTAAATTACATTATAAACCAATTATTCTTAATCTCTTTCCACTATGGAGAATCCAAAGCAAAGACTGTGCATGACTGAAAGAAATATCCCCTGCTTCACACTCACTCTGGGTATTTTCAGACGTCATGAGCTCATGCTCAACCACAGTGAACCACGGTGAATCCCGCGGCGGGACCAAAGCACCCTGAACGTCTGTTCGGCGGCCACCAGATGTTCACCACAGTCAATAACCACATGGGGTCAAATTCAACCACACTTCCAGACATCCGGGCCGTACCATCTCCGAAAGCATGGTCAAAGAGATTCCCAGCGGGAAGCAATAAAAAGTAATGTCTGGATAGCAATCACCGGCCGGAATCAATCAAAATGATTCCCAGCCGGGGACAAAGCATGCAGCGTCACTGCCAGGCAACCAGCAACAACACAGGCCACGGAGGGAGATTTAAAGGGCACACGGCAGCAGCCAGGATGAGTTTCCCCGGCGCCTTCTGGACGATTTGACCACAGCATGGCCCGGGATCGGTGTAACGTCTGTTGCACTGCCCGGGGCCATGGTCTGCCAATCCAATTCCCTGCCATGGTCCTGCTCCCGTCACGTCTGTTTGGGGCTTTTATTGACCGCAGGGGTGGTTGAACGGTTCACCACTGTTGGGAATCCACTGTGGTGACTCTGAACCACGTAACATCTGAAATCACCCATAGGTATACCTTGAAAGCTAAACTTACTTTGTCCTCCTGGAAGGACTACTGTGTTTCTCAGAGGTCAAAAGAGCATCATGTTCTCTCTAAAGCCCTTAGGATCTGTTCTTGAATCGTCCAGAGGGATCTGAGTAACACAACATTCCCAGTTACAACATAAGGCTTATTTCACTATCTTCACAATTATTCCATAACCTGCAAGTCCAAGACTGTGCTAAGGTTTCCTATGCATATGTCTGTATTGCAGTGCACACCCATTATAATACCCTTAGACCCTGAGCTCACTTTCTTCAGCTGCAATTTACAGAATATGCGGTGACTCATTTTTCATCTTTCCTTTGATTTATGTCTATCGATTACTTGTATCCATCATTTGTTCTAGTCAAGAGAAAGATATTTAAAAAAAAATAAAAAAAAAATCCTTCCCCAACAGCTTTTTAAGTATTTCTCGTTGACATAATCAGCTAATGGATTTGAATTCCCTTCTGGGAATCAGTGAAGCATTATTGTAGATGATGTGAGATTGGTGTCATCTTCAAACATAACCTGTGTTTACATGCTAACATATGGAAATTGAGATAAAATCAAATTCTCATGCACTGCAAGTGCATAAGAGTGCCACAGATAAAAAGCATTACAGTTTGCAATATTAGGCCCCTATCAGTGCCCTTATTTTCTAGCCACTGCAAAATATCATAGCTGGAAAGGCTTATATTTTCAAAGAGGGAGGTCTGTAGGACCCTCTGTAGGGTTGGCCCTGAGTCAGGTCCTGCAAACAAATCATAAAGCTGATAATAGCTAGAGCCAGTTCAGGTCTGGCCTTAGATAGGGGCAGGCATTGTGACCACTCCGACCTCATGCGAAAAAGGACTCCACAAAATATGGAGAGCAGTGCCTGGGCTGGGCAGGGGTCAGAGCAAGGCCACACACAAGTGCCATCTGGCATGCTACTCCCAGTTCCCTCTGACAAGTGCACCCTCCCTCCTCCTGGAAGTCCTAGTTGGAACCATAGGGGTGCTGCATCCAGTGAGTTAAAGCAGAGGTGGGGAGTAGTGCTGGTGGAGTGGCAGCACACCCCCTGCTGTAGAAGGTTCCTTCACATGTCACAATGCCCCTATGGCTGCAGCCAGGGCTTCTGGATAGGGACACTTCCAGGAGGGATGAGAGAGCATGGTGCCACACTGCTACAGTTTCTGGCTGTGTGAGATGCCTCTCTGGCCCTCAGCTACTGCCACCTCAGCCACTGCCACAGGCCCTGATACCCCTCTACCCTTAGCGCCACCCTCTGTAGGGCTGGCCCAGAGTCAAGTCCTGCAAAGTAACCTACATGACTGAACAGACCTCCACCTAAGTCAAAGCACAGAGCTGTTTGGAGCCTAAGGGTGTAATCACACATCACATTAGTCATTGCATGACATAGGACATTTTTAAATGGAGCGCTGTGGGTGGGTGGGGATGGGTGGGCAGCCGTGGGAACAGGCACACACCCACCTCCACCCATGGACCATCGGGCATTGGAGCCCATTGCTCTGTGCATGGGTGATGGGTGTAGATTGGTGTAGGTGGGTGTAGCACAGGAGCACGCACACACACACACCCAACCCCCACGGCATTCACACAGGCACCTCCACCCATCTCCAGGGAGCAAAACTGCATAGAGATGGGGGGGTATCTCATGTGAAAAGGGCCTTAAATATGACATCACAGCAGTTTCCATAGTAGAGGTTGAATGTGTGTATTTACTAATGGGGAAAAAAATGTAAGCATTCCACTTTCCATTTAATCTCTGCAGGCCTTCTGGGTGCAATGTAAAGAAGAGGTAGGTTTTCAGGAAGGTGTGCAATTTGTTTTTGTTATTTTAATTACTAAACTGAACAAAGCCATATTCATTTTAGTAATTAAAAAAGGAAAATAGATGCCAAAGGTAATGAAAATTGACAAAGATGAAGAAAAGAGCTTCCGTTTTCATTATAAAAATAAGAAAAAAATAAATTAAAAAACCCTGTGTGCATTATTATTATTATTATTATTATTATTATTATTATTATTATTATCATAAACATTTATATAGCACCAGCCATGTGCCTGGCGCTGTACAGAACATAGAAATAGATGTGGTCCATACATAAAATAGTAACTGGGGTTGTTCTGTGCATGCACACCATTTTGGAAAAGGGCAGCCAGTCTGCACATGCTCAGTGGCAATTTATGCATGTGCATACTGGCTGCCCTTTTCCAAAGTGGCACCCACACTGTCAGCCTCATTTTGGAAAAGACTGAGTATGCAGAGAATGGTCCAGCTGCTTTTTTCACAAGCACAATTATTTATTTATTTATTTATTAATTAATAAAAATCTGTTTAAAACAACAACAACAAAAAATCCAACAATGGTGGGGTCATTTATGAAGACACACCCCACCACCACCAACACACAAACACAAAATGGGTACTTTCAGACATGACGCTAACCACCCTTTAACCACCCTTGGTGGGTATTTATGCATGTTGCAGGGCTGCATAGGGTATCAATACAGCCCTGCAACATGCATAAATAACCACCAAGGGTGGTTAAAGGGTGGTTAGCATCATGTCTGAAAGTACCCAATGAAGGATTTTTTTAAAAATGAAAATGAAAACAAAACCCAATGATGTGCTTGCTGCACACCCCTACTGGATAGTAGCATCAAACCCCCAAAGTTCCAGATGATAAAGGGTGAATTCAGACATTACGAGATCACAGTGAACCACGGTGAATACCCACCTGTGGTCACTGTGCCTCGAACGTCTGTTTGGCAGCCGCCAGATGTTCGCCACGGTCAATATCCACACGGGGTCATTTTCAACCATGCTTCCCGGGCGAGCCGTGGGAATTTCCCGGGAAGCGTGGTGAAAGTGATCCCCGGTGGGGACAAAAAAAAAATCACATCTGGTCGGGCGCCACGGCCCGGGATCACCGGCCAGATCCCGGGCTGTGGTGAATTCGGCCAGACGCTGCGGCCGCATTGGCCCCGCTGCCCGCCCATCTCCACAGAGGGCGGGCGGCTGGGAGCGTGGAGGGGGCGGGGCCGTGAGGTCGCACGTTGCACTGCGTGGCCCTGCCCCCTCCCAGATTCCCCACCGGGATCCCCCGGCATGCCTGATACAGCGTGACGGGGTCATCCCGGCGGGGGATGATTTAGTTGTTTTTGGTATGGGGCCAACCGGCCCCATAATGTCTGAAAACACCCTAAATCTCAAAATACCTAAGTGTACAAAGCGACAAATCCTGAAACACTAAAAGAATGAAGTAACAAAATGTCAAATACTAAAATGGCAATGTGCAGGAAATACTAAAGTGAAGATGCAAAACTGAAAACCAAGAAGTGGCAAATGCCATTTTCATATCTATTTCACTAAAACAAATGCAAATGAATCAAATTTTTCAAATTCAATATTTGCTTCAAATATTTCTTTCAGGTCTAATTATGAGCTCTTTTGTAGCATGGGCCATCTCTGTATTTTGTGTTTGTACATGACCTGGTACAACCAGTGTCTGGCCCATGACTATGTTTCGTAGGCACTGTCATTTATTACAGTATTTGTAATAATTAATAATAAATTTATTATTATTTGTCATTATTTGTTTTACCATTGCTTTCATATAAAGAAAAATCCTCACAAAGGCATATTCCACACTGTTTTCCCAGGAGAAATCCTCATTGCTAGCAGTGTGAGCTCCCTGTGAAGTGAATTTAGAGTATCCCCCCTGAGAGCACAGCATGATTTTTAGCAGCTAGTAGTAGAGTCTGAGCAGCCATGTGTGGATGCTCGAGAGTGGAGCTGAGCGGATGCCAGTGGAGCCAGCAGACACACAGAAGAATTACTGCAGAAACAAAAAAGCACTGAGGGTGAAAGAGAACTGCTGTAGGAATTTTCTATCCTTGCCATGGAAATGGGCCCAGTAAGGTGCAGAACGTCAGAGCCTTTGACATTTTTATGTTGTTCTGAGGTTGCTCTGTATGCAGAAGAGTACCATGCGGAAGAGTACAACTCATGGGTCTATGCACCCATCAGTAGGCTGAAGAATTAAGCACATCGGTGCCATTTTAGTGAAGCTTTAATGGAAGTTGTCCACATAAATCCTTTCTATATTGGTGGGAGGAAAGAGCATTGCCTTTAGTTCAAATGGTTGTTGACTGAGAAGATTTTAATTAATTAGAACTGCTTTGACTGTGGTGTTTAAAACATTTAAATTCATAGGGACAAGTATTGTGGTTATTTTTACAGTACTTGCATATTTTAAGAGGTTTCTTTATTTTATTGTGAATTTTGACATGGACTTCAGTTAAGACCTATCTACAGAGCAATATGTATACCAAAATATCTTATGCCCCCCCCCCGCCTCGATTACTGTAACCTCCTTCTCACTGGCCTTCCACGGTCTCACGTTTCTCCCCTCAGCTCTGTCCAAAACTCTGCTGCCAGGGTCATCTACCTCGCCAGTCGCTTCAACCATGTGCAGCCCCTCCTCTCTTCGCTTCACTGGCTTCCCCTTCCTGAACGAATCCTGCACAAGCTCCTAGTCTTCACCTATAAAGCTCTTCACAACCTTGCTCCCCCCTACCTCTCTGCACTTATCGCCCTCCATACTCCAGCCCGTGCACTTCGCTCCTCCTCTGTCCCTTCTCTCACCCTTCCACGCCTTCCCTGCTCCCCTAAGCGCCTTCGTCCCTTCTCACTTGCTGCCCCCCATGCCTGGAACTCCCTCCCTGTCCACATCCGCCTTGCCCCCTCCCTTCATACCTTCAAATCTCTCCTTAAAACTCACCTCTTTCGCTCTGCTCTGTCTGACTCTTTATCCTGCTGAGCCACTATTCCTATACCTACGATCGGTTTACCCTTATCCTTGCAACATGGACCTGCCTGCTGTCATTCTCATCGTAACCAAGCCAAGTACGTGCACTTGAGACCTCGCATCTTCATGAATGTTAGACCCCTTGTCTCTCCCTCTGTTCCCCTTCCTAAGTCTCTCCCCCAGCTCCTGTCTCTCAGATTGTAAGCCCTAGGGGCAGGGACACTGTCTATTTTATTACTTTGTAATGTGCCATGTACACTGCTGGCGCTATATAAATGTTAGTTAATAATAATAATAATAATGGTATTCTAAAAAGGAATTCCTGCAGTAATTAAGGGAGAGAGAGAGACAGAGAGACAGAGAGAGAGAGAGAGAGTAGGGCTGATGCGGCAGCAGCTGTTACTGCGCTGCGATTCCATTCCACCATTTCGGAATTCCCCATGCCACACCGTGGCTTTCCTGTGGACATTCCGCTAATTCCACCAGCATTCTGCAAATTGCAGAATTGCAGAAAAATGGCAGAAACTGTCAGAAAAATGCTCTTCCACTATTTTGTGATGCTGGCGGAATGGTGGAAGTAGCAAAAATCTTATGTTTCCACTATTTTGTGAAGCCTGTGGAAGTAGCGGAATGAAATTAATGGAACTGCGGAAGTAGCGGAATGAAACTAGTGGAATTAAAGCCTCTGCCACGCCGTACCACTAATTGCGGAAATGATGTTTCCGGCGGAAATAGCTACCGCTGCGACTTTCCACTACAACCCTAAGAGAGAGAGAGAGAAAGAGAGAGAGAGAGACTGGACTGTCAAGTTAAATAACAGTAACTTTAAAAAATGCAAAAACCTAATTTTTAATATGTCAATATCTAGCTAGTATTGTTTACTGAGCATTCACTGATGCTCTTTACCCTTTCTGTATCTGAGTAATTGGTGGTAAGTTGCTTATATTAAGTTACCCCTTCCTGGTATGGGGCACAATTTGCATTTGTTCAGGAACAAAAGGGGGTGTACATTAGGGCTAATACAAAATTTTGCAAAAGATCTTGTATCTCATCAAAATCGTGGTTCTTGGTTCATGTTAGACAAACTGAGAACCAGGACTGTGTCACCAAGTTCTCAACGAGAAAACAAAATTTAAAATAATTTAAAAACATCATTGCTAATGTGCAAAATGGCTACCAGACAGTTTTACGCATGTGCAAAATGGCACCCACCTTTAACCAAAATGGTGGCAAAAGTATCACTTTTGGCCAGTATGGCCATTTTGTCCATGTGCAAAACAGTGTGGTAGCCATTTTGGGCACGCACAGTCTGCTGCCCTTAACCAAAATGGTGGCAATACTATTACCGCCATTTTGGTTAAGGCTGGTATCCATTGTGTGTATGTGAAAAACAGTCCAGTGGCCATTTTTTGTATGCACTATTATGATTATTATGATTATTATTTTATTTTCTCACCAGGAAATAGCTTTGGGAGCATGATCTCATGAGATCTCAGCCACAGTTCTAGTAATTGTGAGGTTTTTTTCATGAGAAACATTTTTGTTTCTCATTCAGTCCTAGTGCACATGTAAGTTCCATGAAGAAATGCTATGCTAGGCTTAAATGAATGCCAAATCTTCATTCACAATGTAGGCATTATTGTGCAGCAGAACCATGATCGGTGTGGTGCTGCTGGTAATGTGGGAGTGCAGAATGCAGTTTACCTATGGCATACTTAGAAGTATTCAGTAGGGATGTGCAAACAGATCGCAGTTTGGGTTCGGTCATTCAGTTCGGTTCTGTTCGGATTGGTCGTTCTGTTCGGGCATTTGGTTCGATTGCCGAGTTCGGGTTGGGCCGTTCGGTTCAGTCCTGTTTGATTCGGTTTAGGCATTCGAAAAAAGGTATTGTGAGACCCCGTGATCATGCCGGAAACTGGAAATTCGAGTGTGTGCGGAGCTGTGTGGTGAGAGAGTGTGTGTGTTGTGTCTGGCTGGGTGTTTGGTGTGTTTTGGCTGTGTTTGTGTTGGACTGTGTGTTGGGTTTGGTTTGACTGTCGGTTTGGCTGGTTGGAGAGTGTTGATGGGTGACTGCTGGTTTGGCTGGTTGGAGAGTGTGCTTGTTTTTTGTTGTTTTTTTTTTAAATGAAGAAGGTGATGAATTTAAATGCTGGGCCTAGTGAAAGGCCAAGGTGGCAGAGCTGGTGGTGGAGGAAGAGGTTCCTCCAGCCGCTGCTGCTGGACCTTTGGTAGTGGAGGAGGAGCAAGAGCTGGTGGGCACAGGAGGTGCTGCCATTGCTGCCAAGTTTGTAAACTTTTTTTTACTTTGATGACAAGAAAGGCTCTATCCGTTCGGGTGAGCTCACTGGCGTGCAGGTGGGTATGTGGGTGGTGGGCATCACTCAGGCACAAACAGTGGGCATCAGCGGGTAGCAGCGGATGACTGCCAGAGAGAGAGAGGGTACTGTAGTGTGGGGAGCTCTTCCAGAAGTCAGGCATGAGTACGAGTAGCACTCCCACCCAAACATGTACCTGGAAGCCATCCCTAGTAAGGATCTCCAGTCTCTAGTTGCCATTCCTACCTAGCACCCACAAATAAGGGCAGGATTTGCACGTGCCAGCCAGGGTCTCTCCATTGCTATCCTTCCCTAGCAGCACCCCAAGGAGGTCATGATTTGCACATGCCAGCCAGGGTCTTTCTAGTTGCCATCCCTAGTGCCCCAAAGAGGGCAGGGCAGGATTTGCATGTGCCAGCCAGGGTCTCTCCATTGCCATCCCTAGCACCCAAAGAAGGGCAGGATTTGCATGTGCCAGCCAGGGTCTCTCCATTGCCATCCCTAGCACCCAAAGAAGGGCAGCATTTTCATATGCCAGCCAGGATCTCTCCATTTGCCCACCCTAGAAACCCCTAGTACTCCAAGGAGGGCAAGATTTGCACGTGCCAGCAAGGGTCTTCCTAGTTGCCATCCCTAGTGTCCCAAGGAGGGCAGGATTTGCACGTGCCAGCAAGAGTCTTTCTAGTTGCCATCCCTACTAGTGCCCCGAGGAGGGTAGGATTTTCACGTGCCAGCCAGGGTCACCATCTCCCGTTGCCATCCCTTGCACCCCAAGGAGGGAGGACTAAAGGCATCATCATAAATGCATGATATTACTTAGGTGCTGTTTATGTGTTTCTGTTTTAGGGAGGAATTGGATGCTAGCGCTGGTGTGCCACACCATGCAGGACAATGAGGCAGAGGTCACCAGTGCCATCCTCAGACAGTCAGCAGAAAAGGTCCGATGTCTGGAAGTGGTTTGGGAAGCACGAAAAATACACCATCTGCACGGTAAGGCATGGGGGCTGGAACAACAGGGAATGGATTGCCCTATGACCTGTTAGGAATGGAAGGCCATTGGAGAGAGGGATTGGCAACCCACCCACTTGTGGAGACAGAATGCAGGTAGGGCTTGACACAGACCAATGGTCTGAAGCAGTATGGCACTTCTTATGTTCCTATCTTTTTATGTTCTTTAGATCTTTTTCAAAAGATTCAGGAGGCAGAGAGAGAGGACTACATCGGGGCTAATTGCCCATATTGAAAGGCTCCATGGCCAGATGGTGAAGCAGAAGGAGGACTCTGGTGTGGCCATGGAGCAGGAGCATCAGCACCAGAAGAAGGGGGGAAGGCAACCCGAAAGTGACACCATCAAAGCCCTTCCCTCTCCTCCAGCCCCAATGTGAAGTCCCCCAGGCCCTGGGAGTCTTCAGTGGCAAAGGCCTATGGTTTTTTTGTTTTTTATTTGGTTTTATATGGTTGGTTGGTTTTTTATTTGTTTTTTTTTGTTTTTATATGGATTTTTTAATTTAATTTTTTAATCTAATATTATATATGTCTATCTACACTAAATCTAACTGCTATTAACTATTCTAAATGCTATGAACTAAATGTATTATCTTATAAGTACACAGGCCTACTCCTACAAACACTAAAACCAAATCACTAATGCTATCTCTCTCACTAAGCTAACTCCTACAACTGTTGGCTATCTATCTATCTATCTATCTAGCTAGCTAGCTATATGGGATGGGGGGAATCACAAACAACACAAAGTTTCAGTTTAAGGTTTAAGTTTCCTTTCAGTACAAAACTGAAATGAAACTTAAAGCAATCTAATAATCCTACTCTAAATGAAAAAACGGGAAAGGAAGGAAATCTGGGACGGAATATATGGGAGAGGGAAAGGATTCAATGGAGGGGGGAGAGAGGAAGGAAGATTGAACACAGGGAACACAGGAAGGGGTAAAAACAAAAAATAACCACTAAATCTATCTAAGCTAAGCTAAATAAATGAATGAGAATATGGGGGTAGATGGGTTGGATGGGTGAACTGG